>QEPC01015155.1:2503395-2519798 GCA_003113815.1 Sphenodon punctatus | reverse complement strand
ATATATATAGATATATATAGGTATATATCTACAGGTATATATCTGTAGCTTTCATAAAAACTAGTTTTCTATACGTTAAAAGGTTTGGATTCTTAGCAGTTATATTAATCTGGTAGAGCTCTTATTTAGTAGTAAGTAATTTATTGTTTGACCATAGGTCATAACAAATAATAAATACACAAATAAATAAAAAATACATTATAAAATACAGTGTAATAATTTTAAGAAAAGAAAACACATCAGCATGGACTACAGGTATAAACTGTCGCCTACTGCATAGTGATTGGAAGACAAATTATTTAATTAAGATAAAAAATCCCATCTCCTTGGATGAGTTACCCAACACTAAATTGAATCAACTCAGGATTAAGTTCACATTTCTGAGAGGGCCATGTCCTTCCCGGGGCTTGCGTTAACAACACTTAACCCCTGGGAGGGATCAATTTTAAATAAAGACTTGTCTTACCCTTCTTGGGGCTGATGTTGGAAACACTTGACCCCTTTGGATAAGCAAAAAATGAATGACAACTTGCCTTGCCCTCTCGGGGCTTGTGTCGGCAATACTTGACCCCTGAGGGTAGATGAATATTAAGGCAGATGTAAGCAAAAAGACATCTCCAATGGGGGAGAAAACAGCTCCTACATTGGTCAAGGCAGCAAAGGCAAGTATAACACAATAGGTAAATAAATCGGGTTATTCACAACATTGCCGCTATAATGTGTGCGGTATATACAATAAATGCAGTTCTATAATACAGTACAATAATATACAATAAATAAAAAATAACTACAATTAAAGAATGTAAAATGTAAAATTAAGTAAATGGAACCGCATAGTAGAAGCTGATCAGCCCCCTGTCAATTGATTATACAATGGAAGGAACATCTCAATCCAGGAGGAGTTAAAAATAAGAAATAGGGATGGGCGAAAGATACTGCATCTTATATTACACAAGCTGTTCATTGTAGGCAAAATTTCTTGGACTTCAAGGGCACTGTTGTCAGTTCTTGTTTATCTCCCCGAACCTTATTGCTTATTAGGGATGGGCGAAATAGGGATGGGCGAAAGTGGTTCGGAAGTTCGGAGTTTGGCCCGAACTCGGCCTGTTCGGACAACCGAATGCGAGGCCTATCTATCATAGGTTGGGATAGTAAACAGTTGTAGGAGTTAGCTTAGTGATAGAGATAGCGTTAGTGATTTAGTTTTAGTGTTTGTAGGGGTAGGCCTGTGTAATTATTAGATAATCCATTTAGTTCATAGCATATAGAATAGTTAATAGCAGTTAGATTTAGTGTAGATAGATTATATATAATATTAGATTAAATAAATAAATAAAAAAAAACCATATAAAAACCAAAAAACCAAATAAAAAACAAAAGAAAACCATATAAAACCCAATAAAAAACCAAAAAACCATATAAAAACCAAAAAAACCACCCATAATATTTTCCGAATGGCCGAACGGAATGGCCGAACCCGAACCCGGAGAACTAACCGAACGCAGCCAAACCGAACGTAGCCGAACCTAACGTAGCCAAACCGAACACAGCCGAACCGAACGGACGAACTGAACACAGCCGAACCACACAGACAAACCCGAACCGCGATCTGTTCGCCCATCCCTAATAAGAAATAAGGTTCGGGGAGATAAACAAGAACTGACAACAGTGCCCTTGAAGTCCAAGAAATTTTGCCTACAATGAACAGCTTGTGTAATATAAGATGCAGTATCTTTTATAACCTGAGGTGAGGTGCTGGTTAACAGCAAGGATAGCAAGACCACTGTTGAGGCATCCGGAAACCTTTGAATAAGTTTCCCCTCAAGGAATCATAAAGGTGGCATGAAAAAAAGATATGAGTAACTGTCTCAACCAAAGAATGGTCGAATGGGCAAACCCTATCCAAAAAGGGAATTCCTTAGATATGCCCTTCGAGAACCTGAGAGGGGAGAGAGTTAGCTCGGGCCCTAAAGATAAACCTCTTGGGTCTAATAGTAATAGGGGCAAGCTCTTATTTTGGGATTTTGGTATTGATTCCAATATACAATGTTCACTCATATTCACAAAATTTCACTATTGCTTTGAAAGGATGAAAAAAAAAATCAATAGCCTTTAAAAACAATGTATTAACAAGTCTAGAATACAAAATTACATTAGGATCAGATTTTTTTGGTAATTGTTTACAACATTATATTGGGGATATATATATATATATATATATATATAACATAAACCAATGGGGATGGGGGAGAAGGCTTCAAGCGCATATATATATATATATATATATATATATATATATATATATATAAAAACATAAACCAACGGGGATGGGGGAGAAGGCTTCAAGTATGGTGCTGGCGTAGCAGAAGGACTCAGGCAGTGGGGCGGTCAGCAAAATGTGCCTGCGCACTATGAGGTTGGACTGTGTATTGTGTGTTTGCAGACAGTGCATCAGGCAGTATATGGTAAAATTGTTACACTTGGGGTGTTTTCAGACATTACGAGATCACAGTCAACCACAGTCAATTCCCTGCAGTGACTGTGATCACGGCACGTCTGTTGGGGGAACGGATGTTCCCCCCCAGATGTTACCACGGCGGGGAATCACATTCGCTACGCGAGCGGCCGAAGCGGCGGGGCCAGAGGCCGCTGTGTGGCGAAGGCGATTCCCCACCGGGGTGAACCCCGCCGTCACTTCTGGACGGTGGCCACGGCCCGGAATCCCCGCACTGATTCCAGCCCTTGGCCAAATTGGGTGAGCGCTGTGGCTGCATTGGTCACGGCAGCTGCCCGTCTCCCCAGAGGGCGGGCGGCGGGGAGCGTGGAGGGGGCGGGGCCATGCGGCCGCATGTTGCGCTGTGCTGTGTGGCCCCACCCCCTTCCCTATTCCCCGCCGGGATCCCCCGGCACGTCTGTTAGGGCATGACAGGGTCGTCCCGGCAGGGGATGAATACATTGATTTCATGACGGGGCCAATTGGCCCCGTCACGTCTGAAAACACCCTTGGATTCATCCATTGACATTAGATACATCTGAAAGTTTAAAGATTTGGGGGCCGATTCAAGAACCACATGATTGGTGCTCACACACAACATGCGTGAAGCACAGTGTGCACTGACTATGGCCATTTTCAGACAAGATATGCTCCAGCCACTACCCACCCACTATACATGTTGCAGGGCTGCAGTGTTGCCCTATGAGTGCCCTGTAACATGGGTAGTGGGTGGGAGTTGGATGGGGATTGTCTTGTCTTAAAACGCCCTGTGTACTACCAGCAGCAGCACTACCACCACCACCAAAAATGACTAGGGATCAGCTGGAAAAGCAGCTCAAAGACCTACACACACACACACACACACACACACACACACCACTCCCATCTCAGGGAGGTGGTAAGAGGGCTGAAAGCTGCCAAATACACCACTGCCTGCCCAGGTCCACCACCACATCCCAGTCATCCACCTGCAGCCATACTGAAAGACCTTTCCCCTCTGGGAGGGGATAAGGGAGACGGCTTCAAGCATGGTGCTGGTGTAGCAGAAGGACTCAGGCGGTGGGGAGGTCAGCAAAATGTGCCTGTGCACTATGAGGTTGTACTGTGTATTGTGCGTGTGCAGACAGTGCATCAGGGCCTCAGTGAATGCCCATACTTAGATTAAAATTCTGTTCATAGAATTAATTCTGCTCATAGAACTCTGATAATGAAATGAGAGAGATTTCTTTCAAAAATGTAATTCTAATTGACTTTTTAAAAATGGTTTGACCTATCTTTGTAAAATGCATCTTAAGCAGAAACTCCCAGGTGTGAAAAACAATGACAAATGATGAATATCTTTCCATGCAGACTCCTCTCAGGTGGTCAAGGTGAACAATGAGGGTCATCTTTCTGACAAGATTCATACCATAAACGGAGTAAGGCTGGGCTGTGGTTTAGCACCCGCTCTATTCAATCTCTTCATTAATAATGTGATTTTGACCCTTACCCAATATGAATTCCCCACCCCCAAACTGGCTTCTAGGCTGGTCGGCTGTCTGTTGTACACCGATGATCTTGCCCTTTTGTCACAGACCAGAGTTGGTCTGAATAGGCAATTAAAGGCATTTTTGACCTATTGTCTTACGAATAGGCTGAAAATTAAGTATTTGAAATCTAAAATAATGGTGTTTTCTAATTGCTGCAGATCCTTCAATTGGTCCTTAGATGGCCATAGCATTCAACAACTCTCGTCCTTTAAATATTTGGGTATAAATTTTCATGCTCAGGGACGATGGAGTGACCAACTCATTAGGGCAACTGTGGCAGTTAAAGGTTCCTCACAGGCCATTCTGAGGTTTTTTGCCAGCATGGGATGTCGCAGAATTGATCTAGCTATTAAAGTCTTTGACAGCAAGGTCAGAGCTAGCTTTCTATATGATGCAGAACTCTGGGCTCCTCTTGTTTCAAGTAATCTGAACCTGGTTCAATCTAGTTTCCTTTATAAATTACTTAAGGCCCCAAAGTGCACCCCTTTGGCAGCTATTCAGCTCGAGGTTGGCCAAAGCAGTTGGTCTACAACTGCTTGGAAATATGCATTAAGGTTCTGACTGAAACTTGTTAAGACCCCAATGGTGGGCTTGGCCCTGTTCATGTTCAAGGACTCTCATAATGGGCAATGGCTAAAAGCCATAGACAGCTACTTGCATGGACTAGGGTTTTCGTTAGAATACTTTGAAAACATGGACTTAAGAGCAGTTTGGGCTACGATTTTAACAAGGTTGAATGACATAGACAGACAGAAGGAGCTGGCTATGGTCTCCAGCTCCCCTCATATGGTGAGATTTAGCTCTTGGGTACCATCTCCAGGAGAAATGGTCGCATATTTAGCTACATCTCTGCCATTTAGAGAGAAGTATTTATTTTTGGCAGCTCGCTTTAATGCCCTCCCCACTAAGGTGCTTGATGGCCGCTTTAGTGGTATTCCTTACAGTGACCGCTTGTGCCCTTTTGACCAACAGACCGCAGAATCTTCCCATCACGTACTTTTTGAGTGTCAACTTTATGCTTCTCTCAGATCTAAACATCTTCTCTCCCTGATTGATAAATTTCCAGGTAGAGATCCCATGGTGCTTCTGAGGATAGCTCTGAGTGACACTGATAACACGGTTACGATTGCAGTAGCAAAATTTCTGAAGTCTGCTCTTGATTTAAGGCAAGCTTTTTTGGACTCAAAAGTTTTATATATTTTTGGGGCAAAACCATAATATTTACATTTAAGCCCAGGGGCTCTTTTTATCATCTAGTCTACTGTTGCTAATTATGATTAAGTTCAGCTCCTAATGTAATTTAAATCATGTTTGTATTTGTTTATATTTGCTTATTTGCTCATTTATATATTTGTTGTGTGTCTTGTCTTATTTATGTTTTTGTTGTTTTGTTGATTCTTACTTCTGCAATGGCCAACGGCCACGCAAATAAACTTCAACTTCAAGTATTTTAATATGCTTTAATTAATCATTTTACTGATTATTTCAGTTTCTGCAGTTCTGAAGAATGGATGGTCTGATTTCTAACATCACCTCAGTCCAACCCTAACTTTTGTGTATGAAACTAAATAATTGGAATGTCTGGATTTACAAATGGATCTGAGAAAACTGTATAGGGTTCTGTATTTGCTGTTGTCTGATGTTCCATACTGTGTTGTTGACTGATCTTATCAGAACACACTGACCTTTGAATCATGGAACATAAACCCTTCTAAACCAGAAATGTCATTTGCAGCTTAAGAAAAATGTAAGCAAGCCATACTGGGATGATCTCCAACAGCCATACTGAACAGAAACAGCCTTTTGACAAAGGAGTTGCTTTTCCAATAAAGGCCAATTAAAATCAGTCATTCTATTTGCCTGCTGGCTGATAATCACTAATTACCTGACAACCATTGCTGAGAAGTGTAGGAGTGGAAATTACAGGTGACTGATCTAAAATATTAGGTGATTTCTTTACAGTATTGGATGCTTTCAACATCTGGCCTAATTCCCAGTCTATATTGATCTGTCCTTGAACTTTAAAAGAATGTGCCTGAATATTACTATGCTGCTCAAGCTACAAGCAAAATGATCCAGCATAGGAATGAATATGAACTGGCCTCTAAAGTATGTTATTTAACTTACAGCTGTGTAAACCCAAAGGATAGGCGGGGAAGATCTGAGATAAACACAGATGCCAGTCATCTTGTACAATTACAATGAAATGAAAAAATAAGTGTCTTCTCCAGATGCTCTGGTAGTCTAAATAAGGATTAATTTGTGCAACGCATTTGCATTGGACAGTCTCTTCTCTATAAAGAGCCATTTAAAAGCTGATAGGTGATTAATACAGAAAACTCTATCTCATTTAATGAAGGTAATGTTGAGTGGAAAATAACTTTCTGTTCCCAAGTGTCCAAAGTGCTGCTCAACAACCTTCACAGACAGAGTCTTTAAGAAGTAGAAAATTGATGTTGACATAACTGCAGGTCCAGAAGTACAGTACTACCTAGCACTTTCTCATCTGTCCAGAGGATTCTCTTATGTAAGGTAACTGTCAGCATGCCTGGTCAACATGCATGCCAGGTCATTGGGGAAAGGGTGAGGCAATGTGGGCAGTGACACTTTCAACATGCAGATGAAAACTAGCTTTTTTGTCAGCCCCAGATGGATCATTTTATGCAGTGTCTGGTCAGGACCAATGCTTATATACTACACAGAAGTTGAGATATAGCCCTGGTAAGATAATGCCAGGTAGCAAAGGGAAACAATCAGAAAAAATAATAGCAAAGATTACATATGTTCAATCTTTGAATACTCAGATTTTCAACTTAACACTCTGTTTAATGGATCCTCTGCCACTTTTCAGAGTTCAAACATTTCTGCAATGACAACTGTAACACAGTATTCCAAAAGCCTTCCCATTGTACACAGTTGTGGGACAAATGTTAACATTTGAGAATTACCCCTCGCCACTTCCCCAGTAAAACAGGAAGTTGATGGTGATGTGGGGGCTTTGTTGCGTTTCCCTAACAGGAAGAAGACAAGAAGCAAGGATAGAGGCCGCTGCAGGAGGTTTAAGAGCAGCAAGTGGGCCAGGGTTGCCTAGGCAATGCCCAGTTCCAGGCGGAACAAGGAGAATGTGGCTGGGGTTGCTGGGTGACCCAGCCAGAGAGGTGCAAATGGAAATTGCGCGGTACAAGCAAGGGGTGCGTTCAGGCTGGCTGGTGCCAAATGCAGACCCAGCCTGAGAAGGCAAGCAGCACGCAGGTGCTCTCATGCCCAGCCTTCTGAATAACTGAGCTCACCCTCTATTCAGCAGTTAGTTGAGTAGGAAGTAAATGGTGGGATTCCAGACACAACCCAGAGGAAGGCCCTGCCCTCACTAGAGTTTTCAGGAAGCTCAGACAGCAGGGACCTGTGTGGCTGTCGTGACAGGGAACAGGGAGGTGGAGGCAAATATCCAGTCATGGAGGGGGGGGGGCATTGGTCCGGTCCCCCTCCCAAATGTGTATTGCCAGGGCCCTAACCTGCCTCACAAGACATGCCCTCTTCCCAACAACTTGACAGAACAGCAAAATGAACCCTAGTCTCCAGGTAGTAATCAATTCACTAGAATAATCTGCCTCCCAATAGCTGATATAAAATAGGAATTTTGTGACTGAATCTATATTATAGCCAGTGCAGGGGATGGGACACAGAAGTCATTAATGACAGGCAAAGAAACCATGCAGGGTTCTTCTGGCTTTCATTTCTAACCCCAAAATTGATAATATCGGCTTTTACCTGGCTGTTCACACTTCTGGATACACACTCCTAGTGGGAATATTTCCCAGGTCTCACCCCCCTCCACCCTGAATTTAATTCAAGGGCTGATGCCCATCATGCCCAGGCAACCCCTCCCCCCGACACACATTAAGCCCTGGTGCCCAGTATAAGTCAACACTATGGTACTGAGGGCAGGCACCATCCCAGTAACCCTGGAGTTAAGGGTCACAACTTGAGCTCACCTCTAGTGAGGTGCCAGAGAGAACTTTGGCAAATAATAGGTATGTTTTTAGGGACAAGGAGGTAAAAGGAGGGACATCCCAGGATTCTTGGGGCTGTGGAGGAGGCACGGGAGCAAGGTGGGTGTGTGGGAGGCAAAGGTCTGTTCTTTTCTCATTCCAGAGGCATAAGACCACCTCGCAGATGGCCATTGGGAACCCCAGGAATCCCTTAAAGTTGAGACACCAGTGGTAGGAGTGGATGTTCTGCAGTTGAAACTGAGAAAACGGGAGGGGGGGGAGAGAGAATCCTGAAACCTACCCATGGTGCAGGATCAGCTGAACCACAGAAGATGAAGTTATTGCAGGGGGACTCTTATTACTGGTGAGGGCAGTGAGCTACATTATGGAAGCAAATTGAAAACTTTGAGGCAATTTTAAAAAACATACAACTTATGGCATCTACCATAAACGTACGTTGTTTTCTAAACATGCTTGCTGTGATTGATGAATGGTGTCATTTGTTTAAGCACTTGTTCAAATGCTATGGGAGAGGACACAGTTGACTGGGAAAGTACTTATTTAGAAGAATGAGGTTGAATGCTGCAGTAGTTGAGAAGCAGGTTTGCGGTTGTTAACCAAAGTTAGAGGAGCTGGAGGTTTGCCTTGTTCATATCTAAATGGAGGAAACATTCTGAAGTAGAATTTCTAATCTGTCAGATTCACTTAGAAGAAAATTATTCTGCTTAAAAGCAGTAGCTCTACTTGCATAACTGTGGGGGTATTAGTTCATTCATGGCCATTTAATATTTTGTATGTATTAAATAATAACAACAACAACAACCTTTATACTCATAGAATCACAGAAGGAACCTATCGGTGTCATCTGGTCAAGCCTCTGGCTTGGTTGTAGAATGATTATAGCAACAGCATTCCCAACAGCCTCTTTCTTGGAAACATCCTGCAGCCTCCATGGGCAGCTTGTTCACTGCATCCCAGCTCTTGCTGTTGGGAGGCTTTCCTGGTGTTCATCGTGGACTGACTTCCGGTAACGTGAGTTAATTGAATTTAGTCTTGCCCAGGTATCAATAGGGAAAAGTCCACTCCTATCTTCGGGGAGAGGGTGTGTGTGTGCTTTTTTTAGTGGCTGAGGACTCTGATTAAGGCTTCCCTTAGTCTCCTTTATGGTAAGCTGGGCATGACAATTTCCTTCAACCTTTTCACATGGGATTGCTTTCCAGACCTCTTATAAATCCATGTTCATATTCTAGGAGCTTGCTCCATTTGTTGTAACTGTCTTTCCTAGACAAGAGGGTGCCTAGAACTGGACACGGTGCTTCAGGTGATGGCTGGACAGTGTTGAATGGAGAGAACTTAATTCTTATACTGGCCTAGAAATAATGTTATAATCCAAGAAGATTCATCCTTGTCCATAAATGTTGTTAGTTGTCAGAGTCCAAGACTGGGGCACATTGCTTCAGTGTCATTGCTTAACCAGATGCAAATCTTTTACACATATTAGGTGTCAGCCTTTCATGCCAAAGTAGTTTTTGTCATTTACTTCATGGAGGGAGGACTGCAACTCTGTGCCTTTCCTTTGGTTATTCTGGCAGTGACAACAGTGGATGGCAAATACACCATTTATTTTTGTTATGGGTGTTGATCTTGCAGGGATTGCAGACCGACAGAGTCTCACTGGCTCTTATAGCCAACGGCCCATTGTTAACTGAACAGCAGCCAATGTTAGACATTTATATCAGACTCAAACTGTAAAATACCAAACTATTCTGTTATAACACTGGGGGGTGGGGGTGGGGCATCTCGCGTATAGTCTAATCTTAATGCTTTTGCATTGTCTGAGATGGGGGAAAGGTGTAACACGTTCAGCAGTATTGCCTGTGCCACCAGCTACAAATCCTAACAAAAAACAAACAATCAAACAAAAAAGCCGAAACATGATGCCGATTGGGGTAGTTGTGCTTCCATGCTTGAGTACCATTGTGTTCAAGCAAGTCATTGGTGGTAGGACCAGCACAGGTCAGTTCTTGAGGAATTCAAGGTTCGGCTTCTCACTACAGCATGTCAGCAGGCCGTCTTGGGCATCTCAGTGTCGTTGGTAGGGTGGAAGCACATATGGGCTAATGGCTGTGGAGGAAACAGCAAGATCGCGATTATCAGAAGGCTTTACCCTGACTGACCATGATTGCCAGGCGTTACGCTGAGGAGGCAATGGTCTAAACCTGACCAGCACAGCATGGGACAAATTGTTACATGGCACCAGGTCAAGGACCTTGATTTGAGTCCAAGTGATCCTTGCAGAATATTTAACTCCCTCTCCCAGCACTACAGGGTGATCTTTTTACAGGATGAAAGGTCTCTTCAGCCACTGCCAGTTATGGCAGTTATGCAGGAGGGTATTGACCCCTCCCCCCACTCCCTAGAGTTCGGGGCTCAGCTCATCCCCTTTTGTTGAGGGGTAGTCAGTCTCATGACTGCTAAGGGCTTCCTGGACACTGAAATTTGGAGAGTTGGGTGGGGAGACTTAGTGCATTCAGTCATAGTACATATTAGCTCTCATTAGTTATGTGCTGGTTAATTCCAGGTTTGTTAAGGTCCCCTGAGTACCTCATTCAGATCTTACGTGGGATTGTTCATGAACAGTCTTCTGTGTTAATTCTGCGCACAGCAAGTGCCTGGCAGAGGAAGTTGGTATGGATCATTGTAATGTCCTTGTTCACTTTGTGGGCCAGATTTGCTGGCGACCCACAGGAAACTGAACCCGACCTCAGCGATCAGGTGACGATTGGATGGAAAGGGAATAAGCATGTATGGGCATGCCCACTGCTAGGTGAATGGGCAGTGGTAGAGAAAGCACCAGATGTATATTGCTATACACTCTGTTGAACGTTCAAATTCAGAAAGATCTATTAGAGGCGATGGCTTCTCCTTTCATTTGGTTTACTGGCACTCCCTGTGGTCAGTTTATTTGTCCTTACTTACTGAACACACATTTTGGGCATGCACAATAAGGTAGCAAAGATTAGACAGGGTGATGAAGAAGGGCAACAAGGAAGGGAAGGAAGGGTATCAGTTAAGGGGGTTTACCCTTTACACAGTTGGAGAGTTGAGCGTCACTGCACACTTTAATACATTACCCATAATGACAATTGATGTTTACCTCTGAACCACTTTGAGACTAGCTAGTGGAGGTTGTGGAGTTTCGACTGGGTGGGGGGAAGAACCTGCAGGTAAGCTGGTGGTTCTCTGTGGCAGGGGTCCAGTAGTTTGTGCTATATTTCCTTATAGCAAGTTACATTAAATGTGGAGACATCTCCCTAGGAGATGCGGGATTGTGACCTAATGTAGAAGTAGGGTGCAACAAGCACTGGTCACATCCCAGGAACGGGTAAACTTGAGGGCACCAAAGGGGCATATGCGGCCCTGAGCCTTCTGTACCTCATCCTTGCTCTGGTCCTGTGGTGGACATGGATCATCCTCCCTCACCAATGATGTGCATCATGGGTTGGAGGGAAAAGCATAGGGGCAGGTATCTGAGGTGCCTCAGGACCTGTTACCCTCAATGTTAAAGTTGTCAATCAGTGGACCCAAATTGCCTTCGGGTTTTTACCCACCCAGATTTATATTAATTTGAATTAAAGAATGCGGCCATTAAAACCCAGTTACTTGTGTCTTTGTCTTATTCCGGGATGTGACGACAACAAAGGTTTGTTTGTTTTTTTAAAGTAAACATTCAACAATAAAAACATAGTAAACATTTTAATAAGCTAGATGACTGATGTTGGGTTCCTTGCCAGTAAAGTGAAACGCATTGGCAAACCAACCCAAATGTCATCCTTCATCACTAGAAATGTGAAATAAATTCATTGATTTTTCCTGGAATGCAATCAGATAAGTGCAGCTTCATCTGCTCCTCAAGATAGAAACACCACATGCATTTTGGGCACATAGCCTTTCAAAAACTAATATTAGTCTATGAAGATTTTCCTCCTATCAGGATAGTACCCAATAGGTACACATTATACAATTTAACTTCCTAGCTGAGTTCTTGTTATATAAGGGTCTATATTACCCACAATTTTAGGATTGTTCAAACTTTTCAGCCATTCTCATTTTCAATAAATTTGACACCTCGAAGCAAATATTTCAAGTGAGCACCTCTAGACTTCGTCCCTCTGAATACCGTGGGGGCATTCAAGCTGAGAAAGAAAAATTTATTAAATTGGCTCTAGTAGAAGCTACTGTGAAAAATGTATTATAATTAAATGGAAGGAAACCTGTCCTCCTATTTTTGAGAACTGACTGATGAATTATCCACCTCTACCACACTGGGGAAAAAATCTATTAGAATGATCAGAACAGAAGCAGGTTTATATGAAGGGAATTGGAGAGTTTCTAGAATTACTCCCCAAGTATAGAAGTTAATAATTGGGTCTACCAAGGGTATGATAGCTGCCAAAAAAATTTTAACAAAATATCATCTGGAATGTTTTTCCATTCATTTTAGTTTCATCAGCTCATTTTTGAGTCCTGAGTTAATTTTCTCTCATTCCATATTTTAAATATGGAAAAAACTTTATTCAACGATATTTTTAAAGCAGGTCTATTGCAACTAAATATATTAATTGATCTATTGCATGTTAGCCAGACTCGTAGCAGAAGAGATTGGCAAAAAACAAACAAAGAAAACCTAGGTTTGCCTCTGTCTTTGTTTGATGACAAAGGTTTGCCTTTTTTGTTTAGTTTTTTTGTTTAGTTGCAAGACAAGCTTAGAATTCAATTTTTTGACCCAGGAATACTCTCTAGTAACTAGCCTACTGTAATGTTAATATTGCCAAATCCAGGAGAGTGAAATTGAGTAGATTAGAGGAGAAAGGATTTTTATTCAGGCTGTTTAAAGCTTTTTCTTCAGTTGTGCTTATAGTCCACTCCTTGAAGGGAAAATGCATTGGGATATGCTACATAAAAGTGGCATACCTGTTAGTCAACCCGCAGGAAGTTATGAGCAAAATGGCAAATGTGGCTCATGCCGTAGCTGTAGTGAGAAGGTTTCAAGGTAAGGTGAAACAGGTACAATAAGAATATTTTGTCTTCACCCGCTCCTTGGTACTTTTTTCTTATATAAATTTATGTCTTTGGGTAATTTCAGACGTTACGAAATAGCTGCTCACCACAGTGAATCCCAGTGGATTCCGTGTAGTGGCATCAATGACAGTAACGTCTGTTGGTCCCTGCCAGATGTCCACCACGGTGAATTTCTGGCGGGGATCAAAGCTAACCATGGTTCTGGACCTCTGGCTGGCTGGAGGTCCAGAACCATGGTTAGATTGGCCACAATCCATGATGGGCCAAAAGTAACATTTGTTCCCTTGGCCCATCACGGATCGTGGCCCTGACCATGGTATGCCGTCTCCCCGAGGGTGGGCAGCCGTGGGAGTGGGGGGGGCGGGGCTGTGTGGGCACACATCGTGCCGTGTAGCCCTGCCCCCACTGAGATTACCTAGTGTGATGGAGCCAGCATGTCTAAAGGACAGCCAGTTTCATCATGGACTTGGATCTGAGAGATCCAGGATTCAGTGTGGCGGGCCAAATGGTCCGTCACATCTAAAATTACCCTTTGTTTGGCTATTACGGATACAGTAAAGGTGGGTACTGCTGAGAAGTGGCGCTTGGTATTTGCATATGTATCTGTGATTATGTGAGTAAGTGTAAGTCATTGTGATAGTTTTCATCTCAAGTGTCTTATTTTTAGAATGTATTATTTTGTATTTTAATATTGTTTCAACCAATGGTCACAACAAATAAATGATGATGATGATGATGATTGATTGATTTGGGCTTATAAATATCTGTTTATAAATATTTGTTTAAGTGGCTAACAATAAATGAGGTAAAGGAAAACTTTGATAATGAATTGGTGGCCTTGCCCTTTCGATTGTCATGCAAGAGCTCACAATAAATATATTCAAGTCAAAGGCAAAAAACCAGGTGAACTGGCCCTGTTCACAAGCTCTGAACGTTGCATGCACATCACGCATGCATCCATGCAGGCAGGACTAATACCCGGACATAAGTCGTGTGTGCACTGGGTTTGGGGATTGAGCCCAAAGTCAAAAATGGTAACATTCTCTGTCAAGAATGGACCTGTAAAACTGTGAGCTTTACAAAACTTGGACCAACTCACTTTTACACCCCAAAGTCCATACCTGTGGTTCTTAGTCTCCTCGGGTAAATACAAACATGTGGCCAGTGCAGCAGCTCTCTGAGCTGGGGTTGGAAACAGTGGCCGCCCCTCCCCGAGTCAGGGAGGGGCACTGACATGCCCATGGCTGGAGGGAACTAATGTGCTCATGGCGGAGAGCTGTGCTGTTGCTCACACACCCCAGGAAGGGCAGGGAGCTCAACAGATGTGTGGACAGGTGCCCCCCTCATACCCACTTCCAGTGCCCACCCCTTGCCATGATGACCAGCCATGGCACTTGAACATGGCAGCCCCTACCCCAAGGCAAGGATGGCAGAGTTGAACACATGTGCTAGCCTATGCTTGGCCTGCGTGGACAGCCCTTGGCCCAGACTGCATTCCTGGAGATTTTCCAAGGATGTAGCCCAGGCTAGTCACTTACCCACCCCATGGCAGTTCCAGGCCAACATCTGGTGGCACATAAAAACATGTGCTGGTGGGTCCCGGATCAAAGCGAGCCACTGTCATGTCTGCTTTTACCTTCTGTCCTGCTGTTCCACTGATGGCTCTCGCATTGCTCACTCTAGCCATTGCTGCTTCTAGTGTTCTGATTCTTGGGGAATTAGCTCACAATGGGTGTTAACATACATGCACCCACCATGGCTTCCACACATCCAGGGGCAGGATGGCCACCCCCACAAACCCTGGGCAGGTTAGGTCTGGGGAAATAAACTAACATTCTCCAAGCTTGACCTGGCCGGGGAGTAGATGAGAGGAGGGGCACATGGCTAGCCAGCTCTGCCTCCATGCTCCATCCTTCCCCCCTCCATGACAGGCAGTCAATAACAAGCCGCCATGGCAACCCCCCCCCCCCACACACACACACACACTGGGCTCACCCACCTGGTTCACCTCACTCTGACCTGCCTGGGTGGCTCGACTGTGGGCCCGGTTCATTCTGGGCTCACGTTTCCGGCCTGCCTGTCTACCGTGTCAGGTTTGAACCAGGCCCGCATCTGGGAGGCCCGGAACAGGCATGCGGGGTCCGACACTAGCCCAGATGTGACAGAGTAGGTGAACTGGGCCAGCGTTATGTGTATTAACACCCAATGATGGTGCAGTCCCCTTTCTGCCAATTTTCAGGCTCCTGGTGCTGTCCTGTCTCTTCATTGGCTTGGATTTGGTGAGCAAGGATTGGGATTCAAGCACCAGCCAGGTTGGGACAAGCAGCTTCATGGGCAGGGCCAACCTGTAGCTCTACTATCAGGTATAGGGACCATGGGTGAGAGAGTTGAAGGGGCAAGAGAAAGTGAGGCAGGGAGGTAGCTGGGGAGAGAATAGACTGGGAGAAAGTGTAAAGAGAGTGGCAACTTCCTCAGGGCATACATCATGCAATCAGCCCAAATTTTTGCACATATTTTAAAGGTTGAGTGTTGAACCAGAACTGAGAATGCACAGATGACTGGATCCTGGCAGTTTCTTCCAGAACTCTCAACAGTGAGTCGTCTTGTGAGTTTCCAGGCATGCCTTGGATGTTACAAATATGAAAACAATGGGACTTTTGAGGGCCACTCATTTTAAAGTAGATTTGTGGGCTTTTTTCTTTCTCCAAAAGATCTATTATAGGCCATTATCTGAGGCAAAACAGCAGACTGGATGGTCCCTTGATTTATTATTCTTATTCTTATTCTTAGCATTTGTGTAGCACCAGCTGTGTACCTGGAGCTTTACAGAACAATAAGATAGACGTGGTCCCTGCCTATGGCTTACAATCTAATAGACACAGAGGGGGGAAGACAAGGAGAGGGGACATAGGGAGAGACAAGGGAAAAATAACATTCAAGCGGATGCGAAGTCTCAGGTGCACGTGCTTGCCTTGGTTGTAGTTAGGCAGGAATATGCGGGGAGGGAAGACAGTAAATATTGAAAGGAAAGTTCTAACAGGCGTCGGGAAAGGTAACAAGGAAGAGGTGGGTTTTGAGGAGGGATCTGAAGAAGCAGAGGGAGGGGGCAAGGCAGATGTAGGCAGGGAGGGAGTTCCAGGCATGGGAGGCAGCAAGGGAGAAGGGACGAAGGCGGTTAGGGGAGCAGGAGAGATGAGGGAGAGCAAGGGAGGGGGCAGAGGAGGAGAAGAGAGTGCATTCAGGAGTGTGTAAGGAGACTAGGGCTGAGAGGTAAGGGGGAGCCAGGTTGTGAAGGGATTTGTAAGTGAA
>QEPC01015155.1:2455496-2502455 GCA_003113815.1 Sphenodon punctatus | reverse complement strand
GGCGGAACCAAAGAAAATGATCCCCAGCCATGGACAATGCACGCAGCATCGCTGCCAGGAAACCAGCAACAACACAACCACCGGAGGGAGATTTAAAGGGAAATCTGCAGCAGGGAAGCATGGCAGGATGGAGCGAGGAGGGAGGCGGAAGAGAGCGGTGGGTGAGAGAGCGAGGGTGGAGGAGGAGGAGGCAGTGGCAGTGGTGGAGGGAGCAGAGGAGGGGGAGCCAGGGGTCGTGCTGACCATGGAGGAGGTGCAGGGACAACACCCACAGCAGCAGGCAGGACACGATGCCCCAGGGACAGCAGCCGGAATGGGGGCAGAGGAGGCACCCAGGAAACGGGTAAGGGGAAACAAGGGCAGGGGAGCAGGGGCACCAGGGGGGGCATGGGGTAAGCCGAGGCTCCCACCAGGGAGGAGAGGAAAGGGGGTGCCCCATGAGGGGCCAGGGCATACACCAAACCCTAAACCCCCCACCCCCTGCCTCCTGCAGACACGGAAGTGTACCTGGGTGGACGAGCCCCCGGAGGACACCGGACCACCCAGGTGGAGGAGGAGGCGGAGGTGGAGGAGGAGGACGACGACAAACCACAGTGGAGAAGAGGGAGGAAGGCGTACCACAGAGGAGGCCAGTGGGGGCACCAGGAGACCTGGGACTTCATAAGAATATGGGGGACCCTGGAGTACCAGCTGGAGCTCGCGCTCAACCAGCACAATGAGCATGTCTACCAGGACATAGTGCGGGACATGGAGGCGGCGGGGCATCAGCGCACAGCGCTGCTCAAAGGCCAAGGAGCTGAAGAGGGGGTACAAGGCCATCCGGGACAACAATAGGCAGTCCGGACACGGAGCACGGACCGCCCCATTCTACAATGCCCTGGACCGCATTCTGCATATGAAGGGGTCCATAGTCGCCCCACAGCTCATCAGGAGCACTGTGGTCCAGGGCAGGGAACAGGCCGAGGTACCCCCTCCCCTTGCTGCCTCATTGGTAGACATGAGCTCCAGGGCCCCGGACCCCCAGGAGGATTGCCCCGGGACCCCTGGCACCTGCAGGCCCCCCCTGGACAGCAGCCCGGAGACCGCCCACCCCCAGGCTGGGCAGGTGGAGTCTGAGGCCGGCACCCTCATTACCCTCAGCCAGTGGTCCATGGGGGAGCACTCCCACACCAAGGGGCCGGCCTCGGAAGAATCCGAGACCGACATTGAGGGTAGGTGGGAGATCCGGAGGGGGGAGGCACCGGGTTCACAGGGGCAGGGGCCAAGGGAGGGATGAATGGGCCAGCCCCAGCCCGAGCCTCAGCCCCCCAATACCAGGGCGGGAGGGGGCCCAGGCCCAGGTCACCCAACCGCACACCCCTACACCCACAACCCCCCCTCCTTGCCCGCAGGCCAACGGACACCCTGGAACCAGACCCAGGCAACCGAGCAGGCAGTCTCCAAGGAGACCCACCAGCAGGCGCAGGAACCAGGTGAGGCAGGCGGTCCGGTAGGGAGGGCAACCCGGGATGGGGGTCCTCATGGAGGTGTGCTCTTGCTCTAGCCAGGGCATAAGGAGCTCCGCTAGCTGCAGCAGGGTGAGCTTGTCCATCCTGAGGTGGACCCTTTAGGCTGCCTCGTCCCACTCGGCCAGCGCCCTCGCTCACCAACCCTGTGAACGCTCTGCGACCCATAGGTGCGTCTCAATGGCTTTCCCCATGTAGTGTATTTTAAATTGTTTTAAAATTTTATTATTGCTTTAAATGAAATATTGTTCGCCATCCCGGGCTGCCCTGTGGGCAGGAGGGGTGGGATATAAATTTAAAAATAAATAAATAAATAAATAAATGGGCATAGCGAGCAGAACAGACTGGTGCATGGTCTCCTTCACCCACAGGAGGCACCTGGCCGCCTCGTGGACCGCCACGGACTGGGTCCGGGCCTGACTCATGGCCTGCCAGTCTGCCCCGGATAGCCTCTGGGCCCTCAGCTGGGCACGGGTTCTCCTTCGGCCATGGTGCACCCTGCGGGCCCTTGCAGCTCTCCAGGCCAGGGAAACCTGCAGACAGGCGTCCAGGTGTACCTCCGCACCAAGGAGGCGCATCTGCTCGGTGTGGTCGTGGTACCACTCGGCTGTGAGCGCAAGGTGCAGCCAGTAGGCAGCTGCCCTGTCCCGCTCCATGGTGGTGGGGGCCCCAGAGGTTGTGATACATTTATTATGGCCCTCCAATGGGCGGCCGTGCCGGGGGCCGGCCCCCAGATGGCTGGGCCCCCCAATGGGGTGCATGGGTCTGTGGGCATGCCCACGGTTACACATGCTGGCTGTACATGGGTGCTCCCGCCTGCATGGGCATGTGGTTCCATGCTCTCCTTCTGCAGCTGCATGCCTTCACCCATCAAACACCCCCCCATGCCTGTTTGCAACACCGTGGCCTTGGTGTCCCAATTAGATGTTATGTGAGTGCTATTGTGTTGGGCAGATGTGCTGGGTCTGCACCCCATGCCTCACTCTGTTGTGCTACAATGTTGCGGTCTGTGGCCACTTTTCCTGTCCTTGGGGCCCCTCGGAGAGCCTCCCGGCCCTGGAGGGTATGTGTGTCCCCCTGTCCATGGTGTTATTCTCCCTGTCTTGCTGGACCATGGCTGGTTGTCCATCCACCGGGCTCCCACTCCCTGGCCCCCATGGGGCCCCCCATATCTGGACCTTCCGCGAGACCATGTCTCTGTGCGACCTGTGGCATACCCCGGCCATGCAGCTGCTCCTGGGCAGCCCGGCCAGCCTTGCAGGTGCCTTTGAGAACTTGAGCTCCGGACTTCACTACTTCGGCTAGGAGGTGAGTGCTCGTGATTGCCGGATGCATGTAGACACCCTGGGGCTGGTTCACTTCTCTGATGGACGCATCCCGGACAAGCAGTGTTCCCATGTGCCCTGGTCCGGGGCTGAGACCGTGCCTGCACTGAGTGTGTGCGGGCTGGGCACCTACATGGTGTGCCTTGCTGAGGGTGGCCCTGTCTTGGCCGTGTCCTACTTTGCCTGTGTTCACGGGGCACTTGGGTACCAGCGCACCCGTGCGGCGGTGTACCACCGGCTGCTGGAGCTGGGACATCTTCCTTGACCCCCTTCTGCTGCCTGCTGTGTGTTGGAGCTTTCCACAGTGGAGCTGTTGGCCCTGTTGGGGTGTGGTCCCGTTCAGACGTCCAGCTGGGTCTCTCCATGCATGATCCCTTCAAGGCCTACCACCTGATCGCCCACCACATGTCCGTGCTGGGGTACTGCCGGGGCTTTATCCATTGGCCCCACCTGGTTCACCGGGTGGGGTGCCCAGCCCCTGGGCCCACAGTGGCACCCAGTGGCTGCCTATGAGTCCCGGTGTTCCTCCCTGCCCCCCCGGTGTCCTGCCCCCGTGTAGGCTCCCGCCCCTGTCCGGGGGGGCTGGTTCCCACTGGCTGCTCCCTCCCTGATGTCTCTGCCATGCTGTGGTGAAGCCTGCTTCCTGGGGTGCTGCTTCCCCTGCCTGTGGCCCTGGGCCCCATCCCCCAGTCTGCCTGAACACCTGGGGTTTCCCTCCATGGTTGCCCTCCCTGGTGCCTGGGTGCGGCGCTCTGCATGGCCTCACCGACCCGCCTGTGTCCAGCTACCTGTCCCCACCTGCCAGTGCTGCCACCTGCTGCCGCCCCCCCTTGGGTGCTTGTGTGACCTGGGGGTTCCGGCACCCCCGGACTGGCCCTCGGTGCTTCCTCTGTGGGGGTGCGTCCTTGGACCTGCAGCACTGCACCGGCTGTCCTGGCTGCCCTCCATCAGCCCTTCAGTGAGTGTGGGGTCTCCGTGTGTCTCCTGGACTGTTCCCGCCCGGCTCGCTGTGCATTGCGGGCCACCGCTGTGCCTTGGTCACGGGGTCCTGGCCCCCTCCCTTTCCGAGACTGCCTGTGTTGCTGTGAGGGCGCCCAGGTGGATTGTGCTGCTGGGGGGGTTGTGGTTGCTGTTGCCTGTGTCCTGCCCTGCTCCTTTGCGATTCCTCCCCCCTTTCGTGTCCTGCCCCCCCCTTTGCTCCCGTTTTGCCTAGTGTGTTGTCCGGGCGCCCGTGTCCCCCTTCCCTTCCTTCCCCTTGTGTGTGTGTGTGTGTGTGTGTGTGTGTGTGTGTGCCCGGGCGTGTGCTCGTGCTGTGTGTTCCTCTGTGGCTCCGCTGCCTGTGTGCCTGCTGTGTGCGGTACCTGTGCGACTCTTCTCCCTCTCCTCCCTCCCTTCCCATTTCCCTTGTGTGGGCATTCCCTTGTGTGCCTTTTGGCTTCGTTTGCCCTCAGGCGGCCAAGTCTGTGTCCCGCCCCTGCCCGGTGGGTTCTGGGTGTTTTGACCACGGCTGGGAATCGGCGTCACGTCTGTTGCGCTGCCCTGGGTCGTGATCTGGTGGGCCAATTCCTGGCTGTGGTCCCGGTCCCGTCACGTCTGTTTGGGGCTTTTATTCTCCCCAGGGGGTGGTTGTTCTGTTCACCCCCACCGGGAATTCACTGTGGTGAACTGGCCGCCCGTAACGTCTGGAAACACCCATTGGGACATCCAGGTGGAGATTTCATTATTTCATTATGGTAATTTGTAGGTTTGATTCTACTTTCTGAAGGAACGTAACATCTGCTTCTTTTAAAGTCAAGGGTGGTACAGATGGTAAGTACTTTTCTGCACAGGGAAAGCCTTTGCAGGATTAAGTAGAGAGGAGGATGCTTAAAGTGCACCCACCTCCACTGCTTGCACTAAGCAAATAGCTACTTTTGCCAGATACAACCACAGTACTAGATATCAATGGCTAAAAATGTGTTGGAGTGGACAAATCATACAATCTCTCTGCAATAATACTTTGCTTCATGATGCTCTAATCCTGGGAACAGAGGAGTTGTGAAAATGACATGAGATATTGTATATCAGCAGGGGTGCCATCTGTGTGTGGATGTGTAATAGAAAAAGGAAGTCCCGAAATGCTCTATTTTTTCCGCTTGTTATTAATGCTCCAGTACTTTAAATTGTTTTGTGGTTAATAAACATGATTTTGTTTAATAGGAAATTTATCTTTCCTATTAAACAATGAGGTATTTAAATTTTAATGCCATCCTACTTTCTTTTTTTTGAAAAATTCTGGTAATTAGGGCACAAAGTGAAGACTGCATTCTCATTCTTTGAGGCTGGAGTGTTGTGGAAGAGATGTTTCTGTTCTCCAGAGGCAGAAAGTGGAATGAATTTTTTGTTGCTGTTTTGTGTCAGCTACCAGCTGGGTATGAGGCCAACCAAATGAGGCTGCACATTCTTCTTCACAGACTGCAATATTCCTACAGAGCACATGCATCTATTGTAGAAGAGAAACTGAGAAATCAAAGGTCCTCTAAGTTTCTTTGGTTTTTTTTTTCCTGTGACATTAATAGCACTATATTAACAAATGCCAGTTACTATGGATGCTAGTGATTCAGTCATAGAGATGCTATTCCATGTTCAATGGTTATAACCTTTGTCCTGCCTTCTCAGAACCTTCCATTTCATGTTATCAGTTGTACTTTGCATAAATTTATGTCCCCATCGTGCAAGAATTTATACGTGTATTTCGCTGGCTACAGTGAATAGGACTCTCAAAGTCTATAAAGTTAAGAACCTCCATAAATATTGCTTAGGCTTGAAGGTTCAATCCTGAAAAGATTTATGCCTGTGTGGAACAGTGAATATGAGCATTTCCACTAAGTTGTAAACTCTTAGACCGTGCTTGTTTCTCATCTTACCCAGGGACCTTATTTATGTATACTTACTCAATTTCATTCAATAATAATAGCAATACAGAAGTTGTAGCCACACAAGCACTGAGGGCCTGATCCCCATGTAGCTCCATAGCGCGCAATCACCACTGCCACACTGCAGGGCAAGTGCAGGGAGCTGATCAAATGGTGCAGAATCAGGTCCGCTGCCCACTGTACTGTTGGGGGGGCAGAGAAGGGTACATATCCCCTCCTGCTTGACAGCCAATGGGGAAGGGGAGCCTGGGAAGAGTGAGTGCCCTCAGTTGTGTGGATCAGGAGGAAGGGGAGCCTGGGAAAAGCACAGGCTCCCCTCCGCCCCGATTCACCCGATAAATAGCTGATCAGGGGAGGGGAAGCCCAGAGGAGCATACGCGTGCCCTTCTCTACACCCTGACAAACAGCTGATTGGGGAGGAGGGGCCCAGAGGAGTGCTTGCTCCTCTGGGCCTCCCTTCCCTTATCATCCTGGTGGGATTGAGAGCCCACCCTCAGCCATGACTTGACTGCGTGCGATGGGCACTACGCACCCATTGCTCATGGCCCTGCACTGTTGCACTGAGTGTGGAGGGGCAAGCATGCCACCTCAGAAGTGTTGTCCTGTCTTGGGCAGTCTCATTTGAGGGTAAGGCTGCACTGCTTCATGTCCTCAGACTTTTTTCGAGGATGCAAAGCATAGCAGCCAGCTGCTTGCCTTGCCCTGGAGCAGGGTGAACATCTGACAGCAGCCGGTCACAGATTGCACTGCATCGCGTGGCCCGGCTGCCCTGAGTGAAGCAGCCTACCTAAAGCATGGTAGCCATCTCGCTATGTCTTGTGTGGCTGCACCCATAGAAGTATCTAGAACAGCGTTTAAAAAAGATCAAAGACCTAGCAAGTCAAATAGTAATAAACACCACCCTGTGGAAGTGTGGGGCCTGTGGGGGGGCAACCCACGGTCCCACGAGGGAAGGTGAGGGAAGGAGAGGGGGAGGAACCTTCTCGGCCCGGGTAGAGCGTTCCCCTCGAGGTCTGGGAAGCGGTGCTGCTAGAAAAGGTTCCCTCAGGGTCTTATGCGGTAGTGTGGAGGCTCTCAGGCGCTCCCTACCAAGCTCATCACAGGGATGTAAGCACAGCCGCTTCCCAACCGGGGAAGGCCCTCAAGCACGGGCCACACGCACACGGTAACCCAGGACCCAGGGGCAGTGTCAAGAGGTGGGGGGGAACACCGGTGCCAGGCACCCCCGCAGGGGCCGGGAAGGCAAGGTTAGGGACAGGGCTCCTTGCACGGCGGGGTTCTCCGGGCACCACATGAGATAGGGGGGAAGGAAGGGGAACACCCACTCACGATTATCCACGGGGCTTCACACACGCACACACTAACACTCACGCACTCGCTCGCCTTGCTCTCAGTCACAAATACTCGTATCTCCTTTCAGGTTTCTCCACACGCACGGGCCGGTCTCACAGGCTAAGGCTCTGATCACCAGCAAGGAAGGTGTGTCATGGCCTGCCTTATGTAGGCTGTACTGAGGCTTGATGCTGCAGCCGCCGTGAGCGCCGCAGCGGGGCGTGCGGGGGCGTGGTCACGTTATGCACGTTGGAGGGGGGCGTGACTACGTCTTGCACGCTGGGGGGAGGCGTGGCCACCTCCGGAGGCTCTCTGTTTGCCTGTCGGCGTGCCGGCGGAGGCGGGGCCCCGGGACACGTGGTGTCTTCATTCCCATCAGGGAGCGTTGTGTTGTGGGGTACCGCGGTCGGGCGCTTCTTGTTCCGTGCACCACGGCGAATACCCCTTTGGCCCTGCCGGTGGCGCAAACCCCATCTCCTCAGGCCCCGGGGCCTGACAGTACCCCCCCGTCCAGCCGGGTGCCGGGGAGGGGTGCGGGGCAAGGAGGGATGGAGGGCATGGAACCAGCGTAACAAGCGGGGGGCATGAATGCCGGAGGCTGGTTCCCAGGAGTTCTCAGAGGCGTCATATCCCTTCCACTGGATGAGGTATTGTAGGCCCCCTCGCCGGTGGCGGGCATCCAGGATGGCCTGCACTTCATACTCGGGGTGATCCGACCCCCGGACGGGCACCGGCCCTGGTTCCGGCGGGGGGCCTCTGGTGTCCGCAGGTTTTAGTAGGGACACGTGAATGGTGGGGTGAATGTGGTAGTGGGCCGGAAGGGTCACAGTGTAGGCTACCTCGTTCACCTTCTGCTTGATTGGGAAGGGCCCCATAAACCGGTAGTCGAGCTTGGGGAACGGCCGACTGGTGGGGTAGTGGCGTCGGTCGACCCAAACGAGGTCTCCCACTTGGAAGGAGGGGGCCTGGAGGCGATGCCGGTCGGCAAAGTCTTTGTAACGTTGACGAGCACGGTGCAGGAAGGTCAAGGCGGCGGCTTGCGCCTGTTGAATTTGGGTTAGTAAAGCCCCTGCGGCGGGGATCTGTGACAAGGCCACGTCCAGCGTGCAGATGCGAGGCTGGAATCCATAGGTGACGAAGAAGGGGGAGGCTCCTATGGACGCATTATGGGTGTTGTTATACACGAATTCGGCAAGTGGAAGCAGCTCACACCAGTTATCTTGTAAATGGTCTACGTAGCAGCGAAGATACTGTTCCAAGGTCTGGTTTACGCGTTCCACTTGCCCATTTGCTTGGGGGTGGTAGGCGGTAGTGAGGTTCAAATGAATCTTCAAGGCCCGTAGCAGGGTTCACCATAATCGAGACGTGAACTGTGTTCCGCGGTCGGAAACGATATCCAGGGGAACCCCGTGTAGCCGAATGACATTCTGTAACAGTAAACTTGCTGTCTGTTTGGCGCTCGGTAAGCTGGGGCAGGCTGCAAAGTGGGCCAGTTTCGAAAAATGATCGGTGACGACGAAGATAGTCGTCTGTTTTTGGGACGGTGGAAGTTCCACGATGAAATCCATGCCAATACGGCGCCAGGGTCCTTGTGGCAAGGGGGCAAGGTGTAGTAATCCCAGAGGCTTTCTTCGAGGTATTTTGGTCTTGGCGCATATCTCGCAGGTTCGGACGTATTGCTCCGTGTCCTGGCGCATATTGGGCCACCAAAATTGTCGCTGCAATAGGTCGTATGTTCGTTTGACCCCGGGGTGTCCCGCAAGGGGGGCATCATGGTGGCTCCACAGCACCTGTTTGCGGGCCTTCTGCGGCACCCACGTTTTGCCCTGGGGGTGGCGGAGTTGGAGCCGTACGTCCTCGGAGCGTCCAGAGGACAGTGGTTGTTCAGGGGCAGCGTCGTGCAACAATTGGGCGTGGGAGAGCCCGACGCCCGCCGTGGCGCAGGGCGGGAGGATAGGTTCTCCCTGTTGCGTGTTGCTCGGTTGGTCCTCTAGGGATCGGGAGAGGGCATCCGCGACAATGTTGTTTTTTCCTGGGTGATATTGTATAGAAAAGGAAAAGCGTGAGAAGAACAGCGCCCAACGCCCATGACGTGCGTTGGTGATTTTGACCGTTTGGAGGTAAAGAAGATTTCTGTGGTCCGTGATCACCTGGACGGGCCACCGGGCTCCTTCTAAGTAGTGGCGCCATGTGGCGAACGCGGCCTTGATCGCGAGGAGCTCCCGATCCAGGATGGTGTAATTTACCTCAGCGCTGGTTAGCTGCCGGGAGTAATAGGCGCAGGGGAGCAGGACCTGCTCCGTGGGATCTTCTTGGAGCAGCACCACTCCAATGGCGGTGCTGGAGGCATCCGTTTCTACTACAAAGGCGAGGTCAAAGTTGGGGAAGCGCAACAGCGGGGCCTGGGTAAAGGCGGTCTTCAATTTTTCAAAGGCTTGTTGATGACTAGTGGTCCAGGTATATGGGACCCCTTTACGAAGCAATTGCGTCAGGGGCTTGGTGGTTTCCGCGTATCGCGGGATGTACTGTCGGTAGTAATTCGTTGTACCTAAGAACCTTTGTAGGGCCTTCACGGAGGGAGGGGGAATCCAGGTTAGGATCGCCTTCACCTTGGATCCATCCATTTTCAACCCCTCCGGGGAGAGGATAAATCCCAGAAAGGCGATCGATGTGGCGTGAAAGACACACTTGGATCTTTTACAAAATAACCGCTGTTTGCGCAGTTTGGTTAACACATTTTGTACATGTTTCACGTGTTCCTCCCGGTTTTGGGAATAAATCAGGATGTCATCCAGATAGGCGACTACCGAGACGTCCAACACTTCCCGGAGGACGTCGTTGATAAAATGCTGGAACGTGGCCGGGGCGTTGGCCAACCCGAACGGCATTACAAGGTACTCAAAGTGTCCGTACCTAGTACAGAACGCGGTTTTCCACTCGTCCCCGGCCCGTATGCGTACTAGGGTGTATGCTCCTCGAAGGTCCAATTTGGTGAAGATCCTCGCTCCCTGTAACCGGTTCAGGAGCTCAGGGATCAACGGAAGCGGGTAGTGATTTTTGACCGTAATGGCGTTGAGCTCTCTATAATCAATGCACGGGCGGAGCCCCCCATCCTTTTTGGGGACGAAGAAGAGGGGGGCTCCCGCTGGGGAGGTAGACGGGCGAATAAAACCCTTCTGCAAGTTCTCATCAATGTAGGTTTTCAAGGTGCGGAGTTCGGGCCCAGAGAGGGCATAGATCCTCCCATAGGGGGGCTGTTTTCCGGAAAGGAGGTCGATCGGGCAGTCGTACGGCCGATGTGGAGGAAGGGCCGCGGCCTCCTGTTCATCGAAAAGGTCCACATACTCTTGATAGCATTGGGGTAGCCCCGTGCCGGCCGTCTCCGGGAGGGTAGCGCACAACGACGTTGGTGGCGTGGGGTCGTCGGTAGGCGCCCCTCTTGCCCCCGGGACCTGGATTTCCAGGGTCTGCCAATTGATGTTAGGGTTCCACTGTTTCAGCCACGGGAGTCCCAGGACAATGGGGAAAATGGGGGTACAGACCACATCTAGGCATATGGGCTGAGTACACCCCTGAATGGTAAGGGGTAATGGGGGGGTTTGAAGGGTAAGGGGTCCCGACACCAGCGGGGACCCGTCTATGGAATGGATGATCTCCGTTGTTGCTCGGGGTCGTCGAGGGATCTGATAGCGCCGAAGGTACCCTATATCTACAAAGTTCCCGGAAGCCCCGGAGTCAATGAGGCCCCACCCCACCAACGTATGGGAGGGACTCAGCTTTAGCATAAGGGGGATCCGTAAGTGCGGGAACTTCTTGTGCGCGGGGGTGTTGGCTGGCTCGCCAGCATGACTAGGGGTCCGGGCAGAGCCCAGGATGCCCCCTATACATCCTGGGCGGTGACGTTTCCCATCTCATGTCGCCCTCTAGGGGCAGCTGGGCAATTCCAGACGAAGTGTGAGGCATCCCCACAGTAAAAGCACAAGCGGGACGTTCGGCGGCGCTCTCGCTCGGCCGCCGTAAGAGGTCCCCGCGAGGCCCCAATCTGCATGGGTTCCGGTTCCTCCTTGCGAGGGGGTTCTCCCCGAAAGGCCCCTAACGGGACGGGCCGCAGGGGGGGGGGCGGGTATTCTCGGTCCGACGTTTGCGTCGACGTTCGGTGAGGCGTTCATCAATCTGGACCATCAGCGTGACTAGTTCCCCCCAAGTCTTGGGGGCGTTCGCGTAGACCAGCTGGTCCTTGATTTCATCGTTTAGGCCCCATCGGAACATCACCCGGAGAACGTTATCCGGCCAGCCTAGGTCCACAGCGACTTGCTGGAACCGGGTCACGTATTCTAGGAGGGGTCCCTTGCCTTGTTTCAAGGTGGTAATCACTGTCTCCGCCTCCTGCGTCCGGTGGGGGTAGTCGTAGAGGAATTTAAATTCCTTGACGAAGCCGTCATAATCTTCTAGCAGGGGGCTATTGCCAGTCAGGAGCGGGGTAGCCCAGGCCAGAGCCTGGCCTTCCAAAAGCCCAATAACAAAGGCCACCTTTCGCACATCCGTGTCATAGGTGCGCGGCTGGGTCTTAAAGGTGAGCTCACACAGAGCCAGGAACCCCCTGAACTGTCGGCGGTCCCCGGTAAATTGGGAGATGCAGGGTCCCTTGGGTTCCCAAGGTCGTAAGGCACCCCCTTCGGCCCCGGCTGGGAGGGCGGGGCCTACCAGCGGGGTTGCTTCGCTGTCGCGTTGATCTTTGAGGTCCTTGACCTCCATAGCGAGGGACTGCACGGTATGGGTCAGCTCCTGGAGTTTCGCTAGGATCTGTTCCATGATAGTGATAGGCTGGTGATTCTGTGGGGCCTGTGGGGGGGCAACCCACGGTCCCACGAGGGAAGGTGAGGGAAGGAGAGGGGGAGGAACCTTCTCGGCCCGGGTAGAGCATTCCCCTCGAGGTCTGGGAAGCGGTGCTGCTAGAAAAGGTTCCCTCAGGGTCTTATGCGGTAGTGTGGAGGCTCTCAGGCGCTCCCTACCAAGCTCATCACAGGGATGTAAGCACAGCCGCTTCCCAACCGGGGAAGGCCCTCAAGCACGGGCCACACGCACACGGTAACCCAGGACCCAGGGGCAGTGTCAAGAGGTGGGGGGGAACACCGGTGCCAGGCACCCCCGCAGGGGCCGGGAAGGCAAGGTTAGGGACAGGGCTCCTTGCACGGCGGGGTTCTCCGGGCACCACGTGAGATAGGGGGGAAGGAAGGGGAACACCCACTCACGATTATCCACGGGGCTTCACACACGCACACACTAACACTCACGCACTCGCTCGCCTTGCTCTCAGTCACAAATACTCGTATCTCCTTTCAGGTTTCTCCACACGCACGGGCCGGTCTCACAGGCTAAGGCTCTGATCACCAGCAAGGAAGGTGTGTCATGGCCTGCCTTATGTAGGCTGTACTGAGGCTTGATGCTGCAGCCGCCGTGAGCGTCGCAGCGGGGCGTGCGGGGGCGTGGTCACGTTATGCACGTTGGAGGGGGGCGTGACTATGTCTTGCACGCTGGGGGGAGGCGTGGCCACCTCCGGAGGCTCTCTGTTTGCCTGTCGGCATGCCGGCGGGGGCGGGGCCCCGGGACACGTGGTGTCTTCATTCCAATCAGGGAGCGTTGTGTTGTGAGGTACCGCGGTCGGGCGCTTCTTGTTCCGTGCGCCACGGCGAATACCCCTTTGGCCCTGCCGGTGGCGCAAACCCCATCTCCTCAGGCCCCGGGGCCTGACAGGAAGGACAAAGCTGATAAAGGCCATGGGTCCTTTAAGAGAGACTGTTTAGCACCAGCATCCAGAGAGTTCTGTGGAGCTGGAGCTATCAAGGGGCCTGGACTGTGTTTGAGTGGCTACAGATGTCTGGGCACAGCGGAGTCAGCCCAAGATCTGAAAATCTGAGCCAGAGCTGGGAGCAGCTCAAATCAAGAGAAGACACAGAGGGAACCGACCTCAAAGAGAGCTCTCCCTGGAGAAGAGAGCTTGGAGAGAAAAGGGGCTAGCTGGGAGCCCTGCTGCAAGAAGGGTCAACTGAAGAGGTGTGCACCAGGGGCCCATGTTGTTTTAATTTTCATTGTTCATTTTCGTTATTTAAATCTGTCATTTTTGTTTTCATAAATATCAATTTTTCATTTTCGTTTTTGCTTTCGTTTTTGTTTTCCATTGGTTTCAATGGAAAACATATTTTTGGCTGTAATTCCCCCCCCCCATTATATTTGGCTGAACCTTGGAGTGATCATACCTCCAATGAAAGGCATTAAGTGTACCAAATTCCAAAAAGATTGGATAATGGACTCCAATTTTAAAAGCAGTTGAATTATATTACTTTGCAAAAATCTTCATATACATTCTTGGCTGTAACTTCTTTGTCTCAAATATAATGTAGATGAAACTTAACAAGTTTATACCCCTTCTCATATGTACTATCTCTGCCAACTTTAAGGAGGATTGGACAAAGGGTCCTGGTGGTATAAGTAATTAAAGTATACATGTATGTCTGACTGTAACATCTTTGTAGTTCAACCAGTGTACATGAAATTTGGCAGGGTTGTATATTATACTTTCATGATTATCTCTGACAAATATCAGAAAGATGTAATAAAGGGTCCCAATTATATATGCCTGCACAGCCTATGCAGAGAATGAGCCTATGCCAGGGATTCTCTTACGTGTCACTGTGGTATAAGATCAGTTTGTGATGCCAATTGGCCAGCAGAAATGTCAACCAAATATCCTCATTCTGTGCTGTTCTGTGACCATCCCAACATCTCTCCCCCACTTGTTACTGGGAAGTCAGACGCATCTGTTTAGTAAAGAGCCATTAGAGATTCTCTTATGTAGTAGTAGTACTAACAAGATTCTCTTATGTCCTCTGTCACAGTGCTGCAGGATGTGATTGTGATGATAATTGGCCAATCTGGATGTGCAAACGATGTCTCTTGAGTGCTAGGATGCTATCTTCAAAGTCCCAGTTATGACCCTTCTACGCCCACCTGAGGGCCGCCTCCCAATGCCTGCCTCGAAGTCACTACCGATTGTTCCTGTAAAGCTGGAAGCATGCAGTAATTGGCCAGTGAATGTGTCTGTAAGTCTTTTGAGTTGCTCCACATCCTCCCTCCTACAGCCTCTCTCCCCCTGCCATGCCAGGTGCCTGCCTCTGACTGGCACTGCATGTGCTGCTATTTATCTGAATAATGGTCTTCAAGGGGACAACTTCAATTGCTTAGACAATTGGGTCCCTTTATCAAATTGCCCTGTAGTTTGGCAGAGATGATGGGAATGGTATGTGATACATTCCTGCCAAATGTCTTGTAAACAGGATAGAATATAAAAATGTTACAGCTGGAAATGTATTTTCAGTTTAATGTCTTATACCATCAGGACCTTTTATCCAATTGGCAGGAGAGTTAAGCTTGTGGAGGGACATAATATTGACAGGTTTCATGCAAATTGAATTGAATATAAATAAGTTGCACCCATGAATGTGTATGGGGCTTTTCCTAAATTCACAACATTCAATTGCTTCTAAAATCAGTTCCCTTCATCTAAACTTTTAGAAAATTGGTACACATAGTGTTCTATGTTGGGGGTACAATCACCCCATGTTTCATTAGAATTGAATAAGAATTTAAAAAATTATAGCCATAAATGCATATTTTAGTTTTTTCCCTTTATTTCAAAAACAAAAATTATTTTTTGTTTCTATTTTTGTTATTATTGTTGTTTTCATTACTGCAAAAACTATAATGAAAATGACAATTTTTGTTATCATTATTTTAATAACAAAAACAAAATGCACACCCCTAGAGTAGTAGCCAGAGGCTTGGAAACCTGGCTGGGAACAGAAGCCCTAAATGGTTCTTGAGACTGTCATACTCAAAGAGCGGGTTTGTCCTGAGACTGTGTATTGTGTTGAGTAAGGGAACTTTTAATGTTAATAAAAGTAGTGTTTTGAGTTAATTCCCAGTGACTGAGACAGTGAATGTTTATGTGGGCCCCCAATCCTGATACAAATCCCCCCCACCCGAAGGCAAAGTCTATCCCTGCCACAGACACCCATGCAAACCTCATGCTGAATAAATGACACCCAATTCTTTGATACTGATCAAGGCCCCAATCCAAGGTCCATGCATGTGGACCAAGGCTACCTGTGTATCTGCATGGTGCTCTGGGCAAAGCCTTCTCCTGACTGTGCCAGCACCTGATAGAGGGACAGGTGGGGTTGTAGTGGCAGATGCAGGTGGTGTCATGGTTTGGAGGCAGAGGACTTGGCCTGGGCTCCCATGCATGCACACATTGTGCATCTACAGGTAAAGGCAGCTTTGGTCTGTACACAAGAACCTTGGATTGAGGCCTTAGTTAACTGAAGAAGGCTAAGATTACTTAATACATACATACATGGGTAAAACAGAGGAGATAAAGTAGAAGGAAGCTATGGGTTATGCTTTCTTTGACTGGAGATTAGGGATCAAATACTAATCAAGTACTGTTGAGAGGTATTTTGCTATTAGCGAAGTAAGAAGGCTTGAAAAGGAATGAGAATATACTTTGAATATAGAAGACCGTATGTGAAAGAGGATGAAAAGTACAGAGCTGTAAGCTGGGTCCTTATCCTGCAAGGTCCTGAACAGCCCTTTCAATCTTCTGAATGCCTTTAAGTCAGCTGAAGTTGCTCAGTGTCTCATAGCATCCCATCAGCCATATAAGTGAAGACAAGGTTTTGAGATGGTATTTACAGAGAATTTTAAATAGACAATTGCATAAGCACCATTTATTTAATAGTTGTGAGTCATGCTGGATCTACAAAAGATAAATCATCTCAGACAGTTTGATTACTTTATACCATGAAATAGCTATTGGTCTAGGGAAACCATTGGCTTTCCCTAAAGCCCCAGACAAAGTCTGAAGTGATAGATCATCATAGATAGTCCACAAATGTACTTTAGGAAATGAATTGGTGGAATGAGTGAGAGTGCTAAAGAGCTCAGTGAGTGATCAGGGCTCAGTACTAAAGATGGGCTTAGGAGGACACATATAACCGCCCCGAGCTGCTGTGCAGGATGGGGCGGTATAGAAATCTAATAAATGAAATGAAATGAAAATATAGTGGATTCCACTTAAGTAGAACTTGCATAACTTTTTCTGGATAAGCGGAGTTGATTTGTTTTCCCAAGCCCCAGGTCTCTGAGGATGTATTGTTTCTGGATAAGTTGGATTCTGAACCCTGATAATACAAATGTATAAGGTGTATAGAATATACCCACCCAGAAAAAAATATTAAGAACTTCGAGTGTATTAGTTATTTCTAGGCAACATGTGGTAATGTAGTATTGTAGCAGAAGAGAGTGTTTGGGGCTTCCAGCTACTAGAGGGAACAGTCTGTTGGAGAAGAGACTGGCCTGGACTGAGGCAGTAGTAGCTCTTTGTGGGGGGCTGCCCCTGAGGGGAAGGAAGAAGATCTGCTCCTAAAGGAAGACGCAAGAGAGGCCTGGGGTAGAGTTGAAATGAGAATCAATTTGTTTCACACAATCATCTTGCAAGAATCGAGAATCCTTATCGAGATCTTGTGATGATCTCAATGACGGTGTGAGACTACTATGAGAATCTCGTCTAAAAAGAGAAAAGCAACTGCAGATGTGCAAAAAGGCCACCACAGCTGTTCTGTGCATGTCCAGCCCTCTTCATCATTGCTGCCATTTTGAAAAAGGGCAGCCATTTTGTACATGCACGTTACCAGTTTTCTCACGAAATAAGAATATAACAGCATAAGTAGTACCACTGCAAGGATACTGGAGAGAGAGAGAGAGAGAGAGAGAAAGAAATGAAAGAGAAATATATAAAAGAGACACATGCACAGGACTTGGGATGATACACTGTACACACTCACATGGCTCTGGTAAGCAAAGTAAGAAAAAAATCTCGACCAAGAAAGTGTTGAGAACTGCCACCCTCCCCCCATTCTCTAGTTTCGCCAAAAACAAGCCAAGAAAGAACCATGATTCTTGACGAGAATGGGGGGGGGGGAATGAGATTGGGGTTCAGACCTAGCCTGAGGGAGAATGACTCATTCCTGAGACTGTGTGAGAGTGGATGTTTCTGAACTGTCTGTATCCTTGCTATTCAAATAAAGAGTCTATTATTTTATTAAGTAAGCCTGAACCAGTGTGATCTTAAGGAGCCAGCCAAGCTGAGGTGCTGAAGGAGGCTGCACGGTTATGTAATATGTACCCTGTCCAAGTGAGCAGCATTCATATTAATGAGGCTGGAGAGATGGGAGTTAGGGAACATCAGTTATCTCCATTTTCAGGTCTTCAGACATGCAGACTCACACTGACAGTCAGGCAAACTCTGTTAATATGGCTGAGACAAGAGGAAGTGTTCTCATTCCAAAGGGAAATACTGACCTTTGAGGAGTGCATGCGTGTATCCCTTGGTATTTCATCCATTTCCAGTGATTGCATGCTTCTGCTATTTTTTACATCATTTTCCAGGACTTTTGACCAGTTCCTGGGACGTTGCATCACTTTCCGGGAATTGTACGACAGTTTTATGGCAGTTTTACACCACTTTTATGGTTTCCTGCACTTCTCCGGTGCTTAGCTGGCACGTTTTCTTCTCCACAGCCTCCGGGGGTGCATGCGGGGCACACGCAGGGCTTGGGACCAGCCTGTGGCAGTCCCACTCAACTTCTGAAAAATAATGGGAAAATGGCAAAAAGTAAAACAGTGGGAAAGCTGATAAGTTTCCACGTCATGCAAATCTTGGTGAATGCCCTGCTTCTGATGGGAACACCACTTGCTGAGATTTTTTCATAGCAGGGGTGTGTGTGTGTAAATCCTGTCAATTCTGACTTATTGTGGTTAAAGTTAAGGTGGAAAAATCCCCAGTTAAAAGGTTCTAGGTGTTACATGACTTCTTTGCTTCCCCACACAGGAATCAACACAGAGACAAGATAATTTGAACAATTTAATTAAAATAGATTAGCTATACAGAGAATCAGTTGCTTGAATAATTGTCAGAGGTAGCAAGCAGATTACACATATAGGAAAATTAATTGAACATATGTTCCAGTAATGCATTAGGTGATTAATCTTGGTTCCTATTATTACTTAAAAGAAGAAATAAGAAATGTGATTTATCTAAACATTCTTAAATCGTACACAAGAGGGTGCTGTACTAAACAATTTCAAAAAATTGGCCGGTTCCTTTGAGACAACCAACTCACCTTCCTGAGAAGATCTTGATCTTCAGGAAGGTGAGTTGGTTGTCTCAAAGGAACCGGCCAATTTTTAAAAATTGTTTAGTACAGAACCCTCTTGTGTACGATTTAAGAATGTTTAGATAAATCACATTTCTTATTTCTTCTTTTAAGAAGATCCTGATCTTCTCAGGAAGGTGAGTTGGTTGTCTCAAAGAAACCGGCCAATTTTTTGAAATTGTTTAGTACAGAACCCTCTTGTGTATGATTTAAGAATTCGTACAAAATTCGTACAAGAATTCGTACAAGAATTCGTACAAGAATTCGTGACAAAAGCGGAGAGGTTCCTCTTTGCCGTTAAGGGCACTCCAGATACAGAGGTGGCACTCTTAACAGGGACCTGTGATCTTGGCTTGTACAAGCAAAGCACTTCAGTCAGAGGACAGATTTTATAGACCAATGATTTTTCATGAAGCTAACTATCCTTATCCTACTTTCACCTAAATAAGGTAAAATCCAGTCATTATAAAAGTCCAGGGCCAACAGTGGGTGAGCCTCTAAGCAAGCTCACCCAAGGGAATACAAAAATCCCTCCCAGGCCTTCCAGTGCCCTGCATGGCAGTGGAGGAGGGCACTGCCAGGAGGCGACACTGAGCCGCTGAAGCCTGTTGCCCTAAAGCAGGCCTGCTGAGTTTGGGGTGTGGTGATGTGCTCTGGCTACTGCTGCTGTCTGCTGCCACTCCCCTGACACGGCCCCTTCCACCTGTGGCATGTACCCCATTGCCTCCCCTACGGGAAGCAGACCGGCCTCTCCTTCCCTTCTCCATTTCTCCCTCCAAAATAATGTTTTTATATTGTTGTTTTTTTAGTTTTTTTATTGTTTTATCTAATTTTTATATATATATATATATATATATATATATATATATATATATATATATACATATATATACACACACACACACACACACACACACACACACACACACTAAATCTAACTGTAATAACTACTCTAAATGCTATGAACTAAATGGATTATCTAATAAGTACAAACACCTACTCCTACAAACACTACTAAATCTCTAAACACTATATCTCAGCTAATTAACTATCTACTATCTCTAATCTTATCTATCTATCTATCTATCTATCTATCTATCTATCTATCTGGGATGAGGGGAAACGCAAAGAACAGAGAGAGGGGTACAAACCTGAAATGAAACCTAAATCAATCTAATGCTACTCAAAATGAATAAAAAAACAGGGGAAGGGAATCAGGGATGGAATATATATAGACAGAGCGGGAAAGGATTCAATAGAGGGGGGAGGGAGGAAGGAAGATTGAACACAGGGAGAGGTAAAAACAAAAAAATAATACCTAAATCTATCTAATCTAAGCTAAATAAATGATAACATGGAGGTAGATGGGTTGGATGGGTGAAATAGGAGGAGGATTCCAATGGATTGAGAACAAAGCTGCAGGGAGAGGGAGCCTTCTGAAACGCCTGCTGTTCAGGAACAGGGACTAGCTCAGAAGGTGTTGGAAAGGGGGGAGGCAATCAGTTTTGTTACTTGCTGCGCCCGCCTCACTGCAAGCCCCATTGGCTCCATGCAGCCTAGCCTGTGGCCAATTGCAGACTGTGAAGTCAGTGGTCTGAGGCGAAAAGGGATGGTGATTGGGCAGGCTGGCTGCTACTCCAAGCCTCTCCACCCCTGGTGCCTGGAAGTTTGCTCCTCAGCTGACTCCCCCTCCCTGTCATGTTTTGCCTTCCAGTGACACATTTTTGCCACCCGAACTCATTCGAACGCGATCCGAACTTCCCGAACTGTTTGGTTGTTTCGGAGTTTAGAATCAGGTTCGGTTCGGCAGGTTCAGGTTCGGGTTCAGGTTCGGTCATCTGAACAGGCCGAGTGCAGGCCGAACTCTGAACTTCTGAACCGTGTTCACCCATCCCTAGTGCCAAGGGTGTATAGGTGTTTTGTGACTTGCAAGTGTGGTGTTTTGCTGGAAGTGGTCTGGTAGGGGTAGGTTATACTTTGTTTTTTGGGTGGTGGGTTTTAGAAACAGGGGGTTATTGATTATGTTTCCTGTCCCCAGTGAGAGTGGGGGTGGGTGGGACTGGGTTAGAGATGGGGGTTATCTCTCCTGATGAGAGAGGGTGCTATAATCCCCAATGTTTTTTTTCTGAATACCATCCAGTGAGAGTGGGGGGGTATGAGGGGTTTGGGGAGGAGGAGGTGGAGGTCTCCCTTGCCGACCAGGTGGGGTGGCCAGGAGGGGAGAGGTCTGGATGGGAAGATGTTGGGGGAGGCAGCCATTGGGGTTTTGATGGGGCGGGGAAAGTATGGTCCCTTTGGGAGGGGGTTGGATTTACGAGACAGGACAGGTACCTGATGCCTGTTCCCCCCCAACCACAGGGGGCCCCTGGCCTGAATCTGATATTGCTGAACACGAGGTTGGTTGTTAATAAGGTAACAACTTCCAGGAATTGATCCTGGACCAGGCAGCTTACCTCACGTGCATTACGGAGTCCTAGTGGGACACTGAATTGGGACCTATTCTGGTTGGCCTTGTTCCAGCTCGGTACTCCACGCAGCATAAGCCATGGTCAAAGGGACGAGGGTGAGGGTGTAGCCATTGCTTTTAGGGATTCATAGTCTGTTAGGAGGTATCCTGTGCAATTTGTGTCGGGCATCGAGGGTCTCCATCTTGTGCTTGATTTGGCGGGAGACAGATTGGGAATGCTGCTAGTATACTGTGTACCTACCTGTACGGCAGCATCCCTGCACGCTCTAGCAGAGCTGGTGTTGGAGGTGGTATTGCGGTCTCCAAAGACGCTGGTCTTGAGGGACTTCAATATTCACGCCGACACTGGCCTCGGAGGGGTGGAGCATGTGTTCATGTATGCCATGGCAACCATGGGCCTGTCCCAAGTGGTCATCGGCCTAACGCACGATATAGGTCATACCCTCGACCTGATTTTCTGCACCATCCTTGAGGCGGGGGATCCATTGGTGTCAGCTGTGCCCTTGTCATGGTCGGATCATTTCCTCCTACAGGCCTGTCTCCTGGTGCATGTCTGCCACTGGAGAGGTGTGGAACCAGTTCGACTGGCCCATCCCCGGAGTCTTATAGAACCAGAGACGTTCTGGAATACTCTAGGGAAGTTACCCTCTTATCTTGATGACCAGTCATTCAATGACCTCATTATTTTTGGAACGCCATGTTGACTGAGGCCATTGACTGAATGGCTCCTAGACATGCGCTCCCTAAACATCAGCACCACAGGCCTCCTTGGTTTACTGAAAAACTGCTGCAGCTGAAGCGAGAAGAGTGGAGATTTGAGTGATGATGGCGTTCCCATGATGAAGCCAATCAATTGCGTCATAGAGCCAGTTTACGAGTCTATGCCGTGACCGTGCAGTCAGTGAAGAAGGAGTTTTGCTGCCCTCATAGCATCTGCGACATCTCATCCAGGGACTGGTCAGTCCGGCCTCCCTCCACCTGGAATTGGAATCTTCGAGTGCCTTCTGTGACATGTTTGTTGATTACTTCATGAATAAAATTGCTTGTATTCACCATGACTTCAACACCACACTTATTATGATAGAACCAGAGATTATGGTCTTGTCTGGTTTTATGGGATCGGTTTCCATGGGTATCGCCCACTGATGTGGGGGAAGTTCTTGGGTTTGTCAGAGCCATCTCTTCTGAACTGGACCCGTGCCTGTCCTGGATGGTTAAAGGCCGGCTGGGAGATGCTGGGGCCGCTGCTAGTGGGGGTGATCAGTGCTTCCCTAAGGGAGAGTAGAGTGCCGAGCTGCCTCATAGAGGTGGTGGTACAGCCTCTGCTCAAAAAACCATTGCTTGACATCGATTCCCTCACCAGCTATCGGTCAGTCTCTAACCTTCCATTTTTAGGGAAGGTTATTGAATGGGTTGTGGCTTGGCAGCTTCAGGAGCATCTGGACAGTATTGGTTTTCTTAATCCCTTGCAATCTGGCCTTCGTCCAGGTTATAGCACTGAGACTGCGCTTGTGGCTTTGGTTGATTACCTCTGCCATGAATTGGACCAGGGTCGTTCGACCCTACTGATTTGATTAGCTCTGTCAGCTGCTTTTGATACTGTTGACCACGAGATTTTGGTGACTTGTTTGCAGGACCTAACCTGAGTGGGCGGAATTGTTCTCGAATGGTTCTGTTCCTTCCTGACTGGGAGAACTCAACAAGTGGTGCTGGGGAACCATTTTCCCTCTCCCAGGCACCTCTTGTGTGGAGTCCCACAAGGTTCTATTCTGTCCCCTCTCCTGTTCAACATATATGTGCAGCTGCTGGGCGAGGTTGTGAGAAGGTTTGGTGTTCAGTGTCATCAAAATAAATAAATAAATAAATAAATATGCTGATGACACCCAGCTCTGCCTTTATTTTTTATCCGACCCAAATCTGGCAGTTTTGGTGCTTACCTAGTGTCCAGTGTCTGACTGTGGGGGAATGGATGAGGGCAAGCCGACTGAAGTTGAATCCTGACAAGATGGAGGTGATGCTAGTGGGGAAGGCGGAGGGGTTGTCGCCCCCATCATTGATGGGGTTCGCTCCCCACTGGTTCCCCAGGTTCGGAGTATGGGAGTGCTCCTTGATTCCCGCCTCCACCTGGATGTCCAGGAGGAGGCTTTGGCAAGGAGTGCATTTAGTCAGTTACATTTGGTGCGATGGCTTCAGCCGTACCACTTGGACTCTGAACTGGCCACTATCATCCATGCTTTTATCACCTCAAGACTAGACTATTACAACACGCTGTCTGTGGGGTTACCCTTGGTGATGGTTCAGAGACTGCAGGTGGGTGCAGATTGAGGCGACCTGTCTCCTTACGAGGACGGGCCACCGGGAGCACATTACACCAGTGCTCCACTCTCTGCACTGGCTGTCCACAGTCTTCCAGGCCCGATTCAAGGTGTTGGTGCTTACCAATATGCCAACACCTTTAATTGGGCCCAAAAGATTCACGACCTAGGTCCTACTTATCTGCGGGACCGCCTCACTACCCAGGCTCTGGATCAATCCCTGTGGTCAGCCAGAAGCACCTTTTCAAGGTCCCTCAGGTTTCCCAGTGGACAACTATGTAGAGGGCATTCTCGATGACTGTGCCAAGGCTGTGGAACTCCCTCTTGGCAGATACCAAGGTGGCTCCAGACCGAGTCCTTTTGGAGACAATGCAAGATATGACTGTTCAACCAGGTTTTTGGTGAGGGAGATGAGAGCAGGGGGCCGGGGCTAGGATGGTTTTGGGACTGGATGTTTTTTTATAGACTCCATATGAATGAGTTGTTTTATAATGTATTTATATTTATTTATTATTGTATTTTATGATTTGCTAGCCGCCCTTAGATGCCTTGGCAGGAGGGGCGGGTTACAAATTTGTTTAAATAAACAAGTTTATGTTGAAAACTAGTCTTGAACCCAGGGTCTCCCGCTAGCTCCTGGTCCTAGTGCTGCGCTCTTAACCATTACACCACACTGGTTCTCTGTTCCAGGTAAAGCACAGCGTGAAACTAATCTATAACCACTTAGTTGTCCTCTGGGCAGTGAGCCTCTCGTGTTCTCATTTTACAAGCTTTCCTCTTCAGCCATAAGGGGCTGGGTACTCCTATTGTTGTTCTAATGAAAGCTGAGATTCTTATGAAATGGCTGCAAGAGCTGTGGCTAATGGCTATAGTAAATCTAAAACACCAAATATCACAAAACTTGTGACACACTCCTCAGATTCTTTGGTGTTCAGCTAGTGTAGAATGTAGCAACCTACCTTCTGATGAGGGTAGGCCTCCAAGAGCCCATTACATGAGTGCTTTGGAATCTGAACTGGCAGCTTCGAATAGCTTTCTGGTGTTGGTATTCTAGTTGCTGGTATTCACAAACTCCTAGAATGATGGGGTTGAAAGGGAGCTCAAAAGTTACCTGATTCATCCCACTGCTCCAAGGCAGGATATTGTCTGCCTACAGCATCATAGACCGATGTTTGTCCAGTCAGGGTTTTGCAAACATACAGTGGATGATTCCACAACCTCCTTGGGCAACCTATTAAATTGCCCAGCAGTTCTTACAGTTAGGAAGTTTTTAAAGAAATTTACACTGCTGCAATTGAAGGTTATTCCCTCTTTGCTCTGTCTTCTGTGACAGCAGAGAAAAAAATTTCACCATATTTTTGTGACATTAAGCCCTAGGGGCAGGGACCCTGTCTATTTTATTACTTTGTAAAGTGCCAGGTACACTGCTGGCACTATATAAATGTTTGTTATTAATAATAATAATAATAATAATAATATTTGAAAACTGCTGTCATGTTCCACCTTTAATCTTCTTTTCTCTAGGCTAAATGTACCCAGTTCTTTAAGCTTTTCCTCACATAGTTTATCTGCAAGCTCCTTCCTCATCTTAGTTCCTCTGAATCTTCTCCAGTTTGTCTATAGCAGATGTGGGCAAACTGTGGCTCAGGAGTCCAATGCAGCTCTTGGGCCATTAAAGAGCGGCTCTCAGCCAGACACGGCCTTGATTATTCTGTGTCTGACTCAGTCTCAGCAGCTAAATCACAGCTGCTCCTTAGAATCAGAGCACAGGCTCCACCAGTTAATCACAAAGCAGGATTGGCACAAAGGTTTGCATGTGCACGTGTGTGTGTGTGTGTGTGTGTGTGTGTGTTCTTGCTTTGTACTCTTGGGCCATATGAATATTTTGGTCTGCAGCTTGTAGGGTTGGGAATTTTGTCCACCCCTAGTCTATAGCCTTCTTGAAGTGTGATACTCAAAATGGAACACAACATTCCAGGCAAGGTCTCGCCAGCACCAACTAAAGCAGCACAGCCACCCCTTAGGGTATGGAAGTGCCATTTTGGGCATCAGAATGCCATTTGTGAATGTGCAAATTGGCCCGGCATCCATTTTGTGCATGAACAAATGGCTGATTTTCTTCTTCTTCTAACTTCAATTTTCACAGAAATGTTCAATGAAAACAGAAATGTTTTTTTGAACTACCCCTACCATCTTTTAGAAATTATACACCTGGTAATGCAGCCCCAAATGGCATTTGTCTTTTTTGTGACAGCATCACATTGTTGACTAGCATTATGTTTGTGATCCACCATAACTCCCAGATCTTTTGTCATGCAGCTGCCTAGCCCATTATCCCTATCTGTGCATATGTGTTTTTGTTCCTGTGTGTAGTACATAGCATTTTTCTTTGTTGAATCTCATTTTGTTTCTTCCAGCCAAGGACTCATTTTCCATTCTAAACTTGTCCTCCAAAGTAGTTGCAGCCCACCCTAGTTTTGTGTTATTTACAGGTTTGATGAGTATACTCTCTACTTCCTCTTCCAAATTATTAATGAACCAATTGAAGGGGCTGAATCAAAAATAGACTCTTTGAAGCTCTAAATGGTCTGGATCCTACATTATTAAAAGAGCATCTTCTCCTTTATGCTCCACCATGAGCCATAAAACTGGTTTTATCACTGTGCCAAATACGTATAGCATGGGAATGTGGAAAGGAGTTCTCGGTGGCTACTCCCAACTTCAGAATTCCTTTTGGTTTGTCAAAGCCTAAGCATTTTTTTTGGTCAGGCATTTTTATTTTGCATCTATTTTATGAGTTGTTACATGCCTAGATTAAGGGCTAAAGTGAGTTATAAATCTAAATAAATAAATGTGTGAATTTGCTGTGAATTCATGTAAAACTTACAGACTTTCATGCTTTGGGTGAAAAACTATATGCTGCTGATGTTCTAAATATGTCCATTTGATTTTGCCACCTGTGATACAAACATCCTTTCATAACAGTGACACTGGAATAACGAAAGACAGAAGATAGAAGCAACCACATTCTTTCCTTCTCAAAACCAGATCATTTTTAGGCCCTTTTCAAACAGGCGCGGGTGAATGGGGGGTCGGCACGGTGGGCACTGGGCAGTGTGTTCCCACGGAACCCCACCCACCTCCACCCATTCCCATGCATGGAGCATCTGGCATTGGCGCCTGTTGCTCTATGAGTGGGTGATGGGTGGAGATGGGTGTTATGCGGGAGCGCACATGCACCGCCACCCACTGGACGCAGCATACCCATGGATGGCCACCTATCCCCTCTGGCACCCGCCACGGCATTTGAACAGACACCCCACACTGGAACACATGTGCGAGGGGGGAGGGGCAGCCATTTGAAAAGGGCCTTAATTGGAAGGTATGCCGGGTAAGCTGGAAAGTCTCAAACCAAAGATCAAAATTTTGAGTACTTCAGCATTGACTAATTTCACATCATTCTTCAGTGATTAAACGAACTAAACTAAATCCCCAACTCAATTTGCCAGGAGAGGATATTAAATTCTATTCACATTTTACAGTGTGGGTCCATCTCTTGTTAATAACTGTCTTCTTGATATATGAATATAATGTCCATCTGATTCAAGTTTACTCTTTAATTTTATAATACAAGTTTTTGTTTTGCTTCAGATTTTTTTTATTTAAATGGAAATTTTACCTTTGGCTTGAAATACACATATATATTTCAAAACAATATTCTTTGAAGCTCCAATAGATGTCAGTATCAAAATAGAAAAGAGACTCAGTTGTGTAAAGTCGCCAGGGAGATAAACTTTTCTGGAAGTCTTGCTGGAATCTCAAACGCCTTTGCAAACACAACAAGAAAGATACTACATTACACAGTCAGTTCAACAAGAAAGGTAAAAGTAAAGAGGAACAAACAAAAAAAGCAAATATCTCTTTTTTAAATCTCAGTTTAACAGCAGAAACTGACAATGCTTTGATGGAATGAGAAAGTAGGAACACATCTCTCATTTCCATGTTAGCCTAATAATCAATTGCCCTCTAATGTGCCTGTTTCTAGCCAACGTTTTGTTTTTCAAAAATTTTACCCTTGGGGATAAGCTAGTTTGTCAATTTGAGTACTATTGCACCATCTCATCACAGCAATCTTATGCTTTGACTTGGTTTTGTAAGGATAGGGTTCCCTTTTGTGGGCACCTCCCTAGTGGCTCACTGAAGTTTTTGGAATTATTAAGGTGTTGTGCAAATCTCAACTTATCTTAAGTAAATCTGCAAGACTAGAAAGTGAAGGTCTGTTGTGTTTAGCATTAGGTACAATACTCGGAGATGTTTATCTTGTTGTTGACTCACAAGAGGCCTGAAGGCTCTGGAAAACTATTCTTTTTCTCTGGGCATTTTCACACAAGACACTCTCCACCCACTACCCACCCACCTGCTATACATGTTCCAGGACTGTGGTTGCCCTATGGGTGCCCTGTAACATGTATAGCGGGTGGGTGGGTAGTTCCGCGGTCGGAAACGATATCCAGGGGAACCCCGTGTAGCCGAATGACATTCTGTAACAGTAAACTTGCTGTCTGTTTGGCGGTCGGTAAGCTGGGGCAGGCTGCAAAGTGGGCCAGTTTCGAAAAATGATCGGTGACGACGAAGATAGTCGTCTGTTTTTGGGACGGTGGAAGTTCCACGATGAAATCCATGCCAATACGGCGCCAGGGTCCTTGTGGCAAGGGGGCAAGGTGTAGTAATCCCAGAGGCTTTCTTCGAGGTATTTTGGTCTTGGCGCATATCTCGCAGGTTCGGACGTATTGCTCCGTGTCCTGGCGCATATTGGGCCACCAAAATTGTCGCTGCAATAGGTCGTATGTTCGTTTGACCCCGGGGTGTCCCGCAAGGGGGGCATCATGGTGGCTCCACAGCACCTGTTTGCGGGCCTTCTGCGGCACCCACGTTTTGCCCTGGGGGTGGCGGAGTTGGAGCCGTACGTCCTCGGAGCGTCCAGAGGACAGTGGTTGTTCAGGGGCAGCGTCGTGCAACAATTGGGCGTGGGAGAGCCCGACGCCCGCCGTGGCGCAGGGCGGGAGGATAGGTTCTCCCTGTTGCGTGTTGCTCGGTTGGTCCTCTAGGGATCGGGAGAGGGCATCCGCGACAATGTTGTTTTTTCCTGGGTGATATTGTATAGAAAAGGAAAAGCGTGAGAAGAACAGCGCCCAACGCCCATGACGTGCGTTGGTGATTTTGACCGTTTGGAGGTAAAGAAGATTTCTGTGGTCCGTGATCACCTGGACGGGCCACCGGGCTCCTTCTAAGTAGTGGCGCCATGTGGCGAACGCGGCCTTGATCGCGAGGAGCTCCCGATCCAGGATGGTGTAATTTACCTCAGCGCTGGTTAGCTGCCGGGAGTAATAGGCGCAGGGGAGCAGGACCTGCTCCGTGGGATCTTCTTGGAGCAGCACCACTCCAATGGCGGTGCTGGAGGCATCCGTTTCTACTACAAAGGCGAGGTCTAATTTGGGGAAGCGCATCAGCGGGGCCTGGGTAAAGGCGGTCTTCAATTTTTCAAAGGCTTGTTGATGACTAGTGGTCCAGGTATATGGGACCCCTTTACGAAGCAATTGNCTCTCCACCCACTACCCACCCACCTGCTATACATGTTCCAGGACTGTGGTTGCCCTATGGGTGCCCTGTAACATGTATAGCGGGTGGGTGGGTAGTGGGTGGAGAGTGTCTTGTGTGAAAATGCCCTTTGAATGAATATCAAAACCATTCTATTTCCCCCTCTTGAATGTGTGTGTTTTAATTTGTTGTTAAGGAGTTTTCAAGTGCTTAGCAAGCAAGCCAACCATTATATTAATTATTTATTATTATTATTATTTTTAGCAAGCATTTATATAGTGGCAGCAATGTACCTGGTGCTTTACAACATAATGGAATAGACACAGTCCCTGCCCTAGGGCTTACAATCTAGAGATTGGGGAGGGGGGGGGAAGGAAGGAAGGAAAACAGAGGGAGAGACAAGGTGTGTAACATTCACGAAGATGCGAGGTCTCAGATGCACGTGCTTGGCTTGGTTACATTGAGAATGATGGCTGGCTGGTCCATGTGGTGAGGATAGGAGTATACAGACCTCAGGTAACAGCTTTTATTGGATGGAGGGTATCAACAGGAGTTAGGAGAGGAGAGTAAGGAGTTGGGGAGGGCAGAGCGGAAGAGGTGGATCTTGAGGAGGGATTTGAAGGTACAAAGGGAGGGGGCAAGGTGGATGTGGGCAAGGAGGGAGTTCCAGGTGTGGGGGGCAGCTAGGGAGAAGTAACGAAGGCAGTTAGGGGAGCAGGGGAGGCATGGGAGAATGAGAGAGGGGATAGAGGAGGAGCAGAGTTCACGGACTGGAGTACGGAGGGAAATTAGTGCAGAGACATAGGGGGGAGCAAGGTTGTAAAGCACTTTATAGGTGAAGACTGGGACCTTGTGCAGGATTCATGGCCTTCTGGCTAGTTCAATAAATTCACTGCTGCTACTACTACATTCCTCTTGGAACAGGTAACTGGAAGAGGTTATCCAAGTTATAGCTTGCAACAGGTTATACAGGTAACTACATCAGCTTTCTGAGAACAAGGGAGCCTTCGGTCATTTTTGAAAATCCAAAGGAAACAGCCAGTCCTCAGTGAGAGTACAGAGGAAAGTTGGAGGTGATAGCAAGCTTTTGTGCAAAATCCTAAGTACCCAAAAACAGTGAGCTCTGTTTGGAGCAAGCCGTCACAATTTTTTGAAAATAAATTGGGCCTGATTCTAGTCTCACATGAACCAAACCTACCCCCTGTACACATGCACACAGTGTATGGTGATATTTTAGACATGTACTCCACAGTAATGTATCCACTAACTCTTGAATAACCCCGTGGTGGACATAGTATTAAATATGTAAAATATCAGATCTTATGCCCAACTGGATCATGTGACAATTTCAGCTCCTTTCAGCATATTAATTTATTATTATTATTATTTCTTTACATTTTTAGTCACTCCCTCATGCCATGGCATCTCGGGGCGACTTACAAAGCAGAGTATCAACAAGAAAAATTTAAAAATAAAAACAACAATATCATTTTAAAATTCTATAAAACACATCTCCCCACCCACTACCCCAGCTTCCCATCATCCCCTCCGAAGGCTTGGGCGAACAGCCAGGTCTTACAGGCTCAGCAAAAAACCAGCAGACCTGGGGCCAGACAGGCTTCCTTCAGAAGGGAGTTGCAGCATCGCCACCGAGAATACCCTCTCATTGTGGCCCCCGTTTTACACGGGGGACCTCCAGGAAGGTGCCCCCGGCAGACTGAAGTGGTCGTCCTCGGATGCGGAGGGTGAGGCAGTCCCTAAGATACGAGGGGCCCAGACCATGTAGGGCTTTATAGGCCAACACCAACACCTTGAATATGGCTCGGTACGCTATAGACAGCCAGTGCAGAGCGTGGAGCATGGGCATAATGTGCTCCCGTCGACCCGTGCCCATGAGGAGATGGGCTGCCGCATTCTGCACTAGCTGCAGCCTCCGAACCAGCATCAAGGGAAGCCCCATGTAGAGCATGTTACAGTAGTCTAGCCTCAAGGTGATAAAGGGCGATGAATGAGGGTGGCCAGGCCGGGCCTGGAAATGTATGGCTGCAGCCTCCACACCAGATACAACTGGCAGAAGGCGGCTTTAGCCACCACCTCCACCTGTCAATCCAGGCGAAGGTCTGATTCCAATAACACTCCCAGACTCCAAACCTGCTGGGCTACAGGAGGGTAGACCCTCCCTAGCAGGGAGGCCAACACCTCCCTCACCCTACCCACCACCATTACCTCCATCTTGTCGGAATTGAGCCTCAGTCTGTTCTGCCACATCCAATCCACCACGGCCTCCAAACAATGGGAAAGTACTGAGATGTCAGGACCTGGGTTGGTTGAAAAGGAGAGGTACAGTTGTGTGTCATCAGCATATTGGTAACATTACACCCCGAACCCTCTCACAATCTCCCCCAAGGGCTGCATATACACATTAAACAGTAGTGGAGACAGAATTGAACCCTGCAGAACTCCACAGTTTAAGGCCTGGGGGCTAGATGTTTAATAGGGATGGGCAAACAGAACGCGGTTCAGATGTTCGGTTGTTTGGTTTGAAACCCGAGTTTGGGTTCGATTGTTCAGTTCAGCCGAGTTTGGTTTGGCTGAACTTGACCGAACAATCAAAAACAGTGAAACCGAAACCTAATTTTTGGCCCTGGAAAGACGTTTTTCCTGCCCCCAAACTCATCCGAACACGACCAAACTGTTCGGTCGTTCGAGAGTTCAGTTTGGATGTTCAGTTCTGGCATCCGAACAGACCAAGTTCAGTCCAAACTCGGAACATCCAAACCACGTTCGCCCATCCCTAATGTTTCAGCCCCCAACACCACCCACTGACTTCTCTCCAAGAGGAATGAACGGAACCACCCAAGGACAATTCCGTCCAGACCCCCCAGAGTTCACAGTCATCTCAACAGCAGCCCATGGTATCAAAAGCGGCCGAGAGATCTAGCAGGATCAGAAATGCTGAACGTCCTGTGTCCATCTCCCGGAGTAGATCGTCCACCAAGGCCACCAACACTGTCTCTGTACCATAGCCAGGGCAGAACCCAGACTGAAAAGGGTCAAGGAAACCAATGCTGTACAGATGACCCTGGAGCTGCCGTGCCACCACCTGTTCAATAATCTTCCCTAAAAAGGGGAAATTAGAGACAGGTCGGTAGCTGGCGAGTGCATCCACATCCAAAGATGACTTCTTCAACAGGGGGTGCACCACAGCCTCCTTGAGACTGGGTAACAATCTCCCCTGCTGAAGGAATGCATTGACTACCATCCCCAAAGTCTCCTTGGAGGCTTTCACCAACCAGGACGGGCATGGATTTAATTCTCAACTGGTGGCTCTGACCAACCCCAGGACATCCACCGCATCGGCTGGTGTCACTTCCTGAAACTCATCCCAAGAAGATGGACCAGACGGGGCCTCCATAGCTTCGCGCTCTTCTCTCACGGTTCCTAATCTGGTGTCAAAGTCACTCTGGATCCAAGTGATCTTGTCTTCAAAGTAGGTGGCAAATTCCTCACAGTGGGCCTGAGACAAGTCCCCATCCAGGCAGAGGGAGGCCGGACTGACCAGCCCCCGCACCACCCAGAACAGCTCCGCTGGACGCGACTTTGCAGACACTATGAGGGCAGCAAAGAACTCTTTCTTTGCTGTCCTCACAGCCTCAACATAGAACCGCAAATGGGCCCTATGGAGAAGTTGATCTGATTCAGAGTGGGTCCGATGCCAGCACCGCTCTAGTCGCCTGCCTGCCTGTTTCATACACCGCAGTCCCTCAGTAAACCAAGGGGCCCTGCGGTGATGAGATGGAGGCAGGGGATGTCTCAGAGCCACCCTGTTGATGGTCTCCCCCATCAGGATATCCCAATATTGGACCAGCTCATCGACAGAGTGACCATCAGGGTCTAAGGTTAATTCCCTCAGGACCTCTTGGAACCGCTGTGGTTCCATCAGTCTCCGAGGGCGAACCAACCTAACAGGTCCAGTCTCCTTCTGGAGGTGGTGTGTTGAGATACTGGTCTGTAGGAGATAATGATCCGTCCATGACAAAGGTATAGCCTTCACCTCCCCCACTAATGGATAACCTGCTTCAAGGCCAGAACAGAAGACCCGGTCGAGGGTATGCCCCCCCCACATGGGTTGGGCAGTTAACAACCTGGGACAAGTCCATGGTTGCCATGGCGGCCATGAACTCTCGCTCCACTCCCACAAGGCCGGCATCGGCATGGGTGTTGAAGTCCCCCAGGACCAAAGTCCTGGAGGAGTTCAGCGCCACCTCCAAGGCCAGCTCCGCTCGAGCAGCAAGGGATGCTGCTGGGCAGGAAGGGGCCTGATATACCAGCAGCACCCCAAGCTTGCCTCCAGCCAAATCAAACACCACATGGAGGGCCTCAATTCCTGGAATTTCCTGTACTGATTATCTCCTAACTGGCCATTCCTCTCTAAAAACAATAGCTACACCACTACCCCGGCCCCCCGTGTGGGACTTGTGCTGCACAGCATCCCGGCCAGAACGAGGTCAGCCAAAGTTGGTCCTGCCTCCTTGTCCAGTCAGGTCTCCATAATACATGCAAGGTTCACAGCCCCGGTCCAGGATCAAATCCTGGATTACCGGAACCTTATTTACTATGGACCTCGCATTTAGCAGCAGCAGCCCTTTACAGGTGGTCCTTAGACCCTGCTCCTCCCGCACCCTCAGTGTGTGTGTGTGGGGAGGGGGGTTGACTCTTAATCTCCACCAGGAGATTATAGCTCGAGGTCCCAATTCAAGATCTGCTCACTAGGTGTGTATGCAAACCAAATCTATCCCCTGCATGTGTTCGTGTGCATAGTGCCCCAGACAATGTGCCCCACCTCCTGCTTATGCTGCCACCGGCATCTTCTGCTGCACCCCCACCTCTGGGGTTGGGGGTGCAGTTCGGAGAAAGGGACTTTACCTGGGGCACTATGTGCAGGCACACATGCAGGGGATAGGTTTGGTTCGCACATACCCCCAATGAGCGGACTTTGAATTGGGGCCTTTAGCTATATCCTGCAAGAAGCTAAAACTTGTCGCATGATCCAGTTGGTCATAAGGTCTGATATTTTACATATTATATACGACATCTGCCATGGGACTATTCCAGAGTCAGTGGTTTAATGATTGTGAGCTATCTGTCAAAAAATATTTGCAAGCCCCCCATTACCTGAACCTCCAATAATATCACAACACCCCTGTACAAAAGAAGTGTACACCCCCTGTTCACCACTCACAACACCCAAGGGAAGTATTACAGAACTGAGGCACAGAAAAACAGACGGTGCTAACATATGAGACACTACCCCACTTTTCCCCCCATTAGCCACCAGGTGTTCTGTTCACCCCAGGGTCACCCCAGGTCTGTTCCACACATTTGGGGCCGATCCCATGCCCCACGTGCACCATGTGGTACATGCAAACCACACACACCCCTCATTATGGGGCATTATGCTGTGTGCAAAAGACATAAATCTGTGCAGAACCCATATGGAAGCCATGCTCAGGCTATTTTGGATTGCAGTCAGTGTCATTGCCAGAAATGTGGAACATATCATGTGGGCAACTCTGGTCAAATCTAGGGAAACACACTACCCCATGGCTGCTTCCTGTTTGTTGTGGAGGGGCACAGAGAACCCATGTGGCTGCCCCATGCACCCCCCCATCCATTGGGGGGTGCATACATTCAGAACGATAGTGTCATGCCACCTTGGACAAGGCAGCCGCAATGGGCAGTGTCTCGGCTTGCCGGACAATCGGGTCAAACAACCTGGAACGAGGCTCTGGTCAGCAGCAAAGGGCAGGCATCGGGGTCAGTGCAGCATGCGCAGCCCCCCCCAGGGAAATAACATGATAGCCCTGCCCCAGCGTAGCGCACGGTTGGTGGGGCGACGCACAACGTAGGGGGTGGGACTTCACCCCTCCCCGACCTCTGACAAGATCTAGGCTGCTATAAAAGCACCGTCAGGGCAGCAGTTCCCCACCAGTAATCGTTTAGAGAGACTGGCCCCTGTTCCTTGTGCTGAGTGCAACTTGTGACCTTGTGATGCCATGGAGCAACCATGGTGTCTGGGGGCCACCCCGCTCATGTAAAAACATCCTAATTGTTGTCCTGTGTGCCCTAATCCATCAGTGGCAAGGCAGATAATTAAAACCTGGTCCCTAAGCCCCTTAGTTATTGGCCCAGCCATCTTCTCTTTTATTATGTATTTATTTATTTTATTCAAATTTATATGCTACCCTTCCCATAGAGGCTGAGGGTAGCTTACAATTAAAAAAACAAAAAAATTAAAAAAAACTCCTGCCCTCCCCCACAACCCTACTCAAAACCTCAGTCATCCCCTATCCCCATCCCCCAAATGCTTTTTCAAATAAAAATGTTTTACACTGGTGCCTCCAGAAGTTGCTTAGGCTCAGGCAAAAGTGAACCTCCTGGGGAAGGGAGTTCCACAAAACTGGGGCAGCAACCAATAATGCCTTCCTGTGCACCCCCGTCCCATGGACAAATGTAACAGATGGAAACTGCAAGAGGGCACTCCTGGCCAACCATAGGGCCATAATGGGATATGGCAGGACAAGTGGTTTTCCAGATATATGGGACCCAGACCATTTAGGGCTTTAAAGGTCAGAACCAGCACCTTGAATTGTGTCCAGAACACTATAGAGAGCCAGTGCAGACTACGAACCACTGGTGTAATGTGTTCCCAGTGACTCATTCCTGAAAGGAGAGGAGCCAATGCATTCTGCACCAGCTGCAGCGTCCAACCGTCATCAAGGGTAGCCCCAGGCAGAGCGTATTGCAGTCATCTAGCCTTGAGGTGATGAAAGCAAGGATGACAGTGGCCAGATCTGAGTCAGAAAGAAAGGGCCGCAGCCTCCTCCGCAGATGGTGGTGGTAACAGGTGCTCCTGGCCACTGCTGAGATCTAATATTCCAGGCACAATGAGGGATCCAAAAGCACACCAAAGCTGTGACCCAATCAACCAGAAAGGGCCAGACTCTAGGGATGTGCACCAGGGACCTCATTTTTGTTTTTTATTTCCATTATTTTTTTAAAAATTTCATTTTTCTATATCAAGAATTTTCCTTTTTTTAAAGTTTTGTTTTCTTTTTCTATTGGTCTCAATGGGAAATGGATTTCTGGCTGTTACTTCATTTTTCATCCAATCTGAATGAAAAATGGAGACAGTGTATGTAGCAGGGGGTCTTCCCAGTGCCACACGGGGGCTGGGGTGTCACTCAAGGGAATAAGCTCTACCCCGCTGCTACTCCTATTCAGCCCGAGCCCTGGCTGAATCCCCTTCTGAGGAAGGGGGCACCCTCCTATAGGACCCAACACACAGTCCAGAGGGTATCCAGTTCACAGTCTTTATTAGTAACATCCCATGTACACAAGCCTTTTTGGAGCCTTTTTGGAGGTTCCCTGGGTGAGGTGGATGGGCACCGATGTTAGATCTTTTTTGGCGGCCGCCCCTGTGCTGTGGAATTCGATCCCAGAGGAGGCTCGGTTGGCCCCCACTCTCCTGTTATTTTGACATTTATGTAAGACCTGGCTGTTCCGCCAGGCCTTTGGCGAGGGGTAGAGGTAGGGTGTGGGGAGTTTGGGGGAGGGAGATTTTTTCCCCTGCTGATATGTGCAATTTTGAACTGTTTTAATTGTTTTATTGTTTTTATATTTGTTGTCTGCCGCCCCGGGCTGCGCTGTGGGCAGGACGGGATAAAATTTTAAATTAAAAAATATAAATAGAATGAAATAAATAATATCCCTGGGCTGCTAATTCATCCGCCTTCACCCTGCAGGCCCAGGTCTGTCTCTCTCAAGCTCAAGAGCAACACAATATCAACCCCCCTTGTCCATCTAGCCAGGACTCAAAGCCCCAGACTCTGGCCAAGCTTTCCCCAGGCAATAGGCTCCCTCCTGGACACAGCCTCTCCCACTTGCCTGGTTCTCCTCTTCAGCACCCTGGAGAGCGTAGAGTGGTAAGGCCTTCTCAGGGAGATGTTGCTCCTTCAGCTCCCTAGCAGAGACCCCTTTACCGAAACAGAAAAAGAACAAAAATGAATGAGAACCGAAACCAAAATTGACCGAAACAAAAATTTTGCCCAGAGTTCCATCCCTACAAACTAGCCATAAACTCAAGTAGCAGACTCTCATCCTCCCAGCTCCATTTCCTCACCAGCCTAGCACCTCCAAGGGTTTCCAATGGACTCCATATGCAAACATTTCCGCAGGTCTGGGGCCATTTTAAAATGCAGCAAAAATTCAAAAGAAGAGAATGAAACCCTTTCATTACCCCCCTCCCACCTTTAAAATTACAAGACAGTCAATTAGGGTGAAAAACAGCAAAGGAGACTTTAAAGAAGAAGAGGCAGTGTAGCCATGCCCAGTTTCAGTAGGATCCACAAAATTGCCTTTGCATGCCTCGGAAGGGACCGGGGAGCTGTGCCACTGCCTGCAAACGCACAGCAAGTAAAGCAAACCATCTTAATCAATTCAGGTTTGTACAACAACGAAAACCACAACTAAAACACATGAAAGGTGCAGAAAAATGCATTCTAAAATGCACACCATAAATGCAGCAACCCTAACCATGCTGGATGCTGTACCTTTCTGCTGTAGGTTAAAAGCCAGCTGCTACACCCATTCAGGCAAGGCAGGGTAGAATAGCCATTAGCCAATATGTGGCTTTCTTACTTGCAGAAAAAAAAGTCACATCCCACCTACACCAAACTGCAAAGGGACCATTTTAAAGAGTAAAAAAAGTGAAACCCTCCCACTAATCCACACACCCCTTAAAATGAAAAAGCAGACAATATATGGTGGAAACAGCAAGGGGACTGACCCAGACCAGGGAACCCTCACTGAAAAAAATACTCTAAGCCACAGATAATGAGCAGAACACCTCACCCTATTGCATGGTTAGTGAGGATTTAATCCTCATGGTTAGTGAGGATTAAAATGCAAACCAACCATACATGAGTAGAGAAGGGTACACTAGTACTCATCAAACAGATCATTATCAGTTTGACAGGTCACATGGGGTGCTACGTCACTGGAAGTCCCACCCTCCCCAACTGTCCCCTGGGCCGGAAGTCCCACCTTTGAGTGGAAGTGATGTGTTAGGCAGGGATCATGTCTATCTTGTTTTCCGTAAAGTGCCAGGTACATCGCTGGCACTATATAAATGCTAATAAAATGAATAAATAAATAAATAAATTAATAATAATAATAATAATAATAATAATAATAAAGTGATGTAGTAGGAAGAAGTGATGTAGAAGTGGGTAATACTTCCGGGTAAGGGTTGGGGGGGTGGAACCGAAGGTTGCAGCCCCCCTCCCTGATCCCATAAGGTTCTTACGCTTACTCCGGATGTTTACTGACTCCCCAGAATTCCCACCTGAGTGGTGGAAGTGACGTTGAAATGGGTAATGCTTCCGCATCAGGGTGGAGGCTGGAACCAAACCTGACCCCGGAAGGTCCTTACGTGTGATTGGAGGATCTGCTTGTGGGTCAAGGGGGGGAGACTTTGGCACCCTGCAATGTTCTTGGATGAGGGTCATCTGACCCCACAAGCAGCTCAGCTGACTGAGCTGGACCTATGTGCAAATGTTTCATCATCCTAACCCACCCCGTTTTGGAGAAAATTGGACCAATGGGGTACCATTTTGACATTTGCTGATTTGCAAAATGGGGGTTATGTGAGGGGTCAAACAACTCAGAAGAGTGATATGAACCCACGGGTGAAGGTTTCATCAGCCTATCCCCTTCCGTTGCTGAGATCTGGACCTATGGTGCGAAAGAGAGGCTGTAGGCCAGAATGGTAAGAAGAGAGTAATGTGAGGTCTCAAACCACTCAGCCCCCCCCCCCTCTGTTGCAGGGTACAAGTATTCCAAATTTCATCCAAATTGGATGGATACTAAAAATGTTACAAATGGAAATGCATAACAAACCATGATGCTTATAAAACTGGGACCATTTATCTTATCTTTCTAAAATATGGCAGGGATGACCCCTTGGGCGAGGGGTAAAATCTGTCCAAGTTTCATGCAAATAGGATGGAAAGCTATGTGCATGAACAAATAAACATCCTGAAATGTATATCTCAACATTTTCATTTTTTTAATTCCAAAGATTTTCATTTTTTTCCTGAAATTTCAGAACTATTTTTTTCATTTTCATTATCATAATAACAAAAACAAAAATGGAATTTCCATTTAAATTAATTGCACATCCCTACAGGACTCCATCAATAACAGGTGTTGGCGCCATTTTGCAAAAGGGTAGCTGTCCTGCACATAGGAATGGGCATGAACTGGTGGCCATAGGCAAGGGCATGGTCGAGTTATAACGTGGGACAGAACCAGGCAGGCAGTTGGCTCAGACATCAACTGATGGGAGTAGGCAAAGGTGTGGTTGAGTCATAGCGTGGGGCAGAACCAGGCAGGTAGTTAGCACCTGCGTCAGTAGAACAAGGAGCGGCGATGAGCAGGAAGGACGAGGAAGCAATGGGGGTGTAAGGATAAGACACGTAGGAACAAGGAAGACTTAGCCAGGGGAGTGAGTTGGTAAGCTTCAGACTGCTGGGTCGTGTCTGTTTATAAGGAAAAGAGGAGGAAGTGCTAGGCTTACTGTCCTTCCCTGAGGTGCCTGGAGCTGAATATGATTAGCTGAGGCTGTAGTCTCCATGGTAGAGGAGCAGATGCTACATGAGGTTCGGTCTGGTGTGGTCAGTGGAGCCCTTATCAGCTGGAGCAGGTGCTGACTGCAACCCAGTGCTGTTGTGGCCTGAGGGTCTCTTGTCTGCAGGGGCTACCTCTGAGCCTGTGCTGCTGTGGGTGACAAAATGTAGAAAGAGCATGGTTGCCGTGTTGGCCCCAAATGTAGGAGATGGAGGCAAAGTAGTTCAGATGAAACCTTTTATTGGACCAACTGCTGTTGGTGAGAATGTGCAAGCTTTCGAGCCACGCAGGACTCCATCTAGAATGAAGAGAACAACTTATTCTAATCTCTGGGTGTGGAACCTAAAGTCTTATGGCAGTAGGATCCTCTCCATGGGAATGGAACACCAACTTTCTCAGCTGCTTTTCACCTACCTCCCAATGTCAAAGTCAAAGTCAAAATAGTTTATTGTTTCCAGCAGTATTGCTATACCAATTCAATATAATCACATCATAATAAACCCCCCAAAGTATTACACAAACATCTGAATATAATAATAATAATAATAATAATAATAATAATAATAATAATAATAATAAATAAATAAATTTTATTAATGTGTTAGCCAAGCCATAACATAACAAGAATAAAAACAAGCAAAAGCAAAAGCAAAAACAAAACAGCCAGACAGGTACACACAATATATCACAATATAACAAAGTTAAGCTAAGATCAGGGGGACTCTAGGTCCCTTTGCTCATACATTGAGTCCTATCTGACCCTTTAAGCAATAGTACATTATACAAGAAGAGGGCGACCCATTTTGCTATCCCCTCCTCTTGTCCACTCAAAAGCCTTAACCAAGAGGGCATGGCATTGGAGGAGCAGTCAGTACGGGGGGCTAGCCACCTAGCCCGGAGAACCCAGGTCCTAACACAGGTAAGGAGAGTATGTTCCAGGGAGCCCACAGGTTGCACAGATCCCTCAGAACAATCACAAAAACAGAGGGCGGGGTGCAACCCCATAAACTGACTTTCCGTAGTGGCTGTGGGGAAAATATTAATCCGGGCCATCGTGAGACACCTCCTAACCTGCGGGGATAGACTAAATTGGAGGTAGGAGGCAGGGAGGTGAACCATTTCATACAAATCCATGAAGCTTTCCAATGACCTCTTGCCCCATGCCTCTGCTATTTCCTCTGCCTACTGATGTCCAATACCCTCTGCTTCACCAGGCTTCTTGCACTAGCATATCCAAGATAGGCAAGACTCTCTGGCGAAAGGTCAATCTCACTAAGTTTGCCTCTGACCTGGTCCACCCACGGATCGGTGCCAGCTATTAGTAGCAGGGATGCTAGGGGAGCAGTCAGGCCATAATACAATTTAAGCCAGTAGCTTAACAAAAGTAGCCATACCTGGGTACCCATAGGCAGAGCACCACACTCAAGATGGACAGCACAGCAAGGGGCATGATTGGGAAGTGCTAGAATAGCTCTCAAAAACTTGGTCTGTATCCGTTCTAATGTTGTGAAGAATTTCCCCAGTGCCCAAAACTGAGCCCCAAACAGTAACTGGGAGAGACACTTAATTTAGTATACCTTAAGGGCAGGGAGAATAAGACTCCCCCCCGCCCAATCTAAAAAAACCGGCATATGCCTTTGCCTACCATCTGGGCTTGCCTGCAGGCAGCAATTGAATGTGTTGTCCAGGAGCCGTTGGCTTGAAAAATTAGTCCAAGATACTTGTAACGGGTGACCTGATCTAATTTGTGTCCACCCAGCATCCAATTGTGCACCTTCCGCTTTGGTGAGAAAATCATTATCTTAGTTTTCTCATAGTTGACCTCGAGAAAATTACGGGCACAATAATGCTCCAATGCCAAAAGTTGCCTGTTCAGGTCCACACGGGATCTGGATAATAAAATGGCATCGTCGGCATAGAGCAAAATGGCCACCTCCCTAGGCCCAATCTTGGGAGGATGATTATGGGTAGATGACACCACCGGTATCAGGTCATTTAAATATATATTAAAGACCATAGGGGCTAATACACATCCCTGCTTAACCCAACGCTCAGCCCTGATTACCTTGGACAAAGTACCATTATTATCCAACCAAATATGGAGGGAGGTATTGGTGTACAGCTGCCGAATAAGACACAAAAGTCTAGGGTCAATAGTTGTTAAAGCTAATTTCCCCCACAGATGATTTTGTGAGACCAGGTCAAAAGCTGAGCACAGATCGACAAACGCTGCATATAACCCAGTACTACGATGGTACTTCTTAACTAGGTGGTTTAGGACAAAACAATGGTCAGCAGTGGAACGGCCTGACCTAGACCCGTTGTGTTCATCATGCAGTCATCTGAATATAACTAAATAGATATATTATATGAGTTATAATATATAATTATATGAGTTAATCTTTCAATTTCGTTTAAAGCACGAGAGATTATGCTCATATCATAGGGCACTTGTTGTCTCCTTCCCAATACTACCACCATCTCAAACAAATTAAAGCTAAAGAGAGTCACCATGTGGCGTAATTTCGAATCTTGGAGACTCAACAAGTAAAGTTCTAGTATACAAGCTTTCTTCAAGTGAGGGTACAATGGGGCTATTTTATTTCCCTGAATTGCTGCCATCTCTTTGCTAACCACCCAATCTCGGAGTTTCATCGTGACCTATGCTTTGTCAGGGAGCAGTACCGTCGGAACTAGTGGCAGTGTTATAGTCGTTGCGACCTCCTTGATCGCTTTCCACCATTTGTACTGCAGTGGCCCTTGGTGGTGTCTTTGCTCAATATAGCATTTAAAAGCCAAAGACTCCACTTTACCGTGAGCCAATTTATGCCAGTATAGAAGGCCTCTAAGGGTGTTTCCAGATGTGACAGGGCCAGTTGGCCCCATCACGAAATCAATGTATTCATCCCCTGCCGGGACAACCCCGTCACGCCCTAACAGACGTGCCGGGGGATCCCTGCAGGGAATTGGGGAGGGGGAGGGGCCACGCGGCGCAACATGTGGCCGCATGACCCCGCCCCCTCCACGCTCCCTGTCGCCCGCCCTCTGGGGAGACAGGCGGCTGCCGCAGCCAATGCAGCCACAGCGCTCGCCCAATTTGGCCACAGGCCAGAATCCCTGCGGGGATTCTGGGCTGTGGCCACCGTCCAGAAGTGATGGCAGGGTTCACCCCGGCGGGGAATCGCCTTCGCCACGCGGCGGCCTCTGGCCCCACCGCTTCAGCTGCTCGCGTGGCGAATGTGATTCCCTGCTATGGTAACATCTGGGGGGAACATCTGTTCCCCCCAACAGACGTGCCGTGATCACAGCCACCACAGGGAATTCACTGTGGTTGACTGTGATCTCATAACGTCTGAAAACACCCTAAGTTTAGCATAGATTTCAACAGCTAAAGAACCTGTCTCAAGGCGCAACATAGAGATTGGTGTTGCTCTGGGGGCCTCCAGTAAACACCTGATAAAATGATTTTGGGGTAGCTCCAATCTGGGAGCGGGTGTCGAAAACCATAGCTCAGCGCTATACAAAGGTTGAGAGAGAACTTGGGCTAAAAAGATGTTAATAACTTGTTCTATTGAAGCTGACGGAGAGGCACAATAGAGTTTCAAAATCCTAGCTGTAGACTGCCTTCCTTTAGCCAACCAAAGTTCACTATTAGCCTGCCAGGATAGTGAAGCTGAGTAGACCAGACCTAAATATGTATACTGTTTCATCTGAGCAATTTCTTGGGAACCAATCCTCCATTTGAAGTTGTTACGAGCTCCAAAAGCAATAATTTTGGATTTTCTGATGTTGACCCGCAGCAGATTAGAACGACAAAAGACTTCAAGTGAATCTAAACACTGCTGCAGGCCTTGTTTAGTCTGGGAAAAAAGGACTATATCATCAGCATATAATAATAATAATAATAATAATAATGATGTTGGCTGATCCATTATCTTAGGAGGGGTAGTATGTTTATCTTCAATCTCTCGAACGAAGTTGTTAATAAACAAATTGAATAGCAGAGGGGCCAGAAGACAGCCTTGACACCCCTCGCCATCACACACGGTCAAGTGCATCTACCCTCAGTGTCCACCCTGACTACTGCTGTTGTATCCATATATAAGGTTCTTATTAAGGATAGCAGATGCTTACCCCTAATTTGCAAAGCTTGCGCCAGAGCAATTCCCTTGACACAGATTCAAAGGCTTTCTTCAAGTCAATAAAAGCTACATATAGCTTTGCTTTCTATATCCTGGTGTATTTTTCAATTAAATGCAATAGGACAAAACAATTATCCAAGGTTGACCTACCAGCTCGGAAGCCAGCTTGTTCCTCAGCTAATATAGAGCCGGAGGCATCCCAGTCCTCTAAAGAGGTCAATAACACTCTAGCATACAATGTCCCCGGGATTGACAACAGACTAATAGGTCTATAACAGGCAGGATCTAATGGGTCCCCTTTCTTAAAAATTGGAATTATAGTTGCCCTAGACCAAGATGTCGGGATTGTATGGTACATATTTATAACCGAAAAAAACTTGATCAGAACAGGGATCCACCAGGCAAGATTGTCCTTAAACAATTCCGCCTGAATAGCATCTTCCCCCAGTGCCTTACCATAGTGTAATTTATTAATATATCTGCATATATCATTTTCCCTTACTATCAGGGGAGCTAATTCTCTGTCTGTTATTTCTAAAAAATTTCTGATTCCCTAGTAGCCTCCTCCAAGTGGACATCCTGATACAGATCCTCATAATATTGAACCCACTGCTTGTGGTCTACCCGAGATTGAGTAGGTGCTCTCCCTTTCCTGGCCCACATAGTTATTATTTTCCAAAACTTAGTTGAATCACAAGTCTTGGCTGCTATTTCCAATTCTGCCCACATTTGGGCCATCCTACTTGCCCGCTTAGTCCTTAGGAGCTTAAAATAATCCTTCCTTCTGGCCACATAAGATTCCCAGTCAGTATTCAAATGTAAATGGGTACACCGTCTTCTGATTTTTATAGGGCAGCCTTTGCCATCTTACATTCTTTATCATACCAACTGTTATTATACCTGGATTGTATCTGACCCTGATGGCGGGCAGGTTTCTTAGTAATATATTAAAGTAACCGATCAATTATCTTCTGATAGAGGATATAAACTTCCCTCTGATCCTTGGCTATTATAATAGTGTCTCGTAAAGCCAGGAGATCGGAGGAATATAGCTCTCGTGTCACCTGTGCTGAAACTTCAGGAGTCCACTTGACTGGCAGTTGAACTGGCAAATTATTTAGGTCCTCTGTCTTCAAGTGACCTCCTGATGGAGAGACATCTAATTCCATACAAAGCGGGAAATGATTCCCCTCTGGCCTTATCAGAATCTCTAGGTCCTTAATAAGAGGGAAATCTAAAAGTGGAACCATAACATAGTCAATTACACTTCTACCTAGTATGGAGTCAAAGGTAACATGACCTATCGGATCCAATTGAGTCCTGCCATTCATAATCACCAAGCCCTGTTCAGAAATAAATTGAATCAGCCTATTACCATGGGAGTTGTGGGCAGGATCCATCGATGTCCGGGCTGGAATCTCCATAAGCACATTTGGGTATGAATCCTCCGCCTCTGCAGGTTGGTCTCCTATATGGGCATTGAAATCTCCCATGATAATTAATGCAGCATTTGGGTACTCCTGAGTCAATAAATCCAGTAATTCACCAAATGCATCCCAAAATGCAGTTGAGTAATAGAGAGAGGCTGCTGGGGGTAAATAGATATTAACAATCATGAGAGGATCTCTGCCTGAACATAATAGTTGGAGAACCAGGCAATTATTTATTTTAACTGGAATAGGTTTACCTTTAGCTTGTAAGGTAGTGGCCAGCAGAGTCATTATTCCCCCGAATACTCATCCCTTTGTAGTGTCCTTGCTTCCTGGGACAGGAAAAACTCTGGAAACCACCAAGGGCTAATGGTTCCGCCTCCCCCTGGGCTAACCAAGTTTCTTGTAAGCATACTATGTCATACAAACTCAGCAATTCCAGCCAGTCCTTGTCCATCACTTTAGCCTTAAGTCCTTCAATATTCCACGAGAGGAAAAAAAGATGATTAGATTCTATTTGTCATGGGATAGATGGTGGTTTCATTATCCCCCCCTCCACCTGACAAGAAGAGGCTGAGTCTGGCACCTCCCCAACTTCACCCACGAATGGACTATTTCTTGTGGCGCCCATATCACCTGAGGGGAACCCACTCCAAAGGGATTTAGTCCCCCGTCTGGTTGGCCACCCGCAGAAATCACCCCACTCGATGTTGATACAGGTGGAACTGAAGCCTGAGCAGATGGAGATTTTATCGACCTTTGGTCAGGGAGTAGGGATGGGCGTACAGAATGGAGTTTGGAAATTCAGTTCAGTTCAGTTTGGTTTGAAATTCGAGTTTGAAAATTCGGTTTGATTCAGTTTGAAATTTGAGTTCGGTTTGGAAGTTCGGTTCGGTCGACCGAACAGACCGAGTTCGGTTGAATTTAGAACTTCCGAACCAAGTTTGGCCATTCAAAACCAGGTTTTTTGGTGTGTGTTGCCACTAGGGATGTGCGAACAGAACGGAGTTCAGAAATTCGGTTCAGTTCGGTTTGGTTTGAAATTCGAGTTTGGTTCGGAAGTTTGGTTCAGTTGACCGAACAGACCGAGTTTGGTCTGAACTCCAAACTTCCAAACTGCGTTTGCCCATCCCTATCAGGGAGCTTATCAGAACTATGGTTATCCTTAAAGCCTGTAACATCTAAAGTCTCCCATACAGAACAGATTTCAAAATCCTCCCATGAGAAGCCACAACAATCTCTAGGAGAACTAGTAGGATTTGTCTTTGGCCTATATGGGTCAATAGGGGTAAACTGCCGAATAGCACGTGCCATAGTATTTTCTATCCGCTGAATGAAGATCCCTGTTCCTCTCAAACGTCTCCTAACTGCCCACAATTGAGTAACTATCATTTGCGTTGTGAATATCAGTTCATACCTCCAAAAGTGACCCCTATCCAAGAGGGGTAGTATATTAAGTACTTTTCCTCTGTTAATCTCCAGCCCTGTAGTATCATAAATGAAATCTAAAAATTCATACATCTCTAAATCAGGGGTCCTCAGAAACCTGAATTTCTTCTTTTTATTCTGACTGAAAAGTATAGCAGGAGCCCAGCGTTGCTTAGTCTCTTGTGGCCAAATTCTGCATACAGCCAGATACCCCGGTGTAGTGCTTGTATTGGTCTTAGCAGTTACCTGTTGAGTAGAGCTACCTAACTCCCTCTTACAAAAGGATTCATGGAGGAGTGTTTCTACTTAGAAAATGAAGTGCTTCACCCACCTCTCTCAACTGGGAGTTACTAAGATCTGGTGAAGGCAGACTAACTGGCATAAAAGGTCTCTGGCTATCCTGAGTAGATAAGATTAGAGGTGGGACCCCGGGCCCATTACCGGCTACCGGATTTACCGGTTACCGGTTCTCTAAAAACCGGATTCCCGGATTAAATCCGGTATACCGGTACCGGTTTTATTTCATTGATTTCAATGGGG
>QEPC01015155.1:2432628-2449333 GCA_003113815.1 Sphenodon punctatus | reverse complement strand
GGGGGCCACAATGGAGAGGGCATTCTTGGTGGCCGCGCCACGCCTTTGGAACTCCCTTCCGGAGGAAGCTCGCCTGGCCCCAAGCCTGTTGACATTCCGGCGAAGTTGTAAAACCTGGCTGTTCGCCCAGGCCTTTGGGGAGGGGGGGAGGGGGGGTTAGAGGGTTTTATCTCCCCTACCCTATTTACTGTTTTAGTGATTTCTGGGCCTTGTTTTAATACTTTGAACTGTATTTTTGATATATTTTAAATTGTTTTATATATATATTATATGTATTATTTTATTGTTTGAAGCCGCCCTGAGCTGTTTTTAGGAGGGGCGGGGTAAAAATCTAGAAAATAAATAAATAAATAAAATATTTTTTTAAAAAAATCTGCTGCCAGTAAATTTCATGGAGTGTCCCCTTGTTTTAGTACTGTTAGAGTTGATAAACAACCACTCCCTATTTATGTGTTCCACACCACTCATGATTTTATATAAACTTCTATCATATCCCCTGCCAGTCGTCTCTTCTCCAAGCTGAAGAGCCCCAACATATCAAGCCTCTCTTTGTATGGGAGCCGTTCCATAACCTTGGTCATTTTTGTTGTCCTTCTCTCTACCTTTTCTATGTTTTTTTTTTGAGATGGAGCAACCAGAATTGCATACAATACTCCAGATGCGGTCATTTATATAGAGGCATTACGATATTTTCAGTTTTATTCTCTATCAATTTCCAAACGATTTCCAACACTGGCCCTTTTTACATGGGCGGCACCCATGCATGAACACCCAGAAATCTGGGTGTCCATGGGTGGGTGCCGCCCGTGTAAATCCCATGGTTTGTGGGTGGGGGTGCTCCCGCGCACATGCATGCACACCCATTTCCACCCATCCCCAGAGTAACCGGCGAAAAAGGCGGTTGCTCTGTACATGTTGATGGGTGGATGTGGGTGTAGATGGGTGTGCGCCCATCTACTCCCTCCCTCCACTCACTGCACACAGACCGCAGAGCATATCAACCCCCCTGCCGTGCACTGTGGTTCGCTTAAAAGGACAATTGTTTGCTTTTTTGACCGCTACCACACACTGAGCTGAGAATTTCAATGTATTGAAATATGATGACTCCAAGATCCTTTTCCTGAGTGGTAACTCCTAATTTAGAACCCAGAATTATATACATATTTGGGTTATTTTCCCCTATGTGCATCACTTTGAACTTGTCCACATTAAATTTCATCTGCCATTTAGATTCTGAGTCATCCAGTCTCTCAAGATCCTTCTGCAATTCTTCACAGTCCACTCAGGTTTTAACTACCTTGAATTGCTTTGTGTTATCTGCAGATTTGATCACCTCACTCTTTACTCCCTTCTCCAGATTATTAATGAATACATAAAACAACACCGGTTTGAGTACAGATCTCTGTGGCACTCCACTAGTTATTTCTCTTCACTGTAAAAACTGACCATTTAGTCTGACTCCTTGTTTGCCTATTTTTTAAACAGATGCCAATTCACAATAGGACACTGCCTCTTACTCAATGATTCTTTAATTTCCTCAAGCGTCTCTCATGGGGGATGACCTTATCAAACACCTTCTGAAAGTCCAGATATTAGGGGTGGGAAAACCGTTAAATCCGGTATCCGATAATGCCGGTACCGGGTGTCCCCGCAGCCGCCGGTAAGTATGAACTGATCTCTGGGGGGGGTGTTTAACACCCCCCCAACCCCCCAGGGATCACCCCTACTAAAGTTCAGTGCTTGCTTACCTTGAGGAGCTCCGGGTGCGGCGACGGCGGGCAGTCCAGCGGCCTCAGCGCCGGCTGTGGCTGCCGGCGTCAGAGACGCTCTAGGCCTTCCGGGGAACTTCCGGGTTTCCCCGGAAGGCCTAGAGCATCTCTGACGCCGGCAGCCACAGCCAGCGCTGAGGCCTCCGGACCGCCCGCCGCCGCCGCCGGAGCTCCGCAAGGTAAGCATTGCAAGCACTGAACTTTAGTAGGGGTGATACCTGGGGGGTTGGGGGGGGTGTTAAACACACACACACACCCCCAGGGATCGGGTCATACTTACCGGCAGCTGCGGGGACGCGGCGGCCGCTGGTGCTGGGGGGTGGGCTCTTTTTTAACAAAAATCCAGGCTGGGCAGGGTGGGTGGGGGGTATACCGGATTTAATCCGGGAATCCGGTTTTTAGAGAACCGGTAACTGGTAAATCCGGTAGCCGGTAATGGGCCCGGGGTCCCACCTCTACCAGATATACTATAATCTACCAGCTCACCTCTATCCACATGCTTATTTACAGCCTCAAAAATTCCAATAGATTAGTGAGGTATGACTTCCCTTTCCTAAATCCATGTTGACTCTTCCCCCATTAAGCCATGTTTATCAATATGATCAGTTCTTAACCATTTCCACCAGTTTTCCTGGCACCAATGTCAGGCTCTCCGGTCTGTAGTTTCCAGGATCACCTTTGGAGCTGATCCCTTCTTAAATACTGGCATTATTTAAAGTGCAGTGGCAGATTTTAGCAATAGGTTACAAATTAACAATAGTAGGTCTGCAACTTCATATCTGAGTTCCTTCAGAACTCTGGAATGAATACCATCTTGTCCTGGTGATTTGTTACTATTTAGTTTGTCAGTTTGCTCTAGAACCTCCTCCAATGTCACACTTAGTTGTGACAGTTCTTCCAATTCTTCACCTACAAAGACTCGGTCCATCATGGGTATCTCCCCAACAACCTCAGCAGTGAAGACTAAAGCAATGAATTAATTCAGCTTCTCTGGAATGTCCTTATCCTCCCTGAGCATTACCCCTTTTTGCCTCCTAGTCATCTAATGGCCCAATTGACTGTTTTAAAGACTTCTTGCTTCTGATGTTCTTGAAAAAGTTTTTATTATTATTATTATTAGCAGCTTCTTTAGCAAGTCACTCCACAAATTCCCTCTTGGTATTGTCGTATTAGCATTTTACATCTAATTTGGCAATGCTTATGCTCTTTCCTATTTTCTTCATTAGGACTAGTTTTCCATTTTTTAAAGGTCGACTTTTTTCTCTCTCTAATAGCTTCCTTCATACTCCATACTATTCCCCGTCTGTTCTCTCTCGGATTCTTTCCTGTCCTCTTTACTGGAATGCACTATATCACTACTAATGATGGCATCTCTTTGGGTTGCCTCCATCCAAATTATCTGCTACAGCTGTCAGATTTCTCCTAAATCTTAGTTTAAAAACTACACCACCTTTTTGATTTTTAGTGCCTGCTGTCTGGTTCCATTTTGGAGAAGGTGGAGCCCATTCTTCTGGTATAGGCTTCCTGTTCCCCCAAAGGTTCCCCAGTTCCTAACAAATCTAAATCCCTCCCTCTCCTAAGTCTAAGAGCCTGTATTCCATCCTTGTTCTGCTTGACCTCCCTGGTGCCTTTGACACTGTTGACCACTCTCTCCTCTTTGACTCTCTTCACTCCCTGTGTTTCCAGGGCCTACTCTTTGACTGGCTCTCTTCCTACCTCTTTAACCATCCCTTCAGTGTATCTCTTGTTGGCACTAGTGCTGAGGTAGAGGAAATGTTCCTGTACCATCCAGAAATACCTACCTTTCGGGAGCGCTTGGGACTGTTCATCGGCATTTCCTCACTATTCATTCACTGATTCTGTGCTTCTGCTATTGTTGAGGTTGGTGCCTGCCAATTTCTGGTATTTTCATCAATGTATGGCACTTTCCATAATTTTTGGCAGCTTTACATCTATTTCTGGTATTTTTCCATCAATTTTATGTCAGCCAGTATATAAACCATAGTGTTAACAGTTCATCCTCTTCCTCTACACTTTCATTTTGCGTTAGGGCGGTACGCTGATGACCACATACTACCGAAGAACCACTGGAAGTACTGAACAATTTTGATTCCTGAATAGGAACTAGTGAAAAATAGTGGAAAGTCAGTAAGTTTCCTTGTTGTGCAAGTGAAGTTGAATGACCTGTTTCTGACAGAAATAGCATTTGCTGCGATTTCTCATTTCAGGCCTACATGGGACTTCCTCTGCCTCCCTTCCCCTCTTGGTCTGAATAACTCAAGGCTCTGTCCTGGACCCCCTTCTCTTTTTCCTTTTCACCATATTATTACCAGGCTTTCTAATTACTCATTCAGAAGGTTCATTATTTCTTTGAATTTCCTTGCTATTGTGTACTGCTTATGTGACAATGTGATTGTGTGATGTTTGTGCAAACGGTGTGTAGCTAACCTTTTTTGGCTGGCTGGGCTGATTCCAGGGACTGACCAACTGTCTGTCTGTCTGTCTGTCTGTCTGACACACTGACACACACACACACACACACACACACACACACACACACACACACACAGATCCCGGGAAAGCTAGCAAGGGAAGACAGCACCTTGTAGCTGCTTCCTTTATGGTGGATTCAGAATCTTCACTCTGTAACCCCTATGTGCCTTTGGCTCAGCGCCCCACAACCAAATGCCACTCTGTTAATCTACAGGGATCACAGCATTTTCCAGCTGTTACCCTTTATAACTTCAGTTCCATGCAGAACACACACACACACACACGGCTATCCCCTCTTCAGGCAATCCCCCGCTCCCCCTCCCTTGGGCAGAAGGCTGATTCCTCAAAATATTAATAGTCCTTTTGAATGAGTATTTTAAGCAAGCTGTAACTTTACCTGAAGGATCTTTGTCTTTGGTAATGGAGTATTGCTACAAAGAAAATGGAGGAGAAGCATAGAAGGTAAAAGAGCAGAACAGTTATTCTAATACTAAGATATTTATTTAAGAGGCACACTGTAAAAACAATACAGTTATGGGGAATACAAGTCAGTAACTCATAACCACTTATGTAACTCATAACCACCTTGACTACCTTCTCAAACCCCTGTCCTCCTCCTCCCTCTTCTCTCTCCGCTCAGGATCTTGCCCTCTTTTTCACCTCTAAAACTGACAAGATCCACCTGGAAATTGCTTCCAAGTCCTCTCCCCCTACCACTCCCCCCACTCTCCCTCCCCCCCACCTCGTTCCTGTCCTCCTTCCCTCCACCTCCCTTGAGGAAATCTCCTCCCTGCTCTCATTCTGCAACCCCTCCACTTGCCCCCTGGACCCCATTCCTTCCCATCTCCTGACCTCCATTGCTTCCACCATCATCCCTCCCATCCTTCACATCATCAACCTCTCCCTCTCTACTGGCTCCTTCCCCTCTGCCTTTAAACACGCCACTCTCTCCCCCCTCATCAAAAAGTCCACTCTGGATCCCTCTAATTACCATCCTGTCTCGCTCCTCCCTTTTGCTTCCAAACTCCTTGAATGCATTGTCTACTCCCGTTGCCTCGACCTCCTCTCCGCCAACTCCTCCCTTGACACCCTCCAATCTGGCTTCCGCCCCCTTCACTCCACTGAAACTGCTCTGGCTAAGATCACCAACAATCTTCTTGTGGCTAAATCTAACTGCCTTTACTCTATTCTGGTCCTCCTTGATCTCTCTGCTGCCTTCGACACTGTTGACCACTTGCTCCTGCTTGAATCACTTCACTCCCTTGGATTCCGGCACTCTGTCCTTGACTGGTTCTCCTCCTACTAGGGATGGGCGAATGCAGTTCGGAAGTTCAGACTGAACTAGACCAGTTCGGTTGACCAAACTGAACTTCTGAACTGAACTAGATTTTCGAACCGAACCGAATTTCCGAACTCGGTTCTGTTCATCCATCCCTATAAGATAATATTCCATTTAGTTCAATGGGGTTTGAATTTCCAAACTCTGTTCGGGAGTTTGGAGTTCGGAACAAACTCAAATAGTTCAGTTGGCTGAACTGAACTTCCGAACCGAACTCGATTTTCAAACCAAACCAAATTTCCAAACTCGGTTCTGTTTGCCCATCCCTACCTCCTACCTTTCTGACTGCTCCTTCAAGGTATCTCTTTCTAAGTCCTCCCCATCCTCCCTACCCTTCTCGGTCAGGGTTCCCCAAGGCTCTTTCCTTGGCCCTCTCCTCTTCTCTATCTACACCCAATCCCTAGGCAAACTCATTGCCTGCCACGGTTTCCGATACCACCTATACACTGATGACACTCAACTCTATCTCTCCACTCCTTCCCTCTCTCGCTCTGTTCAAGCTCATCTCACCAACTGTCTCTCTGATATCTCCGCCTGGATGTCTCAACGCCAACTCAAACTGAACATGGTGAAAACTGAACTTCTTCCCTGTCAATTGCCATTGACGGGGTTTCCATCCTCCCTGTCCCCCAAGCCCGTAGCTTGGGCTTCATCTTCGACTCACACCTTACCTTCAAACCCCAAACTCCGTGGCCAAATCCTGCCACTTCTCCCTCCACAACATTGCTAAGATCAGCCCTTTTCTGTCTGTCGCCTCTTCCAAAACTCTCATCCATGCCCTAGTCATCTCAAGGCTCGACTACTGTAACCTCCTCCTCGCTGGCCTACCCCGCTCTCACCTTTCTTCCCTCAAAACTCTGCTGCCAGGATCATCCACCTAGTCCATCGCTTTGACCATGTGCAGCCTCTCCTCGCCTCTCTCCACTGGCTCCCCCTTCCTGAGCGTATTCTGCACAAGCTCCTCATCTTCACCTACAAAGCCCTTCATAAGCTTGCTCCCCCCTACCTCTCTGCCCTGATCTCCCTCCAAATCCCTGTTCAAGCTCTCCGCTCCTCCCTCACCCTCCCATGCCTCTCCTGCTCCCTCAATCGCCTTTGTCCCTTCTCCCTCAATGCCCCGCATGCCTAGAACTCCTTCCCTGCCCTCGTCCACCTTTCCCCCACCCTCCACACCTTCAAGTCCCTCCTCAAAACCTACCTCTTCTGCTCCGCTCCGCCCCTCCTAACTCCTGATAATCATCCCCACCCAGGACTATCCCCCACCTGTTAACTGCAAACTTCCAATGTACTGTAACCAAGTCAAGAACGTGTACCTGAATTCTCACATCCTCATGAATGTTGCATCCCTTGTCCCTCCCCCTGTTCCCCCTTCCCTGGCTCCCCTCTCCCTGTCTTTAGATTGTAAGCTCTTGGGCAGGGACCATGTCTATCTTATTCTCTGTAAAGTGCCAGGTACATTGCTGGCGCTATATAAAAGCTAATAATAATAATAATAATAATAATAATTAATTAATGCAGCTTTTGTTAAATCTAGTAAGGGATTGGATATAAAAGAGAGAGAGAGAGAGAGAGAGAGACTGGATCTCACCCTTCCCCAGCATGAGGCCAAATCGAAAAAGGGTTCTGTATTCTTCAAAATTCAGTTAACAAAATAATCCCAGAAAAACAAAGTGTAGAGTCATGGACAGAAGTGAGATAGGCAGGAATGTGGCAGCAGCTACTTATAGTATGTGCAGATCTTGACCTCTCTCTCTACCAGGAGACAGGGTGAAAACAGACATGATGCTAACCACCCTTTAACCACCCTTGGTGGTTATTTATGCATGTTTCAGGGCTGTANCACTTAGGGTGAAAACAGACATGATGCTAACCACCCTTTAACCACCCTTGGTGGTTATTTATGCATGTTTCAGGGCTGTATAGGGCACCAATGCAGCCCTGCAACATGCATAAATAACCACCAAGGGTGGTTAAAGGGTGGTTAGCATCATGTCTGTTTTCACCCTAAGTGGGGGTTTTATAGACCCGGTAGTACAGGTGGGGACATGACTGAGTTAAATACTGTGTTCCCAAGTTTCAATACCTACAACAATGGGGGATATAAGTAGAGTTATACAGGGTCAAATGTTTGTTTACAGTTTTCCATATGACAGGGAATTCATGAAGTGGGGGGGGTTGGAAGGGGGAATTGGGGCAGGCACCCTTAGCTCCCTGATCGAGTGGGAAGGGAAGCTGGCGGGGTTCTTTAACCAGAGCGTGAAGAGCAGCAAGCTTCTCCAGGAGAAACAGGCCGAGCAAGGCTCATCCAGGATGTCTCCATATGGTGGAATTCCACCTTCCTGATGCTTGTGTGGCTTCTTGAGCAGAAAGCCACCCTGCATCAGGTTCAACTGGTGTTGGACAGTGGGGAGCTTCCAGGGTATGATGGGACAGAATGGGAGAGCCTGTCTCACACAGTCTTTGTACTCAGACTGTTCCTGGCCGTGACAGAGACCGTGAGCAGCTGCACCACCACCCTCAGTCAGGTGACCCCTCTGGTCCAGAGTCTCCACAGGAGGCTGGATGAAATTCTCAGGGGGATTGTGGCCCTCAGGGCAGGAAGCCGGCCGATGAGGCACTTGACCTGGCACAGAAGCTGAAGGCAGGGCTGGGGGAGCGTTTTGACGAGCTCCTACGGCAGGAGGAATGTATCCTGTCAACAATGCTGGACCCCAGGGTCAAGGGAAGCTTGGCACGCCAGATAGCGCGCTGTGGCCACTGGAAGGGTGAGCTCATGGACAGGGTCCTACAGGGATAACGGGCTATGCAGCAGGATGCCCCTGGGAATGGTGGGAGTGGGAACAGCCACCCCTTTCAGCCAGCTGGGTCTATCCCTGTCCCCAGCCCTAGCAGTAGCAGCACCAGCAGCAGCACCCCTATTGCCAGCAGAAGCAGCTTGGCTGATGTGCAGGCCACTCTGGGGAGCATGGTGGTCTCCACAATAGGGAAAGCAGCGTGGCTGAGGGCAGTGGTGGATGTGGTGCCCAGGCAAAGCTACGAGTGAGTAAGAGTGAGTATGATGGCACCTCAGCAGCCGTGGAGACCTACCTGAAGAAGGATCCATGCATCGATCCCAGCAGCAATCCCTTGGCCTACTGGGGCGGCAAGGCCAACATGTGGCTGGCCCTGTCGAAAGTGGCTAAGGGTATCCTGTCCTGCCCACCAACCAGTGTCCCCAGCGAGCGGGTGTTCTCTATGGCGGGGCACATTTACTCCCCACACCGCCTGAGATTGTGGGCCAAGTTGGTGGAGCAGTTGTTGTTCACCAAGGTGAACCTTCCACTGCTGGGATTCCCTGAGCTGCCCCTAGATAAGCATTGATGGTGCAGTGGCACATGCCATCCCATGCCAGCGGCAGTGTTGGGATGGGGTTCCTCCTTCTCAGGGCTAGGGCTACTACTGCTGAGGTGCTGTCCCTCCCTCCCAATGCCCGGCACCTACCCTGCCCCCCCATCTCATACTAGATGGCTTCAGCTGGCTTATCTGACTGACCGCATGATGCAGGGTGGTAGCATTTTGGGAAACAAACTGTAAGCCTGCCAGCCTGTCTCTAGCTAGATGATCTCGGCCCACCAATCTGACTGGCTCTCTCTCGCATGCACGCTGCACAGTCTTCGCCAGCCTATCTGAGTGCTCTGCCAAGGTCCAAGCCTGCCTTCCCTACTGCCTCTCATGCCACACTGCCTGTCTGCTGACCCAGTTTGCCTAGCTCAAAGCCTGCCTCAGCCCTCCAGCCTGCCTCTCATACCACACTGCCTGTCTGCCTGCCCAGGTTGCTGCCAAGCTCAAAGCCTGCCTCAGCCCACCTTCCTGCCAAGGTGCCTGTCTGCCAGCCCAGGTTGCCGCCAAGCTCAAAGCCTGCCTCAGCCCACCTTCCTGCCTCTCATGCCAAGGTGCCTTTCTGCCTGCTCTGTCAAGCCTGGGTGATGTGCCCCCCTTGCCTGGTAATCCCGCTGCTACTGTCTGCTGGTTCAAGGTGAAAGAGAGAGAGAAAGTCTCCTCACTGCTAGAAGGAGAAACAGACACGATCCCACCCATGCTGTCACCTGCACTATATGGACAGAAAGAGAGAGAGGCTCCCCACTAGAACGAGAGAGATGGGGTGCAGGGGGACAGGTGTATCCAGCTCAAGCTGCTTGCCACCTGCCAGAACCAGAGAGAGCTCTCATCCATGCCCACATCCAGCAGCATACCTACCAGAATGAGATGGAAATAACACACAACGAATTATATGTCCCCGTCTGCCTGTGTGCATTCCTGTACCTGCTACCACCAATTGCATGATTGAATGAAGTGTGCCCAACCATGCACTAATTCTAGGGACATCATTCAACTCCCATAGGCTGTCATTCCACTGTACCTGAAGCAGTCATGCCCGCCCGCCCCAGGAACCATCAACGAGATTCTGGGACCATCATTCCAGTCACTGGAGGCTGTCATTCCATTCAACTGCATCCAGAAGCCTACTCCTCTGCACCCACCCGCAGATGCCCGCTGAAGCTGCTAAAAAAAGCCCCTCTGACCACCAGCACCCGCTGCCTGCTGCCTGCTGCCAAGTAGCCTGTCTCTCTTTCTCTCTGGCACACACACCCACACAGACACAAGCCCTGTCCCTCCTGGGGAGCTGTCTGCAAGTTGAGACCCTGCTGCTGGCTGTCATGGGGAAGGGGGGAAGGGTAAGTAAACCCAGTCACAAGCAAAGACCACACACGCCAGTCCCAGTCACACTCCCAGGCAGCCCTACCCTCTGGCTGGCTCACACAAGTTGCAAGGAACAAATGCTCATCAGGATAGTGCAAGGAACAAATAGTGCAGGATGGTGGAGGAACACATGGGTCAGGTCCCAGGAGGAGGAAGGGATGGGAATTTCAGGCAAGCAGGCTAGGGAATGGAAGGCCTGGGTCCCAGGGGAGGGGATGGGCCAAGGCCCAGGGCCTCAGGGCCCACACTCACAGTCTCTCACTCAATCACCCACTCACACTTAGGGAAGCATACGGAGGGAATTCACTTCACACTTGACACACTCGTAAGACAACACAAAATGCACAGGGGAAGACACAGAACAAAACACTTAGCTAAGAGGTTCACTCTCTCCAAACTCCAGGGGGCCCAGTCTTGAGCAGATCACCGGCGCTGGGTCCCTTCCAGCGCCGGTGTATATAGTGGAGGTCACGCCCCCATGCTGAGCCTGGAGCCACAACCAGCAGCGCAGCTGTGCTGGCCCCGCCCCTGCGTTCTGTGCAGTGGTGGGGAGAGGAACGTCCTGGGAGACCTGTTGCGGTGACTGCCTAGCAACCATTGCATCATCCTGAGCCCTGCGAGGCTGATCCGGAAAGCCTGGAGCAGGGGGCTGGGGTTTCTGGGGCAAAGCAGGTCTCCGGCCTTGCTGGGTGTCCCTAATAGTACACACACACACCCCGCGAGCCCCCCAGCTAAGGGTCCAGGGGGTCCAGGGCTTTTCCAGGTGGTGTAAGTGGAAGAGCTGGGTAAGCCGAGGGGCAGAAACTTGGGACGCCGGCTCCCAAGAATGTTCATCTGGACCATATCCCAGCCAGTCAATAAAATAATGAAGCCAGCCTCACCAAATCTTGGAGTCCAGGATGGCGTGGACTTCATAGGAGGCATTTCCAGGGGCTGTGCCCCCAAGTTCTGGTAGGGGTCCTGATGGTGGAGGAGGGCCGTGAGCTTTCTTGAGAAGCGAAATGTGGAAGGTGGGATGGATGCATAGCCATGGGGGAAGCCGTACCTTGAAGGTAACATCATTTATTTGTTTTAGTATGGGATATGGTCCTATATATTTATTATCTAGTTTCCGAGATGGATGACCTGAGGGGTAGTGCCGGAGGTCTATCCACACATAATCTCCGGGTTGGAGGAACATCGCCAGGCAGCAACGTCGATCTGCATTTCATTTATACCGCTGTTGTGACTCTACCAACGTTACCTTAGCAAGGTTTTGGTTCTGATAGATTTGCTGTATTAACCCGCCAGCTGCGGGAACATGGATAGAAGCCATATCAGGGAGCCCTATCTGGGGATAATACCCATAGGAGACATAGAAAGGTGAATTGCCGAGAGAGGCATTGAGGGCATTGTTGTGCGCAAATTCAGCCAATGGAAGCCATGTGCACCAGTCATCTTGGAGGTAATTGATGTAGCACCTCAAATATCGTTCAAAATCTTGATTAACTCGCTCCACTTGCCCATTGTCTTGAGGGTGGTAGGCCGTGGTAGGTTTTAACTGGACCTGCATCGCAGTAAACAAGGCTCTCCAAAATCGGGATACAAACTGAGTACCCCTATCACTAATTACCTCCAGAGGCCATCCATGCAGTTGGACGATGTGTCGAATGAATAGCAACGCTGTTCGCCGGGCTGATGGTAGTCCCTTACAGGCAATAAAATGTGCCATCTTCGTGAAGTGGTCTACTATCATGCACACTGTAGTGTATCCTCGAGATGGAGGTAGATCCACAATGAAGTCTATATCCAGGCACTGCCAAGGTCCCTGAGGAGGTTTCATGACTTGCAGCAACCCTTGGAGGGCTTGTCTAGGGGTTTTGGTGCGAGTACAGGTGGCACACTGGGCTACATATCGTCGCACACCTTGGTGAAGTGATGGCCACCAGAAGGAACAGTGAACTAAATGGTAAGTTTGATCTCGCCCCGGGTGTCCTGCAAGGGGAGCATCATGATGGGCCCACAAGATGAGGGGAACAACAATGCGGCCTTGTTTTTTGAGGAATCCATCCTGTTGCATGTAAGATGGGTCAATATCGGGTTGCAGGTCTTGTGTTGTTGCCTCGAGAAGGTGTTTTTCTGTCACATGTGTAGCTGCAAAAACCTTGGGTTCCAAGATCGGTCCCTTCTGAGCGTTCTCCTCATTCCCTCCTTCATGGTAACGGGATATTGCATCTGCCAGGACATTCAGTTTTCCCGGGCGGTATTGTATAGTGAAATTGAAGCATGCAAAGAAAAGCGTCCATTGTGCATGTCTGGCATTGGTGATCTGGGCTGTTTGTAGATACGTAAGATTTTTATGATCTGTTACTACTGTGACGGGATGTCGAGTGCCCTCGAGGTAATGACACCATGCCTCGAAGGCTGTCTTGATGGCCAATAGTTCTCGGTCTAGGATCAAATAATTCTGGTCTGCCGAGGACAACTGCCAGGAGTAGTAGGCGCAGGGAAGCATCTGTGGTTGACCAGGGGGGGATTGTAGCAAGACTGCTCCCAAAGCCTTTCTGGATGCATCTGCTTCTACCTGAAAAGGTTGATGAAAGTCAGGATGACGCAAGAGCGGGGCGGAAAGGAAAGCCTCTTTCAAGCAACGAAAGTTGAGTTGTTGCTCAGATCCCCATAGATATTCTTGGTTTTTCCTCAATAGTTGAGTTAGGTGGGTGTTAAGGCGAGCAAAATGAGGGATATACTGCCGATAGTAGTTTACGCTGCCCCAAAACCATTGTAGAGCCTTGGTATTCTTGGGTGGGGGCCAATTTTGAATGGCTTCTACCTTCCGCGGGTCCATCTGGATACCTGAGGGGGTAATCACGAAGCCAAGGAAATCCACTGATGTCAGATGAAAGGTGCACTTCTCAAGTTTGCAATAAAGTTTGTGTGTTTGAAGTCGCTGGAGCACCTGTCGCACATGTTGGACACGTTGAGTTGGCGTTGTGGAAAAAAATCAAAATGTCATCGAGATAGGCGATTACGAATACATCTAATAAATCGCGTAAAATGTCATTAATGAAATGTTGAAACGTCGCCGGGGCATTGGCGAGGCCGAAGGGCATCACTAAATATTCGAAATGTCCATATCGAGTTCAGAAGGCCGTTTTCCACTCATCTCCCTCCTGGACACATACCAGGTTATAGGCCCCGCGAAGATCTAGCTTTGTGAATATCGTGGCACCTTGGAGGTGATTCAACAATTTGAGTATAAGCGGTAGGGGGTAGTGATTCTTGATTGTCACATTGTTCAAACCTCTATAATCGATAGAGGGGCGAAGTCCTCCATCCTTTTTTGGTACAAAAAAGATGGGTGCCCCTGCAGGGGAACAAGAGTGCCGAATAAATCCGTTTCTTAGGGCCTCTTCAAGGCAGAGGCGGAGGGTTTTGAGCTCCGGGGTGGAGAGGGCATATATTCTTCCGAACGGGGGCTCTGCCCCTGGGCGGAGATCAATCGGGCAGTCATAAGGTCGGTGTGGGGGCAACACCGCTGCTGCTTGTTTGTTAAAGACGTCTCGATATTGGTAATATTCAGGAGGGAGTTGTGTCATAGCTATCTGTGTGGTCTCCATGGTTACTGCTACTATTTCCCCCCTGGGGACCGGACGCACACAAGTCTGCATACAATGCTCAGACGTCAACTGCAGGCGGTTGTGTTTCCAGGAAATCCGAGGATCATGTAATCGGAACCAGGGAAGGCCCAATATGACCTTAAAAACAGGGGTGCAGCCAACATCAAAAACAAGATGCTCTTGATGGTTTCCGATAGTACATTGCAGGGGTTTGGTTTTCTGCGTAATGGGGCCGGAGACCAAAGGGGAGCCATCTATGGTGTGCACCAGTTCAGGGTTTGCCTTTAAATCCAAAGGAACTTGCTGGGACCCAGTCAGGCCTAGGTCCAGAAAATTGCTGGAGGCGCCTGAATCCACGAGAGCCCACACTGCCACGGAGTGGGCCTGAGAGAGTGCTATTGTCTCAGGAATATGTAGGTGCGTACTACGGACCGAGGAAAGGGAGGGGTTTTCTCTTATGGCCGGAGTGGCCCCTTTCCACTCCGGCCACTGGCTTTTCCCCCATCTCCTCTTGGAGAAGCAAGTGCAGGGCAAGCCTGAATAAAGTGCGAAGTATCCCCGCAGTAATAACAGGCATGAGACTTGCATCGGCGTTCGCATTCTTCTTGTGACAGAGGGCCTCGTGCAGCACTTATTTGCATAGGTTCTGGTTCTACAGCCTTGGGGCCTTCCCCTGGGGAGGGTGGAAATGTAGGGGTTCAGAGTACGTACATACATGAGTCCTGTCATCGCTCCCTACGTCGCTCTGCTAGTCGGTCGTCAATTTGCAGTGTAAGCGTTGCTAATTTCCCCCAAGTATTGGGCAGGTCGGTAAAGGCCAATTGATCCTTGAGTTCGTCGTTTAAACCTCGCCGGAAGAGAACCGTTAACACATCGTCCGCCCGGTGAAGCTCAAGAGCGAGCTGCTGAAACCGGGTAATGTACTCAAGGGCCATGCTTTTTCCTTGCCTGAGGTTCATAATTTGAGCCTGGGCATCTCGTCTACGATGGAGATGATCAAAAAGGGCACTACACTCCTGTATAAAATCTGCATAATTGTTCAGCAAGGGACTTTTGCTTTTCAACAAGGAAGTAGCCCAGTCCAAAGCGATTCCCCCTAAATTTCCACTAATGAAGGCGACCTTAAGGCTATCAGTGGAATATGTCTCTGGCTGCACAGTAAAGGTGAGATCACACAAGGTCATGAAGCCCTGAAAGGCCTGGTGATCCCCCTGAAATTTATCAATTCAGGGCCCCTTGGGCTCTCGGGCAAGGGGAATTCTGGCTGGGGGGGCTGCAGAAGCCGCTGGTGCACCCAAAGGCCCCGCTGCGTCTGGAGGTACCCCTGCAGGGGAGGCCATAATGGCAGCTTCTAGCTGGGCCTGTTTGTCTTTAACCTCCCGCATTTCCATTGCCAGCGTTTGAACTGCTCGCACCAGTTCCCCAAGTTGCTGACCCACATCCATGGGAAAAGGATTCCCTTCCTGGCCTAGGAAGGGGAATGTGCTGGTGATTCTGTCACGGGGAAGGGGAAGTAAACCCAGTCACAAGCAAAGACCACACACACCAGCCCCAGTCACACTCCCAGGCAGCCCTACCCTCTGGCTGGCTCACACGAGTTGCAAGGAACAAATGCCCGTCAGGATAGTGTAGTGGCCCTTGATATCTCAAAGAAATAAAGCCTATATCATCATAGGGCACTGAGCAATCTATGCAAGAGGGTGCCTCCTTTCCACCACCCAGCTCCCACTCACCTTGCTCACCACGGGGGAAGGGAGGATAGTGCAGGATGGTGGGGGAACACACAGGCCAGGTCCCAGGAGGAGGAAGGGATGGGAATTTCAGGCAAGCAGGCTAGGGAATGGAAGGTCTGGGTCCCAGGGGAGGGGATGGGCCAAGACCCAGGGCCTCAGGGCCCGCACTCACAGTCTCACTCAATCACCCACTCACACTTAGGGAAGCACACGGAGGGAATTCACTTCACACTTGACACACTCTTAAGACAACTCAAAATGCACAGGGGAAGACACAGAACAAAACACTTAGCTAAGAGGTTCACCCTCTCCAAACTCCAGGGGGGCCAGTCTTGAGCAGATCACCGGCACTGGGTCCCTTCCGGCGCTGATGTATATAGTGGAGGCCACGCCCCCACGCCGAACCTGGAGCCACAACCAGCTGCACAGCTGTGTTGGCCCCGCCCCTGCATTCCGTGCGGTGGCGGGGAGAGGAATGTCCTGGGAGACCTGTTGCGGCAGCTGCCTAGCAACCGCCGCGTCATCCTGCGCCCCGCAAGGCTGATCCGGTAAGCCTGGAGCAGGGGGCTGGGGTTCCTGGGGCAAAGCCAGTCTCCGGGGCTCCCGCCTGGGATGGCCTTGGCAGGTGTCCCTAATACTGGCACATCTTGGGGCTAGTACACTAATGCTACATCTGCTGCTTCTGTCAGGTAGGGATCTGACAAGCTATATATACAATGAGATTCTGCCACCTGCCAGAAGCAGCACAGAGGGATAAAAGATTGGACAGGTAAACAAAGTGGGTAACAACAACAAATTGAACTTTTATAAAGCTTTTCAAGCAACCACCACCACAACAACACATTTATAAAACCAAAAACAAACATTGAAAGGAAACTTAAGGGGTCTACAGAGTCTTTTAGTCTTTGGGCCTGTCCCCTGGAACTTGGGGGAAAGGCAAAAGGTACGCACAGGACCTAGGGGTGGGCACCCTGTGCTCTGGCATTTTGGTAGCCGTTATGGAGGGCAAAGTCCACAGCCCCTGCCATGGCT
>QEPC01015155.1:2418775-2432225 GCA_003113815.1 Sphenodon punctatus | reverse complement strand
GGATGTGGACAGGGAGGGAGTTCCAGGCATGGGGGGCAGCAAGTGAGAAGGGACGAAGGCGCTTAGGGGAGCAGGGAAGGCATGGAAGGGTGAGAGAAGGGACAGAGGAGGAGTGAAGTGCACGGGCTGGAGTATGGAGGGCGATAAGTGCAGAGAGGTAGGGGGGAGCAAGGTTCTTTTTCTCCACCTCGACCTCCTGGAACTTTTCCACCAGTGGCTGCTTGCTTCTCCATAGTGGCTACTTGCAGCTGTAGGCCATCCACGATGTCCCGGGTAGACCTCTCCACTTCAGCCCAAAAGGCCCTTGCCACTGAAGACTCCTCCTGGGGGGACTCCTCAGCGGAGCTGGAGAAGGGGGAAGGGTTTTGATGGCATCACTTCTGGCATGCCTTCCCCCCCCTTCTTCTGGTGATGACGCTTCACGGCCACGGCCACACCAGAGTCCTGCCGCCTCACTGTCTTGCTGTGGACTTTCTCTATGTGGGCGATGAGCCCCGATGCTGTCCCCTGGCTGACCCTTTTTAATCTTTTGCCACATACCTAAAGAACATAAAAAGATAGGAACATATGAAGTGCCATACTGTGTCAGACCAATGGTCTGTCAAGCCCTGCCTGCATTCTGTCTCCACAAGTGGGCAAACTCTCTCTGCAGGGGACTTCCTAACAGGTCATAGGACAATCCATGCCCTGTTGTTCCAGTCCCCCTTGCCTTATCTTGCAGATGACGAATCCGGTATGCTTATCATACCACTGCCAGACATTGGACCTCGTGCGCCCGCTGTCTGGTAGTGGCAACCTCCGCCTCAATGGTGTCCTGCGCGTGGTGGTAGCACCAGTGCCGGGGCCGGCATCACCACCCTCTCTGAAACAGGAACACATAAACAACACCTAGTAAACAATATTAAAATATCATGCATTTATGATGATGCCTCTAGTCCTCCCTCCTTGGGGTGCTAGGGATGGCAACGGGAGATGGTAACCCTGGCTGGCACATGCAAATCCAAAAGACCCTGGCTGGCATGTGCAAATCCTGCCCTTCTTTGGGTGCTAGGGATGGCAACCGGAAAGACCCTTGCTGGCACGTGCAAATCCTGCCCTTGGGGTGCTAGGGATGGCAATGGGAGACCCTTGCTAGGGATGGGCTGAGATGTGTTTGGGTGGGTGCTTCCTTTGGCTCGTGCCTGACTGCTGGAAGAGCCCCCCCACACCCTCTCTCTCTGTGGCAGACATCCGCTGCCACCCGCTGATGCCCACTGTTTGTGCTGACTGCCCACCACCCACCCACCCACCTGCATGCCAGTGAGCTTACTGTCAGGGTTCGTGCTGATAGGGGGATTGGAATCAGCAGGCATCCTAGGAAGAAGAGAGATCAGAGGCATCAGGCCCACCATGATTGGGGGCGTGGCCTCTCCATGCTTGCAGGAGAACTCAGGCCCCGCCCAGGCTCCAAGCATGCCGCTCGTAAGGGGAGGCTCAGAGGCAGATTGAGGCCCCGCCCTGAGCACGCTAATCCCTTTTGGGCTTCGGGCTATATAATACACCGGCGGGGCTAGAAGCAGCCGCCAGTAATCATTTTGAGAAGCTGGCCCCCTGGTACCTTGTATTGCTCCTTGTTGCCTGAAACCTTGATCAAGAGTGAGACCTGAGTGACTGTTCCTGGTGTTCTCCCCCTTCCTGGTGTAGAGTGAATGGTGGTAAGATTGGTGATCTGTTTGTCTTGTTAAGTCTTAGTTTGTGCTCCTGTATACGTGGTTTAAGATTCTGGTGTTTGGTTCCCTAACTCCTGTTGTTCCATATCCTCAAGTCCTCCCTTCTCTTCCCTTACCATATCCCTTTCTCTGAGCGCAAGTCCTACCCCCCCTTCACCTTCCTTACTCCCTGCCATCCCTTCCTGTCTGCTCCCTTCCCCAGGACCATTTCCCCCTACCTTCCTGCCACAGATCTTCACGGTGTCCAGGTTCCTGTATATCTCCCTGAACGACTGAGAAATTCCTTTGTGCTTTTCCTCCCCTGGGGCAATTGGCTTCCTCTCTACTATCCCAATGATGAGACGGGTTGCCCTCTGAGTAGGAGGGAAAGCCCACCCAACACCCTGAGGGATTATTATACTCAGATAGATTGCTTACGACAAGAGGAAGCCGCCCCTTTTTCCCTGCCCCCTTTCCCCTCTCACCTTCCTTTCTCTTTTCTTCCAAACCTTTTCCCCCAACCCCCGTGACACTTACTCTAAAAGATAGTATTCTTCTTGTCCTCAAAGTAAAAGTTTACAAACCTGGCAGTACCTCCTGTGCCCAGCTCTTGCTCCTCCAATGAGGAGCCAACCTCCACCACCAAAGGTCCAGCGGCAACCTCTTCCTCCTCCACTGGCTTCACCACCTTGGCCTTCCTCCAATCCCCCCTGTTCAACTTCAGCCTCTTCATTTTTGTTCAACGTCCCACACAAACACAGCCAAAAAACCCACACCCACTAAGTCACCAACCACAACCAACCAAAACAACACAGCCAAACCAACACACAGTCCAACACAGCCAAAACACACCAAACAGCCTGCCAGCTACAACACACACACACTCTCTCACGCAAGCTCCGCACACACTCAAATTTCCAATTTCTGACATGATTACGGGACCACGCGATACCTAGACTGAAACAGAAACCAATTTTCGAACGACCAAACCGAACCAAACGACCAAACCCGAACTCGGTTCCTGGACCAAACAGCCAAACCCAAACTTGGCTCCCGGACCGAACAGCGATCTATTCGCACATCCCTACCTGCACTCCATCATGACGGCCAATGAGGCATAGCCATGGTGACTGGCCATGGCAGCCCACAGCCTGGGGTGGGTATGGTGCACAGGAACAGATGTGCTAGCTCACTGTGGTCTGCTCTGGCCTGGTATGGTGGGCTGTAGCCCAGGCTGTGATCCTGGAGATTTGATGAGGTCACAGACTGGGTTAGCTGCCAACATGAGCCGAGGAAATCCCAAGGCAACATCTGGAGGTGCTTGCACACATGTGCAGGTGGGTTCTAGGCTACAGTGGGTCCAAACAGGCCAAAGTCACATTTGTTTCTACCCAGAGTCATTATAAATGGGTCATGATCAAACTGGAGGGAAGTATTAAGTGGAGTCCTACAGGGCAATGTCCTGGGTGTGGTGCTATTTCATATCTTTATTAATAACTTGGATGAAGGGATGGAGAGAATACTTAGCAAATTTCTAGATGACACAAAACTGGGTGGGGCACTCTGAAAGATAGAATTAGAATTTAAAAAATCTTGATAGGTTGGAAATATGGGCTAAAAGTAACAAAATGAAATTCAGCTAAGTTAAATGTAAAGTTCTGCATTAGGGAAGGAAAACCGAATGCAGAAGTCGAAGATGAGGGATATTTGACTTGGCAGCAGCACATTGTGCAAAGGATCTAGAAATTGTGGTCGATCACAAACTGAACATAAGTGAGCAATGTGGTGCGGCTGCAAAACAAGGCTAATACAATTTTAGGCTGCATTAGCAGACGCATAGTTTCCAAGTCAGCAGAAATAATCGTTAATTACAGTCTCTTCAGTACAAGTTAGACCTCAGCTGGTGTTTTCTGTCCATTCTTTGTGCCTCATTTTCAGGAGGAGATTGACAAACTGGAGAGGGTTCAGAGGAGGTCATCAAAGATCATAAGGGTTAGGGAAGCTAGTCTTATGAGGAAAGGTTGGAGAAGCTGGATGTGTTTAGCCTAGCAAAAAGAAGATTAAGAGATATAAAAGCCATCTTCAAATACCTAAGGGGCTGCTGCAAAGAAGATGACAAAGAACTGTTCTGCAGGCAGTACTACAGAAGGCAGGATTGGAAATAACAGACTCAAATTCCAGGAAGGTAGGTTTGGGCTAAATATCAGGGAAAACTTTCATTGTTTGGCAATGTAACAAGTTACCTAGGGAAGTCATAGGCTCTCTGATACTGGAGGCGTTCTGCCCTCTCTCAGAGATGTTGTAGGATAGCCATCCTGCAACCAAGCAAGCGGTTGGAAGAGATGACCCTTAATGTATCTTCCAACTCTATTGTTCTAATAGAATCTTCTCTTTAAAAATTGGGTGTGTCAGTGAAAAGTTTAGAATTTATGTTGTTCACTTGGGTCTGTTCCCTGACCTTGCATGCACAGCTTCCCTTATGCAGCTGTCACCTCCTACTCCTTCCCTCCCTACCACCCTCTCCCCTAATACACTACTGGTGGTCTGCTGCACACTCTGCAGCTGGTTTCTTTCAACACTGTGCAAAAATCCCCAACTCTATTTTTGCATTTCCAAATCCCATTCCCACTTCCCATAGGGAGAAATTTAAAAAAACAACCACAGTTACAATCTCAACTTGCTTTAAGCTGTTTAAAATGCAATCCAATATAAAAAGCAACATGTCCGCTCCTCATCTTCTATTACACAACTGTAGGGAATGGATATTTAGATAGCTTTTCAAGTTGCTTCTTAAAGAGTTCATAATTCCTTGTGCTTAACTCTGAAAATCTACCACTAGGAAACAATTAGGGATGTGCCAACAGAACCGAGTTCGGAAATTCGGTTCGGTTCGAAAATCAAGTTCGATTCGAAAGTTCGGTTGTCGACTGAACTATTTGAGTTCAGTTGAATTCCAAACTTCCGAACTGAATTTGTACATTCAAAACCGGGGGTTTTTTTGCCTTCCGAACTGGTTCAGATTCGACCGAACAGTTCGGTTGAATTCGAGTTCGGTTCGAAAGTTTGGTTTGGTCGACCAAACTATTAGAGTTCAGTCCAAACTCCGAACTTCCGAACAGCATTCGCACATCCCTGGAAACAATTCCGCTTCGATTCCATAGACCTTTGTGTCCTTGTTATTAAGAGCATTTGCAATGTATTGGACTTCTGCTATGTGAATGGAAGGGAGACTTCAATGAGTTCTCTTTTTTCCTCATAAGAAGTCAGCCAGAGTCCTGTACTTGGGTTGGATGCTTGTGCTTTGCTTGGGCTAGGATGAAATTCCCCCTTATGCAGAGGGTTGAGTAGCCTCTATACCACTTAACTACAGTTTAAGTATGACAAAGGCAAGGGGAGTCATTAGTACCATACAAAAGGGGCATTTGTGGCAGGCTGAGCTGGCTCTGAAAGAGTTAATGTGCTCAGCTCACTTGACCCTGGACAAAGTTCCCCAGCTGAAGGGAATTTTAAGGTCCAAATTGAGTAGCTGGGAAAAAGTCAGATGCTCCATCTGCATATCAACCCAGTCTGTCTATTTAAAAGAGAGGATGACCAGAGAGAGACAGGGGCTGCAAGCTTGCCTCTGGGCTTAGAGTGTGCTCCAAGGCAAGGGAGCAGGAAGCCAAGTCCAAGACCTGCTGTGTAAAGGCTGCTCTGGTTTTGACTGACCAGGGAGGTCAAGCCAGATGGCTAGAAGGGGTCAGGAGACTGGAAGTGTAGGACGTGAGCTGACCTCCATAAGCAGTGGGTTGAGAGCCTAGGGACTTGATCAGGTATGTATTGATGGACTGCTTGGCCCTCACCCTGCTGGGACTTGCATCCTGGCAAAGCTGACCTACTATAGGCACCTGCTGTCCAGATAGTGAAACTCAGGATACATTAGAAATGTTTTAGACACTGCCTTCAAACTTTACCTTTTGCTCTTTTGTGCACTTTGAAAGCAGTTTTTTACAAACACACACACACACACACACACACACACACACACACCTGTTAGAAATGACAACAGAAGTCATAATGTCAATAGCGCTTAGGCTTCTCCATTCTAGATTAAATTGGACAAACAGAATAGACTGTGGATATCATATCTGCTTGGCTGCCGGACTCCACTCTTTCCGCAGACAATGTAAGACCTGGCTGTTCTGCCAGGCCTTTCCTGAAGGAGATGGGTTGGGTTAGGGTAGGGAGGGGTGGGGTGGGGAGGATGGGATTTTATATATTTTTAAAAATGTTTTACTACTGTTTGTTTTAATGTTTTAAAATGTTTTTAATATGCTGCGAGCCACCCCGAGATACCTGAGGCAGAAGGGGGTGGCATAAAAATGTCAATATAAATAAATAAATATAAATAAATAAATATTTTCCCCTTGCCTGCACACCTTAGACTTGTATGAGGAAGTATTGCAGGGACAGGAATGAACATATACAGTACCTCATAAAATGAGGTATAAGATCCTCTTCTCATTAAAAACAAAATAAAAATTCAACATTACTGCAAAAAAGTCAATTCCTTCTCCTAGCACTTCTTTCATTGTATTCCTGCCAGCGTTAGCCATTTGCCATGCCTTTGTTCATCAATTAGCATGCCTATTTACAGTGGCTTCTGGGATAAATAAAAATAAAATCTAGGATTCAGTGGTCTTGTAGAACTTTATTAAACAACTAGGTGACTGCTTTCCTAACATCTTTACCTCAGAGAATGCATCTCCCCATTATAGGTACAAACAAATCAGATGAGAAATACTGATTTCCGCCCCCCCATGAGAACGAGTAGGTGAATCCATGGACACATAAATACAGATACCAGTGAGAAAAGACCCCTGGGCATTCAGAACTAAAAGCAGCAGCTCCTCCTGCAGGAGGTAAAGCAATAGCACCATTAATTATCTCAGCGAAGCAGGCTCTCTTCCTCATTAAAAATCAGACACGAGGGGGAGACATGATCACATGCAATAAAATAGACAGTCCTTGGCTCTTAATATTGTACACCAACTGTCTTCATATAGTTCTTTCCATTTCTGGCAAACATTTTTTGTAATATAAATTTATGTGCTGATATAGTGCTCTTATTCAAGGACTGTGGAAAAATCTAAGCAATAATAAAGTCACAACGTTTGTCAGGTTTCAAATGCTCCCTGATTTTCCTCTTCTAATTTAGTTCAGTGAGACACTACTGCTACTAGGCTGCCTGCCTTTGCTGCATTAAATCAGCAAGTCAAAAAGTATCATGGGAAATGTACAGCAGGACATCTGGAGACTGAGATGGTCAGTGATAGCAGCAGCCAGCCAAAACAAAGTACTGACAAAGCAAAAAGGAACTAAGACAGAAAGAACAGGGATGAGAGAAAGGAAATGGTAAACAGAGAAAGGGATAAAGCTGATGGAATGAGGCAGAAACAGAGGATGCGTTACAAGTTAAAAACCAGTGGACACAGGAGTCTGACACCAATTCATTTATATCCCACCTTTCTTCATATAGGATACAAGTATGATTTGTACACACACACACACACACACACACACACATATGCACAAGCATGTTTGAATACTATTAATAAATGAAGATATATTTCAAACTATTGAACACATTTTCCTTTTCCTTTTGATAGACTAGGAAAAGATGGCAAAGGTCTGAGCTAAACTTTCCACTGGCAATATTTCTATAAATAAATTAATTCTTTGTGTTTGCATTTTATGTCACGAGAAGTAATAGTTCCACTCTAGTCTGTGCTGGTCAGACCTCATCTGGAGTACTTTGTCCAGTTCTTGGTGCAGCACTTTAATAAGGACGTGTAGAAATTAGAACAGGTTCAGAGGAGGGCAACATAGAAGTCCTATGAGGAAAGGTCGAAGGAACTGGGTATGTTTAGCCTAGAGAAGAAGAGACATGATAACGGTCTTCAAATCCCTGAAGGGCTGTCACACACAAGATGGCAAAGATTAGTCCTCTATTGCCCCTGAAGTCAAGACGAGAAATAATGGGCTCAAATTACAAAAAGCAGATTTTGATTAAACATTAGGAAGAATGTTCTAATGGTAAGAGCGGTTCAACAATAAAACAAATTGCCTAGGGCTCTCCTTCGCTGGAGGTTTTCAAACAGAGGCTAGATGGCCATCTGTTGGGGATGATGTAGCTTTGGATTTCCTGCACTGAGCAGGGGGTTGGAATAGATGACCTCTGAGATACCTTCCAACTCTATGATTCTGTCATGCCCTGGAGGCAGCGCTGACGGAACCCGCATCTCCTGGGACCAGATCAGGACTCCGGGATCCCCCCCAGGGTCTACGGAAGGTGAGTCCCTGGACCGTCCCCCGCATCAGCTGGGGGCACACCTGCCCCATTGCAACAGGCCCCGCTGTCTGCAGAGGGAACCCCAGATGCCGATGCAGGGCCCTCTGGCATTGGGAACGTGGCCAAGCCCCCGCTGCGGTGCTCCACACACTTGCAGGCATACAAAGGGGGCGTGGTCTCAGGTACATACACCAGCACCGAGAAGCACTCGGTGCTGGTGATTGAGGTGGAGAGACTGGCCCATGAGAGAAGCTAAGTGTTTGTGCTTGTGCATACAGCCCAGCCTTTGTTGTTGCCTTGTGATTTGATTTATTGACATTTGTGTTGTAACCTATCTTCCTTCCCCCCCTTATCCTGTGACCAGTGTGTGTGAGAGAGAATGTGTGTGGAGCAAGTTTGTGTGAGTGAGAGAGCCTCCCCTTCCCTGGATTTCAGTGCCTGCTCCCCCTCCCTGTGCGATTGTTGTTCCCTACCCATGACCCCTCGACCCCTGACCCAGTCTCCCCAGCACCATCCATACACCAGAGCCCTGCCCCCCTCCTGGTTGAGCATCATGTGGTTTAGTTGCGTGCCTGAGGCCCAAGACTCCTGGCAATCCTCAGCACCCTATGATGATAGGTACTCATCCTTGGCTGAGCATTGCAGGCTGGCTGGCATCGATGGAGCAGCGGCAGAGGCCCGGCCAGGACTTGGTGGCTGGCACCCCTACTTGGCTGGGCATTGCAGGCTTGCATCTTACTCACCAGATCTCAACAAGCTCTTCTGCAAATTGGTCAAGCCTTGCCCAGTGGTGAATCATGTGGCCACCCCAGTAGCAGACCTTGAATTTCCGGGCCACAGTACCCGTGGCACAGCAGAGGCAGTAGCAGCAGTGGAGATTCAATTGCTGGGGCACAGTACCCATGGCACCACAGAGGCAGCAGCAGTGGACATCGGATTGCTGAGGCACAGTACCCATGGCACCGCAGAGGTAACTTTCAGGAGCAGCAGCAGCAAAGATTTGATCGCAGGGCACAGGACCCATGGCACAGCAGAGGCAGCAGCAGCAGACATTTGATTGCAGGGCACAGTACCCGTGGCACAGCAGAAGTACAACAGCGAACATTCGATTGGCAGGGCACAGTACCTGTGGCACCACAGAGGAGGCATTCAGCAGCAGCAGGAAGCATCAACAGACATTTGATTGCATGGCACAGTACCTGTGGCACAGCAGAGGCAGCAGAAGTGCAGCAGCAGACATTCAATTGCCAGTGCATATTACTCATGACACAGCAGAGGTGGCATTCAGTAGCAGCAGCAGACATTGGATTGCCAGGGCACAGAGCCTGTGGCACAGCAAAGACAGCATTGGCAGCAGCGGCAGAAATTGGATTGCCTGGGCACAGAACCCATGGCACAGTGGAGGCAGCAGCGGCAGCAGGAGCAGACATTGTATTGCCTGGGCACAGAACCCATGGTACATAAGAGGCATCAGAAGTGGACATTGGATTTTCGGGGCACAGAACCCATGACACAGTAGAAGCAGCATAGGCAGCAGCAGCAGACATTGAATTGCCGGGGCAGAGAACCCATGGCACAGCAGAGGCAGCATCAGCAACAGCAGTGGACATTGGATTTCTGGGGCACAGAACCCATGGCACAGCAGAGACAGCACGTCAGACATTGGATTGCCCAATAGCAGAACACATGGCACAGCAGAGGCAGCAGCAGCGGACATTGGATTGCCAGGGCAAAGAACGCATGGAACAGCAGAGACGGCAGCAGCATGAGTTGCCTGTGCACAGCACCCATGGAGCCAGGATGGTAGGATTTGCCAGGGAACAGCTCCCATACAGGAGCAGATGGCAGCAGCAGGATTGTGTGGGCACATTTGGATTTGCCAGGGCAGAGCACCCATGGACCAGCAGACGGAAGCAGCGGGATTACCAGGCCAGTGGGGCACATCCTACCCTCCCCGAGTTGCCAGGGCAGGCAGACAGGCAGTGTGGCATGAGCATTGGAAGACAGACTGAGGCAGGGTTTGAGGCTGGCAACCTGGGCAGGCAGACAGGCACTTTGGCATGAGCATCGTAAGGCAGATTGAGGCAGGGTTTGTTCTTGGCAACCTGGGTGGGCAGACAGACAGCATAGCATGAGCGTTGGAAGGCAGACTGGGGCAGGGTTTGAGGTTAGCAACCTGGTCTGGCAGACAGGCGGTAGGGAAGGCAGGCTGGGACCTTGGCAGGGCACTCAGATAGGCTGGCGAAGACTGTGCAGCATGAGAGAGAGCCAGTCAGATAGGTGGGCCGAGATCATCTAGTCAGAGGCCGGCTGGCAGTCTTACAGCTTCCCAATGCTACTCAGCATCATGAGGTCAGTAAGATAGACTGGCTGAGGCCGTCTAGAAAGAGAGAGAGAGAGAGAGAGAGGCAGGGAGGATGCTGGGCATTGGGGGGGGGGGGACAGCACCTCAGCAGCAGGAGCCCAGATTGAGGAGGAGCCCCATCCCAAGAATGCCCCTGGCATGGAACAGCGTGTGCCACTGAACCATCAATCCATGTCCAGGGGCAGCTCAGGGAATCCCAGAAGTGGAAGATTCACCTTGATGAACAGCAACTGCTCCTCCAACTTGTCCCCCAGTCTCAGGCGGTGCGGTGAGGAAATGTACCCAGCCATAGAGAACACCTGATTTCTGGGGACACTCGGTGGGCAGGACAACAGAGCCGTGGCCAATTTGGACAGGTCTGGCCACACGTTGGTCTTGCCAGCTCAGTAGGCCAAGGGATTGCTGCTGGGATCGATGCACAGCTTCTCCTACAGGTAGCTGTCTGCTACTGCTGAGGTGCTGTTGTACTCCCTCACGTAACTGTCCTTTGGCACCACCTCCACCACTGCCATCAGCCACGCTGCCTGCCCTGCTCTGCACGGGCCTATCCTCGCCAGGGTGGCCTGCACATACGAGCTGCTGCTGCTGGCAATAGGGGTGCTGCTGCTGGTGCTGCTACTGCTAGGTCTGGGGACAGGGATAGACCCCGCCAGCTGAAAGGAGTGGCTTCTCCCACTCCCACCATCCCCAGGGGTGTCCTGCTGCGGCCGTCGTGCACTCTCCAGAGCCTGCTCTGCCTGCTGGACCTTCTCCACCAGTTCACCCTTCCAGTGGACATAGAGCTGTGTCTGGCGTGTCACACTGCCCTTGACCCTGGGGTCCAGCATGGTTGCCAAAACATATTCCTCCTGCTGCAGGAGCTCATCAAACTGCACCTTCAGCCGCTGCACCAGGGCAACTGCCTCAGCTGCCAGTTTCCTGCCCTGAGGGCCAAAATCCTGCCCTGGATAATCTCATCCAGCTTCCTGTGGAGACTCTGGACCAGAGGGGTCACCTGGCTGATGGTGGCCGTGTATGAGCTGATGGTCTCTGTCATGGCCAGGAATGGTCTGAGAACAAAGACCGTGTGTGCCAGGATCTCCCATTCCACCCCATTGTACCCTGAAGGTGCCCCGCTGTCTGTCATCAGTTGAACCTGATGCAAGGCTTGAGAAGCCACTCAAGCATCAGGAATATGGAATTCCACCATTTGGACACATCCTGCACCAGCTGGTGCACCGGGGAGCCTTGCTCGGCCTGCTTTGCCCGGAGGAGGTCGCTGCCCTTCATGCTCTGGTTAAAGAAAGTGGCCAACTTCCTCCCCTGCTCAATCAGGGAGCTAAGGGTGCCTGCCTCAATCCCCTTCTCCCCCAAGCCCAGAGCGTCCCTGACCACCAGGTGAAGGGTGTGTGCAGCGCAAGGGATGTTGGTGAAGCCCCCCTCATGAACTGTCCTCAATATGTTGACCACGTTGTCTCTCACCATGCACCCCTTGGTGAATGGCGCACCTGGCATGACCCACTCCCTCACCATGGCGGTCAGGGCTGCCTCAATGTTCTGAGTGGTGTGGGGGCCAGCGTTCATTACTTCCGCCTGAAGCAGGGTCCACCTATATCCTGCTTCGGGACCCCTCCTGCCACTGTCAAATGCTGCCTCCGGGTCCTGCCACCAGTGTGCCGTCACTGCCAGGTAGGCATGCTGCGTGTTTTGACTCAACCACAGGTCTGTGGTGAAGTGGACGGTGGCACCCCCAGCCCCTGCCAGCTGCTCCCTCACCCGCTTCTTTAAAGCCCGGTACAAGGCTGGCACCACCTGCCTACTCATGGTGGTGCAAGAGGGCAGCTTAAACTGGGGGGCCAGGAAGCCAATCAGGCGTCTAAACCCCATGTCCCTGACCACCAAGAAGGGCTGTCCATTGAGTGCAATCATTTCCCCAACATGCGCGTGACTTTCAGTTGAAAGCCATGCCGCCCTTCATGTCCTGTAGCTGCTGATGGACTTGGCAGCTGCCCCCAACCCAGCTCCTCCATGGTGCACTGATGCTTTTGGTCCACAACTGGCTGCTGCTGCTGCTGCTGCTGCTGTTCCCCCCTAGCATCAATACCGCTCCTGCTGCTAGAGGTAGCTTTTCGAGGAGGACATTTGCCTGTTGATGGAGACGGATGACTGTCCGCTGCAGTTGGGAACCCACTGGCGTCCACTGCCCGTGCCTGCCCACTTTGCAGCACAGCTCTGTTGCATGCCTTCAGGTGCTTCACCATGGCAGTTGTGCTAAGGTTGGTGAGCAGCACCTGCCAATGCTCCATCACGTTCTGGCACAAACTGCACTGCACCTCCCTGGGATCATCCGCTCACACCAACTTAAAATGCTCCCATACGGAGAAGTTTTTGCCCCCTCCTGCCTTCTGGCCCACACCGGGTGACACTCACTGACAGTGCTGATGCGAGGGGCAGAACATGGTGGTGACACAGCTCTCGGAGGGACAGCCATCGCCTCAGCACCAGACATCTCCTCCGCAGGACTAGTGTCTGCCTCACTGTCCCCAATGAGAGATATGTCCCCCTGCAAAGGGGAGTACTGGGACGATGAAGCTGGTGAACTGCCCACCATGCTGCTGCCACTCTTCCTGTGCCCCCTATAACTGCTGGACTGATGACAGTGGGGGAAGAGCGCGGGGGGGTGGAGGCCCCGTCTGGTCCAGCTTCGTGGGGAGAGTTTCGGGAAGTGACGCCAGCCGATGCGGTGAATGTCCTGGGGTCTGTGAGGGCCCGTGTTGTGAACTTGATCCGCCCGTCCTGGTTGGTAAAAGCTTCCAGGGAGACATTGGGGACGGTGCTGGCAAGGGTAGTGAACGCGTCTTTTCGACAGGGGAGGTTGCTGCCCTGCCTTAAAGAGGCTGTGGTGCGCCCCCTGTTGAAGAAACCATCTTTGGACGTGGATGCGCTTGCCAGCTACCGCCCTGTCTCTAACCTTCCCTTTTTAGGGAAGGTTATTGAGCGGGCAGTGGCACTCCAGCTCCAGGTGCATCTGGATAGTATCGGCTTCCTAGACCCTTTTCAATCTGGGTTCCGCCCCGGCTATGGCAC
>QEPC01015155.1:2398961-2417155 GCA_003113815.1 Sphenodon punctatus | reverse complement strand
GGGGTAAAAAATAAAAATAACACCTAAATCTATCTAATCTAATCTAAATAAATGAAACTATGGAGGTAAATGTGTGGAAATGGGTGAAATAGGAGGAGGATGGCAATGGATTGGGAGGAACACAAACTGCTGGGAGAGGGAGACTTCTGAAAATGCCTGCTGACAGGATCAGTGGCTAGCTCAGAACGAATTGGAAGGGGGGGGAGGGCAATTACTTTTGTTACTTGCTGTGTCCACCTTACCACAAGCCGCATTGGCTCTGTGCAGCCTAGTCCATGGCCAATCATAGACTGCCAAGCCAGTGATCTGAGGAAAAGAAGAATGGTGATTGGGCCGACTGGCTGCTAGTCCAAGCCTCTCCTCCCCTCCTCAGCTGACCCCTCTCTCCCTGGGCCTGCCAGTCATGTTTTTCCCACCTGAACACCAACCGAACTCATCCAAACGCGGCTGAACTGTTCGGGGGGGTTAGTATTCAGTTCGAGCATCTGAACTGGCTGAGTTTGGGCCGAGCTCACAACTTCTGAACTGTGTTCGCACACCCCTAATAGTGGGGTGGGTGGGAGCCACTTGGTATAGGATCCAGCTATACTGAGTTTATAATCTGCAAACATTTCCATGCACTGGTGGAGGGAGAGGAATTCTCAGTTCGATGAGACTAGGGTCCTTTTCAAATGGGCCGCGGTGTGGGGGGGGACAGGTGTGCACCTGCGGTTGGTAGAGGTGGGTGTGTTGCCGTTCCCACAGGCGCACACCCATATCCACCTACCTCTACCCATGTCCATGCCGAAAGCAACTGGCATTGGAGCCTGTTGCTCTGTGCATGGGTGATGGGTGGAGATGGGTGGAGCATGCATGCACCCCATCCTCTGCCCACGGTGTTCCCATGGGCACACACCCATCCCCCCCGCTGAGGATTTGCATGGGTGCCCCCCCACCGAACATGTGCAGGGGCAGTCATGTGAAAAGGCCCATTGAGTAATCTCAGTTTAGTCCTACTGTAGACACCGATTGCAAATATGGATGCCATTACAAAAATTACCAGCAGAATTTCAGATTTACACCAAACTACTTCTGAAGCTAATCACTGGCTCATTAATCTGGACTTGGTTATTTGAATGTTTCTAATAATACGCTTGCAGTTGGCATAAGAAGAATTTAATTGCTCATTTTTGCATTTTCAGTTGCTTGATATTGTTAAGCACTAGGCACAGGAAAACCAGTAAATCTGGAATCCGATAATGCCGGTACTGGGTGTACCGGTATTATCGGATTCGACCCGGTAAATCCGGTCCGGTTACCGGATTCCGGGTACCGGATTTTTTTACGCTCTAGGCCTTTCGGGGAACTTCCAGGTTTCCCCGGAAAGCCTAGAGCGTCTCTGATGCCAGCAGCCACAGCCGGCGCTGAGGCCGCCGGATTCGCCACCGCCGCCGCACCCAGAGCTCCGCAACGGTAAGCAAAGCAAGCACTCACCTTTAGTAGGGGTGATCCCTGGGGGTTGGGGGGGTGTTAAACACACACACCCCAGGAATCGGGTCTATACTTACTGGCGGCCGCGGGGACGCCGCGGCCGCTGGTGCGGGGGGGTGGGCTCTTTTTTTAAACAAAAATGCAGGCTGGGCAGGGTGGGTGGGGGGTGTCCCCCCTTCCACCCGCGCAGCCGGGGAGGGGGGAGGAATTAAATTATTTAATTGATTTCAATGGGGACACAGTGCCCCATTGAAATCAATGAAATAAATCCGGTACCGGTATACCAGATTTAATCCGGGAATCCGGTTTTTTTAGAACCGGTAACCGGTAAATCCGGTAGCCGGTAATGGGCCCGGGGTCCCACCTCTATTAAGCACACAATATGTGAATAGGTATGTGAAGAGAGGTGGTGTTTCAATAGCTTGAGAGAATATAGATACATCTTTTTCAATAATGATTTTGAAGACAGGTGGCTTTTTGGTCTTTGGTTTTTCTATCGATGACTACAGCAATGTTTTATATTGTTTGATATTGAAAGGAAAGTTTAAGCAATACAGTACCATAATATTGTTTGATATTGAAAGGAAAGTTTAAGCAATACAGTACCATAAATAATTTGTAAATTTTATTTATTTAAACAAGTTGAGATCTCAAATTGCAAAATAAATGTTGTCTGGTCCTTGAAGCTTTGACTTTCTAAGAAAAAAGATTACTAGGGAAAAAATTCCATTACTTTAATTTAGTAACAGGCAGCTCATAATATAGACAGACAGAGGTTTATATGTTAAGCACTTCACAAAAACACTTAGCTGAGAAATCATGTTCTTTTAAAGACATTGTGTAAATAAATGAAATATACAATTTATTGCAACAAATTAAAATCACATTGAAAATATTCACTTTGTTCTGCTTAACATTATACATTAAATACTGGTTTTCTATACGCACAATTTATGAGGCAATACGAAAAGTCACATTTGATTTCCCATCCTCTCTGCATGCCTCTGTGTGGGGGAGGAACCATGTTCCTGAGTACAGTTTGTGGAAGGGGCACAGCGGGGAACGTGGCTGGCTGGGTTGGCCTTACCTTCAAGTCAGGGAAGGAAAGGGTTAAGGCATCATGGTGCTGTGTTCAAATCTTTGGGCCATTGCCCGATCCAAGGATTTGGGACACAGAGCATGAGGATAGCACATGCCCTGCCCAAGGGGGTTTATAACATGGGGGTGGGGGGGAGAAGCAGTGAACAGGAGGTTCAGCAAGCCACAGCACCCTTCTGCTTGAATGGACGCTCTGGATTATTGCTGGCCACTTTTATTGGAGCCAGGAAAGAATTCTTCCCATCAGGGCTAATTGACTGGGCTTACTGCGGCTGATCCCAAGCCCCACAGATCCTGCGTGCGTACACGCATGTGGTTTCTGCGTGGGACAATGTGACCGCAATGGAGGTCTGTGTGTTGTGCATGCAGCTGTGCACAGCATCCACAGTGCTTGGGATCGGCCCGCTGTTTTTTTTTTCACCTTCCTTGGAGTGCTTTTACCCCTTGCTTCCACTTTATGTAACGTTGGGTGTGTTCAAGTTTGTGGAAATTTATTAATAAAGTTGCAACATAGAGGTCAAATGCAAGGGCATTAGTAGATAGAGAATCGAAGTTAAGTAATATGAGGCACCTTCTTATGAGGTGGGGTTGGAGAGCAGCTGATCAAGGGAGGTGCCACCCACAACTTTGCCTTGAACCTGGGAGGTTGGTGGTATCACCACCGCTAAGCAGCATATCAGTGGTCCCTAGCTGGTGGCAGAGGGCCACCCCTCCCTCTGGACCACATTATAAGTAGTCCTGGATTGGGAACGGGTGCGGTTAAGGTGGTGGAGCTCACCAAGGTTTGAAAACACTGGACCTGAAATGATTTCAGGGGATTTTGTGGCAGTTGGTTTTTGCCCCCATCCTTATCCCAGACTGAAGTTTGGGGTTAACAATAATGTTACCGCCAATTTGTCCCAAAGAATTTGTATCTGTGTCTTTTTCAGTGCTTTGGGGGAAAGTACAGCTTATATGAAAGCTGGTGGCAAACTGCAATTCTGCATTATGTATATTGTAATGGTTATTTTGTTTATGAAGCTTTACAGGATTGATATTGATGCACAAGTTCAGACTTGCTACCAACCTTTGCTGCCAGCCTGAGGAAGGGCCCCATGAGGTCTGAAAACTTGCATACTCAAATCAAAAGAAGTTGGTCCAATGAACAATATCATCTGGACTAATTTCTCTCTATCTGTTACATTTCAATATGTGGTGTTCAGCATTTGGCAATAAGATACCAGACTAATACTAGCAGAATGTGACCGCATACAGATGAAATCAAGCCTTGCAACAATTCTTCAGTATTATTAGCTATCTTTTTGATGGGAAAAAATTAAGCTACTTGCCCAAGGTCACAAACTGTGAAGAATTTCCTCTGGAGGGGAAAAAAAAAGCGGCGCTGCGTGCAGTTGGAGGAGACTGTGCTTTTAAAGCTAAGTAGGGGGTTTGAGTAGATTTGAGGGAGGATTGAGTGGCTTTTAGGTGGGGGGGATGATCCACAATAGGGCAAATAACCCTCCTATAGCCCTCCCATAGCTTCCCCCCCCCCAGTTTGACCCAGTTTGACAGTAATTACCCTATGTGTGACAGCTGGAGTCAGTGACAGTTTTAGGGTTTTTTTTTCTTGTTGTGTCCACCCCACTTCCAACGCCCATTGCCAGGTCACATTAATTGGTGCGGGCTGGTGTGGGTCTCGGGTTGCCTTAAGCGGGTGGTCTAAGGTGAGGGAGAGCTACCTCACCCTGATTTATAGGAGAGATGCCGAAAGGGGGCAGTAAAAGCAAGGGCAAAGCCCCTGCCAAGAGAGGGAGGCCTGCTCGAGCACAAGTTCAAGGAGGTCCTGTTCCAGCAGCTCCTGCAGCGAACCCATTTGAGGCAGTGCTTCAGTTGCTGCGAGAGAGAATGGGGGGATGTGAGGGTATCCTCACACAGTTGGTTTCCGCCCCCTCTGTCCTGGGGGATGTCCCTGCGGGTGGCAGCGATGAGGCTGGGGGGGCTGTGCCCCCACCCCGGTGGGGGGTGGGTGGCGCCAGGCTCCACCTGTCTTTTGCAGGGATGACAGCAAGGAGAGGGAGGTCAGACTCGCTGATGGCTCGCCAAGACCTGTTGGATGCTGTGGTGCAGCGGCTGGAGGCCACTGAGTGGCGGTTCAGGATTTGGCGACCCCTAGACAGTTCAGGAATGATGAGGGGGCTGGGCCCAGTTGGGGCCAGCGGCAGAATCTGTTTCCTCCTGGTAATGGTGAGTATCAAATGGACCCATTTCAAGATATAGGGTGGCCACAGACGGGGTGCTGTCATGGCTGTGCAGCCATCGCCAAGGGTGGAATGGGGTTTGGGCCCCATGGCCAGGGCAGCAGGGTCACCACCCTTCCTTGGGGCCAGGATATGGAGTGCACACTCCTTCCCCCTCAGGGATTGGGGGGCACCAGGCTGCACAGGTATGGGCTATGGAGGGGAAGATGTGGCTTCCCATGGTGCCATGTTACAGCTGCAGTGACGGGCCTTCTCTGCTAGTGGGTGGGTGTGTCAGTGCCTATGGGGGCTCATCTGCTGCAAGCCACTAGGAAAAAGATATGGAGGGGGGAGTATGTGGATTTGTTTTCCCTGCTGTTTACGGACCCCATTCCCGATCCTCATGTAAAGCAGGAGGGGAAAGATAGGGAAGTATTTAAAAGGCCAAAGGCGGACCGTAATTGGTCCAATTGGTCAGCAGCATACTCCATATGGTTGGGGACTATGCTGCAACTGTTCTCGCTCCGAGCTGCCAAGCTGGTCAAATTTATTACTTTGTAAAGTGCCAGGTACACTGCTGGCGCTATATAAATGTTTGTTAATAATAATAATACCAAGACATAGTTTGGCGTGCTTTTGACACGAGACACCCAGGCGTGTGGCTTTGTTACAACAAAGCCTTTAGGAAGCGGGCTGCCATAACGCCTGGGATGAAATGGGATCGGCATGCACCTGACCTTTGGTTGGAATGCATGAATAGTGCATTCAGCGCACCTAGGGCCGATAGTGGGCACGCGTTAATAAAGGGCGAGGTGGCACCTGTCAATGATCCCTTTCATGCTGAGGGGCGCTGAGCAGCGGCGACGGCTCCGACCTGCTGGGAATTCAACGGTGGGGGGACATGTATGCGTTCCCCTCGTTGATTTCGGCATGTGTGCTCACACTGCGCTGGTAACCATGCCACAAGTTGTTGCATCCGGTTCCGGCAGGCGAGTAACAGGGGGAAGCAGCCCGGTCACCTCTCACAAGGAGGGCAGGGGGGAATTTGGGGAAGGGTCCCAACTCCAGTGCGCCATGATTGGATGTTGACGCTGCTTCACAATTTCCCTGATCGTGAAGCACTGACCTATGTAACTGAAGGGTTCAGGGTCGGTTTTAGAATACCGGTGGGTGAATTGACTGTGAGGCAGTGGGTGAACAACTTGAAATCCGTAGTGGGTATGGAGGTACTGGTGACACATAAGATCCTAAAAGAAATCAAAGACGGGCGCATTGCTGGCCCATTTTCAGACCTCCTGATGGGGAACTTACATGTTTCCCCCATCGGAATTTTGCCGAAAAAGGCCCCGGGCAAGTATCAGATGATACACCATTTGTCGCACCAAAAAGGGGGATCTGTCAATGACGCTATACCATGGGAACTTTGTACCGTGCGGTATGCGTCGTTTGATTCGGCAGTGAGGCTAGCCAAAGGGTGTGGGCCATCGGCATTGCTGGCGAAGTGCGACATAAAATCTGCATTTCGTCTGTTACCTGTTCACCCGGATGATTTCCATCTACTGGGTTTCCAGTTTCAGGGTGAGTTTTATTTTGATAAGACTATGCCAATGGGGTGCTCGATATCGTGTGCCGCTTTCAAAAAATTTAGCACATTACTCGACTGGTTGGTACGGCAGCAAGCTCAGTCGTGCATCGTCATTCATTACATGGATGATTTTTTGTTTTGGGGAAAATCAGGCACTGATGACTGTGGTTACCTGCTGCGGACATTCCAGGATTTAGCGCAGGAGCTTGGGGTTCCTCTCGCCACAGAAAAGAGTGTGGGCCCTATGTTGAACTTGTCTTTTCTTGGTATTGAGATGGACACAGTGCAGGGTGTGTCTCGCTTGCCCATGGACAAATTGGGTGCTTTGCGGGAAACTTTGGAGGCTACTGTGGCAGCAAGTAAGGTCACCATAAAGCAGCTGCAGTCCTTACTAGGATCGCTCAGTTTTGCTTGTCGAGTAGTGAAACCCGGAAGAGCTTTTATCTCTCGACTTTATACCAAGGTTTCGAACGATTGGCCCCCTTATTACCATGTTCAGGTGACACAAGAAATGAAGGAGGATTGCAGGACATGGCTCCATCTTTTGGGTAACTTTAATGGAGTCAGTTTCTGGAGGGATGAACTCCTTTTAGAAGCAGAGCTGCAAGTACAGTTAGATGCTACCGGGCCAGTGGGTTTCGGAATTTATTTCAGAGGATGATAGTGCACTGCACCATGGCCCAATGAGTGGGTGGCGGAGGGTATAACCAGAGACTTGACATTCTTGGAGTTCTTCCCCATTGTGCTGGCAGTACAATTATGTGCGGAGAATTTTTCAAATAGGACGGTAGTATTCTGGTGTGACAACCTAGCAGTTGTTCATGTAATAAATTCAATGTCCTCAAAATCCACAAGGGTCATGCAGCTGGTCAGAAAATTCGTATTGCAATGCTTAATGTTTAACATCATGTTTACGTTAAAGCATGTTCCTGGAGTTAGCAATGGCATAGTCAATGCGCTCTCTGGATTCCAGATGGACCGGTTCCGCCAGTTGGCACCAGAGGCAGCCGTCAAGCCAGAAGCATTGCCGCCAGATGCATGGATCCTTGGGTGGTAGACTTAATCCATATGGTGCAAGGATCATTAGCAAAGTCTACACGCATGGCCTATGGGAGGGTTTTTAAGGATTTCCAAAAATTTAGGTCTAGTAATGGTTGGTCTATGAACTTTCCCATCCCTGAGCGGCATGCCATCGAGTTTGCAATTGCTCTTAGACAGTGAGGTTTGGCCCCAGGCACCATTGCCAGTAAGGTGCCAGCCATTGCTTTCTTCAGTAAGTTGGCCGGTTACCCCTTGCTGGATAGCACTTTTTTAATACGCAGATTGTTGGAGAGCTGGTCGAGGGATCGGGGTCCAGTCGCTGACACTTGCCTGCCCATATCGACATACTTCATTAGCAGTTTGGATGACACACTAGCCAGGGTGTGTTTTGATCAGGGCGAGGCATATCTTTTTGCTGCCTCATTTAAACTGGCTTTCTATGGAGCATTTCAAGTGAGAGAGCTTGTGGCTGAATCCCGAAACTGCATGTCTGACAGGGTGGTGATTGCCCAGGATATTCATGTGCAGGACGATTTAATTCGAATTAATCTGCGTTATTCCAAAACTGATCAGATGGGTAGAGGCCAGCTTATTACCCTCGGTAAGGTGAGGTCCCCATCACTTTGTCCAGTTGTAGCTGTCCACAGGTACCTGCAGATTCGACCCGGTATTCAGAGGCAATTTCTGATACACACCAATGGTGCCCTTCTCACCACGCCCCTGTTTCCGTCAGTAATGCATAGGTGCTTGAGTCTCAACAGCTTGCCAAAACACAGGTATGGGTCGCATTCATTTAGAATTTGAGCTGCAAGTTTAGCCGGCCCGCAACTGAGGGTATGCCCGAGTCTCTCATTTGAGACATAGGTAGATGGCGGACCACTGCCATCCGTTCGTACATCTGTTCATTACAGCAGTAGGGGTATAGTTCTGTATTTCATGGTGTCTGTCTGTTTTCTTACAGGGTTGACTGCTGCCAGACCACGTAAGAGGGTGTGGATCGTGGGCCACAGCATTGTCCGTTGGGCCTTCAAGGCAGCAAGCAGATCCCATTGGGGCACCCAGCTTGGGCTGGGTGCAAAGGCGGAGATTGTGTGGCGATCCAGAAGTGGCATGCGTCGGGAGCAGCTCATGCCCCTCATTCACAGAATTGCTGGTGGCCCACATTCACATATCGTGGTGGTTCACTTGGGGGAGAATAATTTGCCGCAAACCCCATGGATGCAGTTAGTAATGCAGATTAAACGGGATTGGGTGGAGGCACAAAGGATTTTGTCGCACATGAGGTTCATCTGGACACACATGTTGGAGAGGATTAGATGGTGTGATGCAGTCAAACCAGGCAAGGTTGATAGGGTTAGGAAGAAAATTAACAAGAAGGTTGACAGGCTAGTGTTGGCAGGGGGTGGTGCATGCATCGTTCATGAGGAGATTTGTTTTTCTCGCCCTGAACTGTATTGGGAAGATGGAGTACACCTCTCCGAAGTTGGGGTCCAATTGTATCTTAGGGTATTAAAGGAGAAGTTGTTGGAGTTATTGGATGGTCAGAGGGCGGATGATGCGAGCGAAACCAGCCAAGCATAGGCTGGCGGTTTGCTGTGGCGGGGGTCCAGGTAATTGGTTTAACAGTTGTTAGGGTCTGAAGGAAGATGTCTCCTTAAGAGGCGGGGCCAGAGCCAACCAAGAGCAGGGGTGGCCAGGTTTGACACAAGGCCCAGGATGGGGGGAGGAGCAACTCAGCCAAGGACAGGGGCAGTCCCAGCTGGTGGGCCCTTGCCTTCCAACCTTCTTTGGGTTGCTACAGGGCAAGAGCTGTATCAACCAGCTGAGCGGCTGGGGTGAAAGCAACCTAGGACAGTTAAGTGTTAGGGCGGTACTGAGGGACATCAGGCCGCCCTTTGATAATGGTTAGTAACGTGAAACCTGGACCCAGAGTGTCTCTCTGACCTTAATGCTGATTTGAATAAAGAGTGAGGCCTTTAAATTCCAACTCCTGTGTGTTTGTCTTCTTTGGGGTGCGGGGGCAAAACCCAGCTCATATGATTCACATTCCTGTGTTTTGATGTTTTCACACTCTGAATATTAAATAAATACTTTTATATATCCAATCATGTAATTAAATTAGACTTTCACTTATTTAAGGATACATTTGCAAATCAGAAATTTGAATACAAATCTTTTTATTCAACCTGCCTCTAACATTTCCAAGAACTATCTGTTCATCTTTTAATTCTACATAATAATATATCAAAGCTGGTATCCAATTTTTGCAGCTGAAGCTAATATCTGATTTCATGGAGAGCTCTTTTCTCAATTCAAAAAGAGTTTAAGGCCTTAGGCCTAACTTTAATTGATAAGCAATTTCAAATGTGGGTGCCTCAAGTTGTGCTCCTAAAGAGAATTGGCCAGATACCCGGTTTTATTTAGATTTCTAAATGTGGATTTAAGGGTAGAAATGTCACTGGGGATTGTTAACTTGAAGCATTCACACCTATGAACTGTAGTTTCTTTTCTTTCTTCTACTCAAGGTCCCATGTAGTCTGCCTTTATAGTTAACGACAAAGGTGGTGATCCACAAACTGGGTTTCAACGAAATTACTCCGGACGGAGCACGTAGTTTGTGGATCTCAGCCTAAATATGCAGGTTGGCTAAAAGCTTGATATTTAACCACATCTGCAATGTATTAACATTTTACTAATATTGTAGGAAAAACCCAAAGTGTTATTAATATGATGACTACATTTGAATTCAAGCACATAAAGGCTACCCAGAAACTTTTAAGCTATTTAAAAAAAATAAAAAAATATCTTGGAACCAAATGACTCTTGGAAGAATGCGAAGGGAAAAAATAACCTAGTTCCAGTATTTTTGCCAGCCCTGCTGTTCCGAGACTCCCTTCTCAGTTTGTATTCAATTTTCCTATGTCAATAAACTCTCCCATAATAGATATGTCTCTCTTGGGATTCTGCTTGTCTATGGCAAGACATGGCACTAGGAATTAACAATCAGATCTTCTAAACAATTTCACATGCAAATAATGTTAGTTATGTATAAGTGTTGGCAGAATTGGTCCTGAAAATAGTGGGCAAATTCAGGTGTGTGCTTCTCAGACAATTTAAACTGTAAGCCCATCTTACAAAATATATCTACCTACCAGCTTGGTTGTAGAAATTTCAACTCATCCTAGTTTGAGTTGTTTTACCATGCTGTTTTTAATAAATATCCTGTCTCATCTACTCATCCTTATGTAGCAGCTTCTTATAAAGAGACAATTGGATATGACACTGAGATTCTACTGTAATTCAATCATTATGGAAACATTTACATCACATATTTTTGCATTTGGTCTCTATAGAGGGAAAGGCGCTTTATACCAGGTTGCAACAAGTATGATTTTAATTACTTCTATTGTGATGAATGCTTTCCCCATATGGCTGCGTACTAATAAGATGAAGGCAAAATACTTTTATTTTACATTATAGGAATACTGTGATTCCCTGAATGTAAAAAACAAAACAAAATCATGAATTGGAAAAGCAGAGGGAAAAATCAGAACAACACTTAAATTGGAAAAAAATAATAATTAGAAAACCAAACTAAAGTAGATTAATTTTATATGCGTCTTTCAAACCTCCATAAAAGTGTAATTCCTATGTAGCTTATGCGAAATATGCATTTCTCTAGAGGCGACAATAAGTTTATCAGAATGAACTTAGTAGAGAAATTAAAAATGGTCCTTGCATAATTAATATGAAGAATGTTTAGATGCTCATTCAGTGCTGTTTTGCTGTGCTGGAGGTCAGCTGCTTCACAATTTGTATTCCACAGAACGCAATGCAGAGAGAAAATAAAACCTATAATATAAATCAGATGGAAACATTGTATAAATATTTTTCATTATTGATATAAATTAATATTCATATAAACTCATTTATTCATATAAATATATTCATTATTATGGAATGGGTAAATCAATTAAAACATAAAACCTACCAAAAGGAACAGGTTACAGGTATGTTATTAAATTATGAAAATTAGACTGCAAACTATTGATGTTTTGTAATTCTTTATTATACACGTTTGATACTCGTGAAGGGCGCAGAAAAGCAGTGCTGTTGACACCAATGCACATTTCTATGGTGGTGCAAGGAATGTCATGTGGGCCACTCAGAAAATTAGTTAAAATTCCACAGGCTGGACAGATGTTGAGAGTGAAAGCACTAAAGAGGTGACATCAGGATGGGAGGAATGAAGGGAAAGATGCAGACCATATATCTGTGTCACAGAGCCATCACTTGTCCTCATCTCTGCTCCCTTCCCCATGAGTGTTCTAATTTAGTGCTTGATAGTAGGGGATGCATGCAAAGGCCAGATCCATGAATTGGAAAGGGACCAAATAAAAATGAGCTACAGGCTAGATTGGGTCAAATGCCAGGGTTCCCCCACCTCAGTTGCATGTACTTATCCCCAATCTCAGCCCTGACTCCCTCTACTCATAATGGAAGGAAGAAGATGTAATTTAGGCTGCATTCTCACCTGCAGCGGCGGTGACGGCAGCAGGAGGGGTGAGGGAAGATGCAGTAGCGCAGAGGAGCCGGCCAACGGGAAAAGAGCCGGTGCGAATGGGGATCTACCACGGCTTCTCTTGCACATGTCCAGGCAGGATTTTGCGCCCTGACATGCGAGAGAGAAGCTGCAACAGATCCCCATTCACACCAGCTCTTTTCCCATCAGCCAGCTCCTCCACACTGCCGTGTCTTCCCTCATCCCTCTTGCTCCCGCCACTGCTGCTGCAGGGAAGAACACAGCCACAGTAATACTATCTGTTGGTGGAAAACTTGCATTTGTTTAAATGGACAGCTGTCTACTGGTAACTGTACTGAGATTATGAAACATTAATTCATAAAGTCTGATGTAGGTTATATTTTATTCTGGAGATAAACAATTCTGCTCTGTGAGCAAGAGGGTGCAGGGTACAAGACCAAGGAAATAAATAAATAAATGTACCTTTTAAACCCTGTTCCCTAAGACATCTGTTGGTGAAGTCCAAAGATAAAACTGATTCTATGAATTTCCTTAACTATCCTTAAGTCTCTTTCCCACACAAACCTTCATAACATCTGAAGTAAGTGGCAAATTTAGGACATAATTTTGCTGGAACTGAAGTTAATGTCAAAACTCCCAGTGGGATAATGATCTATAGTGCCATATCATCTCAGGGCAGCAACCATCTTTGGATGGTAACAAATGAAACAATAACCACCCACAAATGGCCATCCAATTGTTTCAGTCCAACTATTAGTCCATTTATTAGGTGGATATGGAGTGAGAACACATGTTCCCAGTTTGTATCCCCTGTACGGCGTTGTCCTTAAAGTTAAGGACACTGCTGTGCAGGCTAAGGCAGAAACAAAAAAACATAAGTACTGTACTAGGTCAGACCAATGGTCCACTGAGCCCAGCACTTGTCTCCATCAGTGGCCAATCTCAGTCACTTAGAAAAAGTACCCAACATGTCATATTCCCTGTTGTTCACTCCCAGCTCCGAACAGTAGGAGGTTACATTCCTCAGACCCACCTGGCTAATAGTTGCAAATGGACCTATCCTCCAGAAACTTGTCCAAACCTTTCTTAAACTGAGCTATACTATTGGCCTTGACAACATCTTCTGGCAACAAAATTCCACAACTTAATTGTGTGTTGAGTGAAAAATACTTTCTTTTATTGGTTTTAAATCTGCTGCCTGTAAGTTTCATTGAGTGTCCCCTAGTTCTAGTACTATTTGAGAGGTTAAATAACTGTTCCCTATAAACATGTTCCACACCACTCATGATTTTATAAACTTCTATAATATTTATTTATTTCATTTCATTATATTTCTATCCTGTTCCTCTTGCCTCTGGTGACCCAGAGCGGCGTAAAACACTAAAATATCACAGTAAAATAGACACACATACAAATATAAAAACAAAAGTAAAATAAAATAATAAACAATCACTACCAGGACAACACCCCCTACCCCATCCTTCCTCTCCCCTGCCAAAAGCCTGATGGAAGAGCCAGTTCTTACAATTTCGGCAGAAGGCCAGAAGATCCAGACAGACGGACCTACACCAGGAGAGCATTCCACAGCACCAGTGCAGCCGCCGAGAATGCCCTCCTGTCTGTCTGGACCCGTCAATAACGCACGACCTCCAGGATGGCATCCCCAGATGACCGCAAAGGCTGCCCTGGGATCTGGGGGGGTGGGGGGGGGGTGAGATGTGCTTTCAGGAAAGCGGGGCCTAGACTGTGTAGGGCTTTATAGATCAAAATCAGCATTTTGAATTGGGCCTGGAAAACAATCGGCAGCCAGTGCAGTGCACAGAGCACCGATATGATGTGCTCTCTGTGGCCGGTCCCCGTAAGGAGATGAGCTGCTGCATTCTGCACCAGCTACAGCTTCCAAACCATCACCAAAGGCAGTCCCACGTAGAGCACATTGCAGTAGTCTAGCCTCAAGGTGACAAATGCATGGATGATAGTTGCAAGATAGGAGTCTGAGACACATGGGTGGAGCTGGCTTACCAGATGAAAGGCACTTCTGGCCACAGCCAACACCTGGAGATCCAGGCATAGCTGCTGATGCAGGGGCACCCCAGACTCCACACAGATGGAATCAATGGCATCTCCCTCAGACCATCGCCCCCCCCCCCCTGGTGTCACCTCAGTCTTATCAGGATTGAGCTTCAACCGATTTTGCCTCATCCAGTCACCCACAGCCGCCAGACACCGTGGTAGCAGAGAGACAGTATCCGATGAAAAGGACAAATACAACTGGGTGTCATCCGCATACTGATGACAACAGACTCCCCCAATTGTGTACAACTTCCCCCAGCAGCTTCATATATACGTTAAACAAGGGAGGGGACAAGATGGAACCCTAGGCACCCCACGCGGGAGGCCCCCTGGGGCAGATTTATAATCCACGAGTACCACCTGCTGGGATCTACCCGTAAGGTAAGAACGGAACCACTGCAAAATGGCTACGTCTACCCTGGCCAAATCTCCCAGGCAAGTCAACAGCATCTCATGGTTCAAAGTATCAAAGGCCGATCTAGTAGAACCCGAAGGGTCATGCGACAACTATCCAGTTCTACAAGGAGGTCATCCACCAAGGCTACCAGTGCTGCCTCTGTGGCATACCCCGGACGAAAGCCGGATTGTGTGGGATCCAGAAAACAGATGCACCTGTAGCTGACGGGCCACCACCTGTTCAATAACCTTCCCTAAAAAGGTCAGGTTAGAGACAGGTCGGTAACTCACTGAGGCATCAATATCAAGAAATGGTTTCTTGAGGAGAGGACGAACCACAGCCCCTTTCAGGCACTCCGGCACTCTCCCCTCCCAAAGGGAGGTGTTGATAATCGCCGCCAGCACCGTCCCCAAGGTCTCCCTGGCAGCTCGTACCATCCAGGACGGGCACGGATTTAACCCACAAGCGGTGGCCTGAATAGATCCGAGGGCATCCGCCACATCACCAGTTGAAAATCCACCCATAAACACTGACCAGAAGGGCATTCCCCACCTCTGGCTCTGCCACTGTATCCAAAGATGTGGAGTCAAAGTCATGTTTGATGCGAGTGATTTTATCCACAAAGAACGCCAAAAACATGTCACAGTGGGCTGTGGAAAAATCCAGATCCAGATGGAGAGAGGCTAGACTGATCAGTTCTCTCACCACCCAGAACAGCTCTGCTGGACGCGACTGAGTGGATGCTATAAGGGAAGCAAAGAACCCCTTCTTAGCTGCCCATACAGCCACGGTATAGGCTTTCAAACATGCTGTATACTGCAACCAATCAACCTGAGTACCAGTACGACACCACCAGCACTCCAACCACCAACCCTCCCTCTTCAGCCACTGCAGGTCCTGTGTAAACCATGGAGCCCTGCAGTGCTAAAGTGTTGGGAGCGGATGCCTTGGAGCCACCTGATCAATGACCTCAGTCAACCAGATGTTCCAAAATGCCACAAGGCCATTGATGGAGCAGCCATCAAGATCTCCAGTTATTTCTCCCAGAACATTCCGGAGACTTATCAGATATATAAGTCTCTGGGGGTGGGCCATCCGAACTCCTATGGTCAAGTAGACGTGCCAGGATGGAGATATGCAGGAGGTAATGGTCTGACAATGGCAAGGGTGTGCACTCCAACCCCCCCTGTCAATGGACCCCCCCCTGCCTCACAGTCAGTATAAAATATCAAGTCCAGGGTATGCCCCTCCTTGTACGTTGGGCCCACCACCACCTGGGATAGTCCCATGGTTGCCATAATGGCCATGAATTCCTGCTCTGCTCCATGCAATCTGACCTCAGCATGGATATTGAGATCCCCCAAGACAATAAGCCTGGGTGAAATCAAAACCACATCCAAGACCAGAGCTTCTGGAGCAGCCAGGGATGATGCTGGGCAGTGCGGTGCATGGTACACCAGCAAAACTCCCACCTGTCCCTGGCTAGGTTCTCTGGCCCATTTTTGGCTAAACCGATCACGAGATAGAGGCACTCTAATCTTGGCTCCATTTGCACTGAATACCTCCATGTCACCAACCTCTCATTAAAAATAGTGGCTATGCCCCCCCACCCCCAACCCTCAGGTCTGGACTGGTGTTGGATCAAGCACCTCGCCGGAATGAGGTCAGCCAACACAGGCCTCAACAATTCACCCAGTCAGGTCTCAGTCACACAGACAAGATCGGTCACCCAGTCCAAGATGGAGTCTTGAAAGATGGAAGATTTATTAGCAACCGATCTCACATTGAGCAACACCAGCGACAGACCCGGGTCACTGGAGATCTTGACCACCCTGTTATCTGAGCCCAGGGGGGCCATGTGGGGGACCGGTACCAAACACCGATCCTGCCACACGCTATAACATCCTCCCCCTTCAGGGCCATATCTTCACCGCCCCATGACAACCTCAATAGCCAGCCCGCCCCCCAGTGGGCCCGCAAAGGGGGGGGGAACAACCCCTCTGTTAACCCAGTCAGAACATACAGCACAGGGATAAAACCTATACCAACCCCAATATTCTTAAAAAATTCAACCCCCAGCCACAAGGCCCCACACCTCCCATGTCGAAGGTCATCTTTTCTCCAAGCTGAAGAGATCCAACCTATCCAGCCCCTCTTCATAGGAGAACCGTTCCATACCCCATATCATTTTTGTTGCCCTTCTCTGTACCTTTTCTCAAAAAAAGTTTATTAGCATGATTAAAAACATGTGCTGAAGAATGAGAAATCAAGGATTAAAATAATGTTTTAACATGGAAGAATATCTATTTCCACACTTTATATTCAACAATGTTTTCAACTGAACAGACAGCTTTATTGCCAGTTTTCACTTGATTTCTTTATGGACAATCCATACTGTGGATCAATTTCTGCATCAGTCTGGCTATTGCTATTGTTTTTTCTTTTTCTGGTCATGATCCCTACTGCAGTTAAATATAAAAAATAACTTCCATCAATGTTGGATTGAATTGTTGGGTTAAGAGATGGTAAAAATCCTGAACTGAAGAGTTAGAGTTTGGGTTATTTTTTTAAAACTGTCCTTTTAACATACTATAGAGAAAAAATATTAGTATTTTGGCCTTTAAAAGTACTACATGATATTCATTTAGAATGGCAATCTCCAAATCCCCTCCCTTCAAGTAATCACAAAATCAAACACCTCCTTCAGAGGCCATGTCTTGGGTTTGTTTCTGAAGACTCACTTCATATATGCTTACAATGGCTTGAGGATGAAGACAGCATCATCTAATACATAGTAGTCGTTATACATATCACCTTCACATATGTATGGCAGTCCAGTAAAAGCCTCTATAGCAAAGCTAGCTTTCCTGAAAACGTCTGGCAGGCTATTCACCTGTTCTTCCAAAGTGTGCCCTTTGATTTCCAAAACGTCTGAGGGTTTTTCCCACTTGCCATCTACATTTTCCACACATGGATGAAAGGGCAGAACTAGTGCAAGAATAACTCTGCCTCTAAGTTGGCTCCTCCAGTACGTGTTCTGCCAGTCATTTACACCGGACACACTGTATTTCTTTTTCTGAAGCTGCCATATCATAGTTTCAGACAATTCAGTGGCATAGATTTCTTCAAAATGAGGACTCATGATTTTAGTGACCTCTCCATCTCCAGCTCCTAAATCAAGAAGTCTGCGGGATTTCCAGTCTGGGTTCTCCTTGATGCCCGGGGCTGGCTGGCTGTGGCTGCCCATCATTAGGGATGTGCGAATGCAGTTCGGGCATTCAGTGTACAGCCCGAACTCGGTCTGTTCGGACGGCCGAACCAAATGCCTGAACCAAACACCCGAAGCCCCAAACAGTTTGGCAGCGTTCAGATGAGTTTGGCGGCGTTCGGGCGGGAAAAACAGGGCTGGAAGGTCCGGGGGGGGGGAAGCTGAGGAGAAGACTTCCTGGCGCCAGGGGTGGAGAGGCTTGGACTAGCAGCCAGCCTGCCCAATCACCATCCCTCTTTTCCTCCACCCACTGGCTTCGCAGTCTGCGATTGGCATGGGGCTAGGCTATACAGAGCCAATGGGGCTTGTGGTAAGGTGGGCGCAAAAAGTAACAAAAGTCATTGCCCTCCCCCCTTCCAATTTCTTCTGAGCTAGCCACTTATCCTGTCAGCAGGTGTTTTCAGAAGTCTCCCTCTCCCAGCAGTTTGTGTTCCTAATCCATTGCCATTCTCCTCCTATTTCACCCATTCCCACACATTTACCTCCATAGTTTCATTTATTTA
>QEPC01015155.1:2332508-2398861 GCA_003113815.1 Sphenodon punctatus | reverse complement strand
TAATTTATTTCATTGGTTTCAATGGGGACACAGCGCCCCATTGAAACCAATGAAATAAATCCGGTACCGGTATACCGGATTTAATCTGGGAATCCGGTTTTCGTAGAACCGGTAACCGGTAAATCCGGTAGCCGGTAATGGGCCCGGGGTCCCACCACTAGTGTCTATCTTATTCTCTGTAAAGTACCAGGTACATCACTGGCACTATATAAAAGCTAATAAATAAAATAATAATAATAATAACTATGATAGATAGATAGATAGACAGACAGATAGATAGATGCAGGAAGTTAGCTTAGTTATAGAGATACATAGAGATAGTGTGTAGTGATTCAGTTTTAATATTTCATAGTGTGTTCGTAGGACTGGGCCTTCATAGATATAATATTCCATTTAGTTTCATAGATTTTAGAATAGTTAATAGCAGTTAGAGTTAGTGTGTTTATCTATCTATCTATCTATCTATCGTTATTATTATTATTTTTTTATTTATTAGCTTTTATATAGCACCAGTGATGTACCTGGCACTTTACAGAGAATAAGATAGACACGGTCTATATATATATGTAAACATACTAACTCTAACTGCTATTAACCATTCTAAAATCTATGAAACTAAATGGAATATTATATCTATGAAGGCCCAGTCCTACGAACACACTACAAAATATTAAAACTGAATCACTACACACTATCTCTATCTCTCTCTATAACTAAGCTAACTTCCTGCATCTATCTATCTATCTATCTATCTATCTATCTAATATTAGATTACAGACATGAATAAATAAATTTTAAATATATATATATAAAATTTCCAATTGCATTCTTTGGGTTAGAAGACATGGAGAAGGGAAGCAGGAGAGGGCGATCTGTGCCCGTAAGGCAGGCAATGGGCCATGCCAGCGGAGTGCCAGCAGGCAGCAGCTTGAGCCCATCACCATGCCCCAAACTCCACAGGCCTGATTTTGGCAGTCAGGCTTCTGAGGCTCCCAGCAGTGGCACTAGGAGGGTGGTTTGGCGGCGCCTCCTGCCAGTGTCCTCCACTGCCACGCAGGGCACTGGAAGGCCTGTAGTCTAGGAGGCTGCGGCTGTCTCTGCTGCGGCTGCAGGAGTAGATGCAGGTGCTTCAGGGGCAGGGTCCGAAGTTCACCATGGGCCACCATCGTCCCCCATTATTGAGGCGATCCCCAGAAGTCCAGGACTGGTGGATCCCACCCCATCTGCTAGAGGGGGCACAGGGAGAGTGGCAGCAGTATGGTGGGCAGTCTATCAGCCTCAGTGTCCCAGTACTCCCCTTCGCGGGACATCATGCCAATTGGGGACAGCGAGGCAGAAACTAGTTCTGTGGAGATGTCTGGAACTGAGGCGATGGCTGTCCCTCTGAGAGCTGTGTCACCACCATGTTCTATCCCTCCCAGCAGCGCTGGCAGAAGTGCATCACCCAGCCCTGGATAGAAGGCAGGAGGGGGTAACAAATCCTCTGTCTGGGCACATTTTAAGTTGGTGCAGGCAGACGATCCCAGGGAGGTGAAGTGCACTTTGTGCCAGAAGGTGGTGAAGCGTGGGCAGGTGCTCACCAACCTTGGCACAACTGCCATGGTGAGGCATCTAAGGGGATGCCACAGCGCTGTGCTGCTAAGCGGGCAGGCAGGGGCAGTGGATGCCAGTGGGTTCCCAACTGCAGCAGCCAATCGTCCGCCTCCATCAGCAGGCAAGCATTCTGCTCAAACACTAACAGCTGCCTCTAGCAACAGGAGCGGTATTGCTGCTAGGGGGGAGCAGCAGGAGCAGCAGCAGAAGCAGAAACAGTGTGAGTCCACCATGGAGGAGCTGGGGTGGGGGCAGCTGCCAAGTCCATCGGCAGCTGCAGGACGTGGAGGGCGGCGGATGTTGGGGAAAATGATCACCTTGGATGGGCAGCCCTTCTCAGTGGTCAGGGACATGGGGTTCAGGTGCCTGATTGGCTTCCTGGCCCCCCAATTTAAGCTGCCCTCATGCACGACCCTGAATCAGCAGGTGGTGCCAGCCTTGTACTGGGCTTTAAAGGAGCAGGTGAGGGAGCAACTGGCAGGGGCTGACAGTGCCACCGTCCACTTCACTATAGACCTGTGATCAAGCAGGAACATTCGGTACACCTACCTGGCAGTGACGACACACTGGTGGCAGGACCTGGAGGCAGCATTTGGCAATGGCAGGAGGGGTCCCGAAGCAGAGTATAGGTGGGCCCTACCTCAAGCGGAAGTCATGGACGGCCCCCACACATCTCGGAACATCAAGCAGCCCTGACCGCCATGGTGAAGGAGTGGGTCACGCCTGGTGCACCTTTCACCAAGGGGTGCGTGGTGAGCGACAACGCAGCCAACATATTGAGGGCAGTCTGTGAGGGGGGCTTCACCAGCATCCCTCGCACCACACACACCCTTCACCTGGTGGTCAGGGATGCTTTGAGCTTGGGGGATAAGAGGATTGGGGCAGGCACCCTTAGCTGATCGAGTGGGGGAGGAAGCTGGCCGGGTTCTTTAACCAGAGCATGAAGGGCAGTGACCTCCTCCAGACAAAACAGGCTGAGCAGGGCTCCCCGGTGCACCAGCTGGTGCAGGAAGTGTCCACACAGTGGAATTCTACGTTACTGATGCTCGAGTGGCTTCTTGAGCAGAAAGCCGCCTTGCATCAGGTGCTACTGGTGATGGAAAGTGGGGCACCTCCAGGGTACCTGCGGAGGAATGGGAGATCCTGGCACACACGGTCTTTGTTTTGAAACTGTTCGTGGCTGTGACAGAGACAATCAGCTCGTCCACGGCCACCATCAGCGAGGTGACCCCTCTGGTCCCGTCTCCCCTCAGGAGACTGGAGGAAATTCTCCAGGGGCAGGATTGTGGCCCTCAGGGCAGGAAGCTGGTGGATGAGGTAGTTGCCCTGGTGCGGCAGCTTAAGGAAGAGCTGAAAGCACGGTTCGATGAGCTCCTGCGCTGTGCGGAAAACATCTTGGCAACCATGCTAGACCCCAGGGTCAAGGGCAGCGTGGCACAACAGATAGCGCTCTATGGGCACTGGAAGGGTGAGCTGGTGGAGAGGGTCCATCAGGCAGAGCAGACTCTGGAGAGTGCATGGCGGCAGCAGCAGCATGACACTCCTGGGGATGTTGGGAGTGGGAGTAGCCACCCCTTTCAGATGGTGGGGTCTACCCCTGCCCCCAGCCCTAGCCCCCAGCCCTAGCGGTAGCAGCACCAGCAGCAGTCTGAGCATCAGCAGCACCCCTATTCCAAACATCAGCAGCTCCTATGTGCAGGCCACTCTGGGGAGCATGGGCTCTTGCACAGCAGGGCAGGCAGCGTTGCTGAGGGCAGTGGTGGAGGTGGTGCCCAGGCAGTGTTACCTGAGGGAGTACGATGGCACCTCAGCAGCAGTGGAGACCAACCTGGAGGAGGAGCCATGCATAGAACCCAGCAGCGATCCCTTGGCCTACTGGGTCAGCAAGACCAATGTGTGGCCGGCTCTGTCCAAAGTGGCCAAGGGTCTCTTGTCCTGCCCACCAACCAGTGTCCCCAGCGAGCAGATGTTCTCCATGGTGGGGGACATTTGCTCGCCACACCGCCTGAGACTGGGGGCCAAGATGGTAGAGCAGTTGCTTTTTTTGAAGGTCAACCTTCCGTTGCTGGAATTCCCCAAGCTGCCCCATAACACGGATTGATGGTGCGGTGGCATTTGTCATCCCATGCGAGGGGCAGTCTTGGGACCGGGCTTCTCCTCAATCTGGGCTGCTGCTAGGGATGTGCGAATGCAGTTCGGAAGTTCGGACTGAACTCAAATAGTTAGGTCGACTGAACTTTCTAACCGAACTCGAATTCAACCAAACTGTTTGGTCAAATCCAAACCAGTTCGGAAGGCCAAACCCCCTGGTTTTGAATGTACGAAACCCCGAATGAAGCCCCAAATGAAGCCCCGAAACCCAAAGTCCGGGGCTGAAGGAGCCAACCGTACCATACCTTTTCTATTTCTACTATATCTTTTTTGAGATGGGGCAACCAGAACTGTATACAATATTCAAAGTGCAGTTGCACATAGATTTTTATAGAGGCACAAAAATGGGCACAATATGTCTGTCTCACAAGGCGTGAAGGTGGCTAGATACTCTAATGTTTGTGCCCTATTCAGTTATTATGGTGGTGATGATCTGGCTAGAAAAAAAGCTTACATTTGTATTTCTTGCTTTACTGCAGTATACACAAGGGTGAGGAATTGTGATATATATATATGTATATAATGGTGGCCAGGCAGCTGCAGTTGTGGAATGATTCATTAGTAAGCTGTGTGTGAAAGTGGGTCCCCTCACCACTTTCATTATTAGAACTTCTTCCTATACTAATAAACACCTCTCTTCCCTCAGAAAGATCATTCCTATTGATGGAAGATCCATTAAAGAAAGAAGTATTTTATTTATGGAAAAGCAAACTTAAGCGATAACACGTCACATTTGAACTGCAGGGCTTTTGTAGGGGATTAATAGCTGACTGGGAGATGATGATAGCTCGAAGTATTGCATGGGCCATTAAGCCCCAGGAAAAGTACTCAGCTGAGATTGCTATTGCTATTATAATTGGAAAATGGGGAGAAAAAAAATCTCTTTTTCTTTTTAAAAAATGGTGACATAGCTGTTTCTTGTTTTTTAAAATGAAGCTATTATGTGTGTGCTAAAGAATACATTGGTACGTTTCTGAGGGAGTATTTTCAGTTACAGTTATTTTTTGCAGAATGAAAAGCTACACACTGCACATTACGAGAAGGCAGAATTAGTTTGCCTTTTCACTTCAACAAAAGGGAAAAAAAATTACGCCTAATATGTTCTGAATTTTAAACTACAGCACTCATGAAACAATAAGACTCCACAGTTGGAAAGAAAGGCATTAAAGAATGCAAGTCCCATAGCGAGGGCCACAATCTCCCCAAGTAACAGCAGTCCTGTGCTTTCCACATTCTCTTGGTGCAGAGTTGGCAATGCAAGAGTCATAAGACCAGAACAGAAGTTCCTACCTGGTCACAGATTTCCATTTATTCTGTATTGGGCAATATGGGGTGGAAAAATTAAATGGCTGTGTGATCTAATGAGAAACAGGGAGTAGGGACATGCCCGCCAACCCAAGAACCTGGCCAATGTTGAAGGCGGGGCTGATACGTCCGTGCCAAGTAAGCTAGCCCAGGTGAAGGAGGGTGGCCCAGAGGAGGGGCTGTCCAGTGCAGGACTCCTTAAAAGGCAGTGCATTGGGGGCTGCAACCCCTTTTGGCCCTGGGTGTGTGGTAAACATTGCTTCTCCCTTTGGGGAATCAAGCGGACAAAAATGGTTGAGGGACTACTTGTCTCTCTCTCTCCTTGTGGCTCCACAGTTACAGCATCATTCCTTAGGCCACTTTCAGACCTCCTCCGCCCATATTTTGGTTGCAGGAGGGAATGCGCAGCCAGGATATGTGTGGGATGCCACCGGTCTGAAAGCCACACACCGCCCCCCCATACACACGCAGCTTTTCAGCAAACACTGCAGGTGTTTGCCGACAAAGCAGCATGGGGGTGCTTTCAGACCCTCCGCGCATATCCTGGCTTCGCATTCCTTCCCACAGTCAAAATATGTGCGGGGGAGTGTGTGTGTGTGTGAGGGGGGGGGAACAGAGGGAGGTCTGAAAGTGGCCAGGTATTGTGGAAGGAGGGGTAGCCTGCTCTGAGAAGGGCCCTCTTATTGCACGGCCGCAGGATTTTTTTCCTTCCCGCTTGGCTGGCTTGCCCTACTTCTTTCCCCCTGCTGGCCAGCCCGCGAGAACAAATGGTGTGGGTAGGACAGGGCACGGAATAACCATTCAAAGGGTCGGGATTTGCAAGTCTGTTACCTTGAACAAGTTCTGCAAAATAGCCACCTCCCTCATTGTCATTTTCACATAATGTGTTTCCCATCAACTACCCATCTTACAGATTTAACAACATTTTCTGCAGCACTTGCTGACTATGCACTTTTCAGACTCTTCACATAGAACTCCTTTCCCAATCCTTTATTCCCTGCCTGTCACTGAAAAGTATTTACATGCCACTTTGCAAATTCCAAGAACTTTTGTGGTAACCTATTCAAAAAAGTGGGGTTAGAATTGTTTTTTACAATGGGAAAAGTATCTTTTCACTTTCCCATAACAACTGGATCTTCCACTTTCATATTTTGAATATAAAGTTAATTGTGGGCAGAGACAAAGCATAGAATGTTTTAGCCCCAAAGACAAATATTTCAGATCATTTTAGCAAGTGAAAGCAGATTTATAATGGGAACTGTTTTATAACCTTAATTTTTAGCAACTGCTACCAGTGATAGCTGTAATACTAACTACTTGATTCAATTTTTATCTTTTGCTACATGAGTGTGAAGGAAATATACAGTTTCAAATTATTACACTTATTCAGTCAAATAATTCACACTAGTGGGAATAGATTATTCATGCAAATATACTACTGGGGGCTTACATTATAAGAAATCTTGGGATTATTTATTTATTTCTAAAACTTATATGCCACCCCGTCCTGCCTCAGGCATCTCGGGGCGGCTCACAGTATTTTAAAACATATTAAAATATACAATAAACAACAATTAAAAGATTATAACCCCATTCCTACCCACCCTAACCACCCCACCTCCCTAAGGCCTGGTAGAACAGCCAGGTCTTACAGTGTCTGTGGAAAGAACAGAGGTCAGTAATCAAGCAGACTTCCAATGGGAGGGAGTTCCACAGCCATGGTGCAGCCACAGAGAATGTCCTCCTCATGGTGGACACCCGGGAAACCTGGGGCACCCCGAGGAGGATGTCCCCAGCCGACCGCAGTGACCGATTCAGGACCCGGAGACTGAGGCGGTCCTGCAGGTAGGTGGGGCCCAAGCCATTTAGGGCTTTAAAGGTTAACACCAACACCTTGAATTGGGCCTGGAAAACTATCGGCAGCCAGTGCAGAGAACAGGGCACTGGTGTAATGTGCTCGCATTGGCCCGTCGTAGTCAAGAGACGGGCCGCCACACTCTGCACCAGCTGCAACTTCCAAACCAGCACCAAAGGTAGCCACATGTAGAGTGCATTGCAGTAGCCCAGTCTCGAGGTAATAAAAATATGGACGACTGTAGCCAGATCCGAGTACAAGACACACGGCCTAAGCCGACACACCAGATGTAACTGGCAAAATGCCCCCTTGGCCAAAGCCTCCACCTGGACATCCAGGTGAAGCTGTAGGTCCAGGCGCACCCCCAGACTCCTGACCTGTGAAACCAGGGGAGGATGGACCCCTTCAATGATAGGGGCCACTACCTCCCCAGCCCTCCCCACAAGCTTCACCTCCATCTTGTCAGGATTTAGTTTCAGGCAGCTCGCCCTCGTCCAATCCGCCACAGCCAACAGACACCAGGTAAGCACTGAGACTGCCAGACCTGAGTCAGAGGAAAATGAGAGATATAGCTGGGTGTCATCAGCATATTGATGACACCTCACCCCAAACTCCCTGACAACCTCCCAAAGGCTGCATGTACACATTGAACAAGAGAGGGGATAAGATGGAACCCTGTGGAACCCCACACGTGAGGCCCTGAGGGGGAAGATGAAAACTCCCCCAGGACCACACGCTGGGTTCTCCCGGTCAAGAAAGAGCAGAACCATTCAAGAACAGTCCTGCTAATCCCTGCTCGGTCCCACAGCTGAGTCACCAACAACTCATGATCAACGGTATCAAATGCAGCCGAGAGATCTAACCGGATCAACAGGGTCGTGCAACTCCCAACTGATGGGAGAATTCGTCGACCAAGTCCATAAGCGCAGTCTCCATGCCATAACCCAGAAGAAAGTCTGACTGCGAGGGATCAAGAAAATTGACCCAGTCCAAATGCCCCTGAAGCTGCCGAGCCACTACCCATTCAATAACCTTCCCTAAAAAGGGAAGTCTCGGTGCCATAACCCAGATGAAAGCCGGACTGNCCCAGTCCAAATGCCCCTGAAGCTGCCGAGCCACTACCCATTCAATAACCTTCCCTAAAAAGGGAAGGTTAGAGACCAGCTGATAGCTGGCCAGGGCATCAATGTCCAAAGATGGCTTGTTGAACAGGGGCCACACTACTGCCTCCTTGAGGCAGCCAGGCATCCTGCCCTCCCTAAGGGAGGCGTTGACTATCCCCACCAGCAATGGTCCCAATGTCTCCCGGCTAGCCTTAACTAGCCAGGACGGGCATGGATCTAATTCACAATAGGTGGCTCACACAGTCCCAAGAGCATCCCCTGCATCTGAGGGCAACACAGCCTATAACTCATCCCCCAAAACAGGACAAAATGGGGCTTCTACTGTCTCTGACCCATCCTCTGCTAAAAAAGTTGCATCAAAATCGTGGTGATTTTGAGCGATTTTATCCACAAAAAAGTCCACAGACAATTCACAGCAAGCATTTGATGATTCTAAGTCCAGGCGGAGGGAGGCCGTACTGACCAGCCCCCTTACCACCCAGAACACCTCAGCCGGGCGGGACTTAGTGGACACAATGAGGGCAGCAAAGAAAACCTTTGCTGTCCGCACCGCAACGGCATAGGTACATAACCAGACTCTATGCTGCAACTGTTGAACTTCACCACGGGAGTAACGCCACCGTCGCTCTAACCGCTGCCCTTCACACTTCATCCACTGCAGCTCCTCCATGTACCATGGAGAGCTGCATTGTCAGCACTTCGGGAGCGGATGCCTGGGGGCCACACGGCTGAGGCCATTGAGTGAGCAGCCATCGAGGTCAGAGTAAACATCCCCTCCTCTCATTCAACTCCTAAAACAAGATCAGGGCCAAAAGTTGCAAGATTGTAAATTCTTTAGCTTAATGGAAGTGAAGACCTACTTCTGCACTACCATTTTTAAAAGTTATAATTAATTATTTAAGTAACCCACTTTCTTGGCTGTTGGCCAAGCAAGAAAAATGACTTCATATAAACAGGACACCAAGTTATTTAAGATAGTTAAGACCCAGGCGAACTGCGAGGAACTACAGAGAGATCTTGCATGACTAGGTGAATGGGCAATAAAATGCCAAATTAAATTCAGTGTTGATGAGGCCGATCCCAAACTCTGAGGAAGAGTGCCCACGTGTAATCTGTGCGCACCCTCATTACGAGGACTGTGTCACGTGCACAAACCATGCAGAAATCACACAGAACCTGTACATGCGTGAGTTCTGGATTGCGCCTGACAAGTGCAAGGTGATGTACATACGGGAAAATAATTCTCAGTTTACATACATGATGTTAGGTTCTGATCTGGGTGTAACCACTCAGGAGAAGGATCTTGGAGTCATTGTAGATAGTTCCTTGAACACATCGGTTCAGTGTGTGGTAGCAGTTAAAAAGTCAAACTGAATGCTAGGCCTTATTGCAAAAGGAATAGAAAATATCATAACACTGCTGTATAAATCTTTGGTACGACTCCAACTTGAATATTGTGTGCAGTTCTGGTCATGGAAAAAATAAATATGGAACTGTTGTTTGCCCTTTATCACAATAAGAAAATAAGGGGACACTCTCTGAAGTCAAATGGCATCAGATTTAAAACAAACAAAAAGTACTTTTTCACTCAGTGGAACTCAGTTTTGGAACTGTTGTCAGAGGAGGCAGTGAAAGCCAGCACCATAACTAGCTTCAAATGGAAACTGGAAAAAGTCTTAATAGAGTCATAAATGCTTATTAGTTGGGACTTAAACCCCAGGCTAGCAGTAGTTGGGAGTGGTTACCAGGAGATGGGTCACACCTCCGTGACCTGTACTTTACTTCTCTCTAGCTCCTGTAGCTGGTCACTGTCGGAGACAGAATTCTGGGCTCAATGGACCATGGGTCTGATTCAATATGGTACTTCTTATGTCTGGTTGACATAGCAGTTAAATCACAACAATGCAGTAATAAAAATAAGTTTGTGTATATTTGCCTGAATTCTTCCTAAAATGGTTGTGTGACCCTCCATTCTGACATATAGCAATGCTTTTGTTTCTGAGATGCATCTGAGGCATTACTATTCCTTCAGGGACCCAGTAAGAGGAAATTGAATTTGCTTTCTATTAGTGAACTAACTAATATTCCCACTTGGTTAATATTTTCAATTTTTGCAATTGTGGGTGTAAACAGACATGATAGCTGCACAGTGGTGGCCCAACCCATGCCGGGTCGGGTCGGGAAACCACAGCAGACACGGCCCGGACCGGATTGGGCTGCATAACAAAAGTGTCCACAACTGGGCTGTTGGAAGGGCAGGGAGATGCATGAACATGTGACTAGCCAATCCCACTCCCTCGTTGCACCCAGCATCCCACCTCCTGCCATGATGGGCAGCTATGTTTATTTATTTATTTAAATATCCTTCTACCCTGCACTCTCGTGCTCACAGAGCAGCTCGGGCAGCTCACAACAATCGACAATAAATAAAATAGTTTAAAATCTATTAAAAAACTAAAAACATACTAAAAGGGCAACAAAACCACTCCCCTCCCCTAACCCCCCCACCCGTCTTTCTCTCCATAGGCCCAGCAGAACAGCCAGGTCTTACACTGTCTTTGGAAAGAGGGGAGGTCTGGGGCTAAGCAGACCTCCACCAGGAGGGAATTCCACAGCCTAGGAGCGGCCACCAAGAATGCCCTCCCCATCGTTGCCACCCGGGAAACCCAGGGGATTTCGAGTTGAGCGTCCCCGGGCGTCCCCATGTTGACCAATGATGGCCATTGCAGACCCAATCAGCGCTGTGTCTGTTGGGCCTGGGCAGACGAGAGAGCCTGTATTGGACCACTTGCAATTGAGTGGATCTTCGCCCAGGCTGTGACCTGGACATAGTCCACGGGTGAGACTTTGGGCTAGCTGTCGACACAGCCTGGGGCAATCCCGGGTCAACATCTGGTGATGCCTACACAAACGTGCAGGTGAGGTCCGGTGCAAACTGGGTCAAAGGAGGCTACAGCAGGCTGCGGTCATGTCTGTTTTTATCCTCTCTCACTGTGTGGTCTATGCATAGTGAACTGCACCATAGTTATTTTGAAGTTGTGTTAGATCACGTGCTGTTCAATTCTGGATAAAGCCTATGTCTATCATCACACTTAAATGTACCATGAAATCACTGCTCAGCACTATTAATCGTACATGGTGAGGTGGGTTGCTATAATACTAATTATAAAACCCTATCCACACTATGGGAACTGAACTAGTACTGAAAACTGTTGTCAGCATGAGTTCTCCTTGATCTGGTGCTCAAAATAGTTTAGCTACCAATATAGACAAGACAAAGGAACTTGTCTACATTAGTGCTAGTTTGACTCTGGGCAGCACTGGGATATCAGAGACTCAGAATGCTGCCAATGATTCACCAGCAATGCAAGATCCACCTGCCATTCCCTTCTGGTGGTGAAGTGTAGAATCCTCACAGCCAAAAAGCTATAGCAGAGCCTGCACACCAACACCAGAAGCAGGGATAAAGATGCCTCCTATGATCCCATCACCACTCCGAACTAATCTACACAGGGTGTTAATTAACGTGATTCCGCCCACTGTGGCCCACCTGAGTGAGAGCTTTAGCCATGCATCTGTTAGTGGACTGCCAGGTGTGGGGCTGCTACAGCCCCCAACTGGGTAGATAGCTAGCCAGGAATCATGGACTCAAAATGAACTGGTCCCACAGTTTGGGCCCAAGGGCCATCTAGGCGGGCCATAGCAGGTGAGCGTGTTTGTTTGTGCCACCATCCCAGCCCCAGTGCAGAGGCCACCATGAATGCCCATTATTGGCAGTCATAGCTGCCCATCATGGCAGGGGGTGGGACACCAGCTGCAGCATGGGGGCAGAACCAGCCAGCCTCGTTTCTCTTCTGGTCCCCCCCTCTCTGGTCAGGTGGATTGGAAGGAATGTTTGTTCAGTTCCCCAAACTGACCTGGCTGTGGGTGCCCCCCCTCCCTGGAATGTGTAGCCGGCACACTGGCTACGCATATATTAACACCCACAGTCTGATATCTCAGGCTGTGCTGAGCACAGGATTGGGTACTGTATGATGTGAGGAAGTATGTGGTAATTCAGTTAGATTATTTTTTTGCTTCTTAATTACATTTTCCTGGAAATTCGTTACAAGGCATAACTACGACAATGGGTGTTTTTACACACACATTTCTCCTGCATGCTTGCTGTTATATCCTGAACTTTCTGTCTGTCTAAATCACTCACCCAGATCTTTAACATCCGGCTCTTTGAACTTCTGTGTAGAACTTCTCCCAGAGCCTTTATGCGTAAAAAGTTCTCTTAGTAAACTGCTTTGCTTCAGGCAGTTGTGGTCAGTTGGTTTCCATGGCAGCCTGTCACGTCTACAGCTGCGGCTACTTTAGGCTGCCTCAGGGCAGTGTGTGTGTGAAAAATGCATCTGGAACTTACTTGTGGACTTGTAAACCCAGAAGATTGAAATATCCACAACTTTAAGGTGTGTGTAAAAATGCACAATATATACATGCTACAATTCTAGAGCACTAGGACATGCTCTTTAGGGTGCTGGAGACTCCTATGGCCCTTTTTACACAGACGCTCTAACACCAATAAAATGGGTGTTACATTTTATTATACATGGTACAGGGCACCACATGCGATGCCTCCACTCAGTTTCTCTGGGTGGAGATGGGTGGAGGCATCTGTGTAAACACCACTTGCAGTGGGTGGGGTACATTTCTCTGGGTGGAGGCGTCTGTGTAAACACCACTTGCGGTGGGTGGGGGTGTGTGCATGCTCCCACACAACACCCATCTCCACCCACCACCCACCCACGGAGCAATGGACTCCACTGCCGATTGCTCCGTGGGTGGGTGGAGATGGGTGTTGCCCGGGAACATGCACAAACCAACACCCACTGCAAGTGGTGTTTACACAGACGCCTCCACCCAGAGAAATGCACCCCACCCATCTGTGTAAACACTACACAGATGCCTCCACCCAGAGAAATGCACCCCACCCACTGCAAGTGGTGTTTACACAGATGCCTCCACTCATCTCCACCCAGAGAAACTGGGTGGAGGCATCTCACGTGGTGCCCTGTACCATGTATAATAAAATATAACACCCATTTTATCGGTGTTAGAGTGTCTGTGTCAAAAGGGCCTATTAAGTATTATCTCCCTCTCAATGCCTGCTGGCTTCAACAAGAGTTGAGTGTGCTCCGCTTCATCAACTGGAGTATTCAGGTGCTTTGAGTTAGGCATGCGTTTAAATACCTTCCTTTAAGGCTTACATCCTGATTCTCAAAGTTTCCAGATGGCAATGGAGTTTGTGCTAGCACAACACTATGAAGAGCAGCACACAAGTCCCTTATACATTCGATACTTAGGAGGTGCTTTAAATTAAAACACTTCACAACAGCCCAATCAATTTGTAAAATTCTAATGAGACATGACAGCATGTGCATTAGCAGGCTGTTGGCATGTGCACTGGATGTGCTCTGAGGAACAAGGCTGAAAGTCAAGTATACTCAGCCACCTGAAAAATGCACCAATAGCAGAGTTCCAAACATCCTGGAGTGGCAGATTCTGAGTAGACCATGGCCCATTAGTTCTGCATTTCATTCATAGTGAAAGAATAAGAGAGTAATAGGGAAAATGTTATATGTTTTTGCTACTATTTTTAATGGATGAGATTCTCTCCCTTTCTTGCATAACTGACTTGTCAAAGGTAACTCAGGAGTTTATAGGTGTTAAAACAGGACACGTTACCCCACTTCTGTCCCTGTTAGCCCCAGATTCACCTACTTATGTCTTGTGGGGCCACCAGATGTTTGTCCCAGGGTCACTCCACACCACGCCATAGCCGGAAATGTGGAGCATACCATGCGGGCAACTCCGGGTAACGCACTGCCCTGGGTCGCCACCCATATATTTTTTAGCGGAGGAGGGAGGAGGCATGGGGCACCCATGCAGTCACCCTGTGTCCCCCATCTATTGTGGCATGCGCACACATTCAGCACCATAGAGTTGCAGCCAGCAGCCTAAGGTGCCTGAGGAGCAACCACAACTCTGTGGTGGAGGAGAGGTGGGGAGCATGGGGAAGATAGCAGCAGGAGGAACACCTGTCCACTTGGTGGGGTCCCACGTGAAGTCTGCAGGTGGCGACTGGGCTAAGGGGGAGGGGCTCGGCGTGACCATGGGCTCCAGGGGCCTCCCCTCTTGTGTGAAAATGTCTTATGGCAGGAATGGAATTTGAACGTGAATTTGAATTTGATCTCCGGATTTAAACATAAGACTCCCCATCCCCTCAATATTTTCTCTCGATTACCTTGAACTTAAGATGATATTTTATCCACATGATTATTAGTTGTACTAGTATGTACAAGTAGGATTTAGTCCCAAATGTGTCCATGGCCATGCTGTGCCAGACAGCATTTGGACAAACTAAACAGTCCCTTCCCCTAAAGGATAAGAGGAGAAAGGGGCGGTGCGCATTGCAGGGCACCAGGGGCATTGCCCCTCCTGGTCTGATCCCCCTCCACACACACTTCATATTTTTAAAAAGAAAGAAAGGAAAAAAAAAGAAAGAAAAAAACCCCTCACCTGAGTCCCAAAGGCACTGGGGGTGGGGGCAGGGGAGCCAGCAACCCTGTTATGGAAGGGTCGAGAGAAGGGAACATGGAACCCAAAAGGACAGACCAGCTGCGCTTACCCAAGCATACTCTCTTTTACTCTGGGGGGTTAAGTACTCTTGGAGGGGTAAACAACCCCATAGGATCTTATAAGGCCCTAAACTTCCCAACTGGGAAGAGGCCAGATCATCACGGGGGAGGGGGGGAGCAACGTGGCCCTGAGCGACGCCCCCTCACTTGCACTCAAGGTGTCACACACAGTTGTGAAGGCCCAGATTCCCACACCACCAACCAACCACACACAGTGTCCAAGGGAGTAAGGAAGGAAGGTGTGGTGACGAGTGGGGAATAGGTCTGGGGGAGGAGAGGGAAGGTTGCAGGTCACACACACAATAGGAAAACGGAGGTGGAGGGGTCCCAAATGGAGAAGGAACAGGGGGGTGATTTACAAGACTTCTTTCTCGCTCCACTCTCTCACGCTATCACAACGACGCACTCACCGCATGCACCCACGCTCACAGTTCTCATGCACTCACACTCTCCTGCCACATCTTCACCGCACACACACTCACAATCTTAGGTTTACCATGCTCAAGAACTCTCTTTCATGCAGGGGGCCAGTCTCACAGAGATGCTGATCACTAGGGGTGGGACATCAGGGCAATTACCAGTTACTGGTTTTACCAGTTACCGGATTTAAAAAAAATCGGATTACCGGATTTTTACTGGTTTACCGGTACCGGATTTGTTCCATTGATTTCAATGGGGAACTGTCCTCATTGAAATCAATGGGAAAAAAACCCCAAACCTCCCCCCTCCCCCTCCCAGACTGTGCAGATGGAAGGGGGGCACCCCCCACCCACCCTGCCCAGCCTGGATTAATTTTTTTTTAAAAAAAAGTCCCACTCCCTACTAGTGCGGGCTCCGGGCCGCCACTGGCAACCCGGAGCCCGCACCAGCAGGTACTAGGGTGATCCCTGGGGTGGGGGGTGGTTTAACACACCCCTCACCCCAGGGATCACCCTACCTCCCCACCCAGGGATCGCCTACCTTGCGCTCCGGGCGGCGATGGCGGACCAGCGGCTTCAGCGCTGGCTGCGGCTGCTGGCTTCAGCACTACTAGGCCTTCTGAGGAAACCCGGAAGTTCACCGGAAGGCCTAGTAGCGCTGAAGCCGCTGGTCTGCCACTGCCACCCGGAGCGCAAGGTAGGCGATCCCTGGGTGGGGAGGTAGGGTGAACCCTGGGGTGGGGTGTGTGTTAAACCACCCCCCACCCCAGGGATCACCCTAGTACAGTACTAGTACCTATACCTAGTCCTATCAGTACCTACCTGCTGGTGCGGGCTCTGGGTCGCCGGTGGCGGCCCGGAGCCCGCACTAGCAGGGACTTCGGGGGGAAATTATTTTTTTTTAAATCCAGGCTGGGCAGGGTGGGTGGGGGGTGTCCCCCCTTCCACCTGCGCAGCCTGGACTGGGGAGGGAAAGTGGGGGTTTTGTGTGTGTGGTTTTTTTACATTGTGGCCATTCATTTGAATGGCCGCAATGTAAAAAATCCGGTACGGGGAATCCGGTAAATTACCCCGGATTACCGGGTTTAATCCGATACTGCCGGTACACCAAATACCGGCAGTATCAGATACCGGAAGATCCGGAATTCCAACCCCTACTGATCACTGGTGCCACTGTGTTGACTGCTCTTCCTCTATGTACTCTTGGCTCCACCCTCTTTGCAGGCATATACGTACGGAACGTCTCAGTGTCCCAGAAGACCCCACCTCCTCGCTGTCCTGCACTGTCTGCAAGGCCCTTGTGCCTTCATTAGATTGTGGCACTGCCGCTTCAGCTTTCTCACTAGGGGTGTCCTGTTCCAACCCCCTTAGGGACTGTGGCGGTGGCCGCCTGTCATGACCTCGGTTCCCGCAGGGCTGGAAGTGGCATCGGCGGTAGCAAGTCCTAACAAACCCGCTCCAGACTTGTGCCAAGTCCTCCAGTTCAGCAATCAGTGGAGTGCTCAGTGTTGTTGTTGTGCCTCCCTGAACACATGTGCAGGTAGGTGCTTAGGGGGTGGGGGCCAGTGCCTCCTGCTGAGCCTGCTCTAAGGAGTCCCTTAAGGGACAAAACTTTACAAAAGCGATTTGGGCTATTGGGCTTAGAGTCCATGCTGCCTGAATGGGGAAAAGCACTTTGCTTTTCCCATCAGTGAGGGCAGTGTTCCACAGAGCCCTATGGGCTGCTTTGAAAGACTCTGTTTGGACTGGAGACTCAAACGCCCAGGCAGTGTGTGTCTGTGCACAGCTGCTGCTGTTGAGGGCTCAGGCTACTTGCCTGTACCCCACCGCCTAGGGTGGAGTTAAAAGAGAACTCTCCTTATTTGGTGTGCTGGTGATCCGTGCCATTTTGGTGGAGAGAGTGTGTTGTCTGACTTGAGGCTTTGTTACCCCCATGCTGATGCTGCACCTGCATCAGACACATCCCCATTGGTGAGTTAGGTATTTTTAGTTATTTTACTGGGAAACACTGGTGAAAAGGGGGTCTGGGGTGCTGGGGGGAGAATGGGTGCTGCTTGGGCGGGAGAGAATGGGGCTTCTGGGGGGCTGATGAAAATGGAACTGGGGTTAAGGGGGCTGCTGGGGAAAATGGGGCTTCAACAGAGCTGTAACAGTGAAGCATGTTTGGGGGGACAAGTGGAATTCCTCGCTGCTGCTTTTGTGGTGTGCTAAGACTTCACATAATATGGTTCAGTTGGTTTAAGATCTGGAATTTCTTGCTGCTGCTTTTGTGGTGTGCTAAGACTTCACATAATATGGTTCAGTTGGTTTAAGATCTGGTTTGCTTTTGCTTGTTCTGTGTTTGTATTTGCATGTGCACTGCTAGTTTCCCCCGCTCCTCTCCCAAATCCCTCAAGCATGTGTAAAGGCTGTGGCCATTTTCTGGTGCCCCCACTGGCCATGGCTACTTTTGGTTAAAATTGGTCTCTTTCTTGGCTTTTTTTGATGTAAACTGTCTGCTTTCTGTTTTATGGGTGGGGGACCTAGGAGCTTAGATGGAAGGGTTTCCAATCTTTACTGGAATGTTCCTTGCATTTTAAAATGGCCCCACCCTTTGCAGTTTGGTGGGATCTTGTGCCAGACTTTTTCACTAATGGCTAGTCCTTGCATGAATGCTCCGTGTTTAGTTTCAGCAGAAACTACCTCTTACGTTGCAACAGAGTTGTGTAGCATGTTTTGGGGGACAACTGGAAATCCCTGCTGCTGCTTTTATGGTGTGCTAAGGACTGCACATAACATTGTTGCCTTAAGATGGTTTGCTTTACTTGCTCTGTGTTTGCATGGTGCATTGCTTGCTTTCCTTCTACCCTCCTGAGCATGAGTAGAGACGCCGTTTTGTAAATTTGTGGGTCTACTGGTCGTGGCTACTCTTTTCTTAAAATGGTCCCTTCACTGTTTCACTGCCAGTCTCTGCTGGAAAGTAGTTTCTGGCCTCTCTGCTTGTGACTGTGGAACTTTGAACATCTTGCCTGGGGTTTTTGTTGAGAAACAGAAATGCATTGTTTAAATTTTGATGGGACTGGTTTGGTGCCAACAGAGGCCTGTAACTGGCCCAACTTTAAAAAAAGGCCTGTGTGCTTGGACAGGCATTTGGCTGCCAGGGATATGGCATAGGTACTGGGGATTCTGGTCTCGATGGGCCTGCTCTGGCGGTAATGCAGCCCTGAAACTGGCCAAACTTTTTAAAAAGGCCTGTTTGCTTGGACAGGCATTTGGATGTTGGAGATAGGGTGTAGCTACTAGGGATGCTGGTCTGGATAGGCCTGGTTTGGTGGCAATGCAGCCCTGAAACTTGTCAAACTTCTTTTAAAAGGCCTGTTTGCTTGGACAGGTATTTGGCTGCCGGGGATACAGTGTTGGTGCCGGGGATGCTGGTTTGGATGGGGAGTGTTTGGTTGCTATACAGTCCTGCAACTGGTCTCCTTGTGAACAGGGGAGAAAGTAGGTAGGAGCATGGCAGAAGAGAAGGCTTCAGACAACAAGGAGACCCCTTTCCCCTGTTCCCTCCTACTCTCCTCTGTTGTCCTTCTCTTCCCTTTCATTCTATTCGAATGAAAAGGATGTCATGAAAATTGAGGATTCGAGGGTTCAGGGTAAAGGTAGGCGATGGCAATGTAATCTATTTTTGTAACCTGCTATGGTTAATTTGGACCCGGTGGGAGAGAGTGGATGGGACCCCAGTAAGAGGGCTCTCTATACCCCAGTGGGAGTGCTTTACACAGCAGCAAGGAGTTCCCACTGTTAACTAATGTAATGTATATCCAATGTTAACCCTGGGAACTCCTTGCTGCTGGGTTAATCTACACTAGTGGCCTACCGCTGCCCCTGGCTCTGCCTACCGCTGCTCTGGCTCTGGCCCACCAGCGGCAAAGCTGCTGGCAGTAGGGATGTTCGAACACCAGGGGGCTTCAATTTTTTTTTTTACCAGAGTGAGCAGGGTGGGGGGGTAGGTGAGCCCTGGCACCCCTTCCACCTGCATAGCCTGGAGGGGGGAGGGAAAACTGGGTTTCCCCCTGTCCCCCGCCCACTGGAACAGGTTTGAAACCCAAACTTTGTTTGGCCGGTTCAGGCGGGGAGCAGTTCCGGTTCGGGGTGTCCACAAATGGCCCGAACACCCCGTGTTTGTGCCAAACACTGAACCCCCGAACTCTGTTTGCACATCCGTGTCACGGGAAGGGGGGAAAATGGGGAAAGGGATGCAGGTTCCGGGGCTCCACTCAACAAACCCCAGGCATTCACCCCAGAGGTCAAACCTTCTCCCAGCTGTGCTTGTTACATTCTCACAAAGAGAGTTATGCCCATCAGGATATTGTATTGGCCCTTGAAATCTCCAAGAGATTAGGCTTATGTCATCATAGGGCGCCGAGCAATCTGTACAGGAGTGTTCCTCCTTCCCCACCACCCACCATTCACTCACCAAGCTCACCAAGGGGGAAGGGAAGTTGGGGCTGGTAGTGAGGGTTGCACAGGGATAGGGACCCAGGGAACGCGGGGCAGGGCAGAGGTACTCGCACATCAGGAGGTAGAGGAAAAAAGGGGTAGGGATCCCCAGGAAGGGGGAGGTAGACTCACCCTGGGCTCGTTCACTCACTTCGGGTTAGGTACAGGGGGGTAGGACACACACACACACACACTCACGGTTCACCAGCACTCCAGACACGACATTGGGAAGAAAGGGTAGGCAGGGCAGCAGTCAAAGGTCCACTGAATGGCTTCGCTCTCTCTCTCAATCAATCAATAGGGGGCCAGTCTTGAGCAGATCACCGGCGCTGTGTGCTCTGTAGCGCCGGCGTACAAGGCGGAAGCCACGCTCCCTTGTTGCACATGGAGCCACTGCAAGCGTCGCAGGCGTAAGGGCTCCACTCCCACATTCTGTACAGTGGTGGGGGAAGGATTTTCCTGCAGCACTTGTTGTGGCAGCTGCCTAGCAACCACTGAGTCCCGCAGCGCACCCTGAAGGGGTGCAGGTAGGTCCGATGAGGGGGTTGGTTCAGACATCTGCGGCTCCTGCCCCGGCTGCCCTCAGGGTTCCTGCCACCGTCGTGGGTTCCCCTGGGGGGGCGGCCCTGATAATCCCTAGCCGGCAGAATGTTCAACCCACCCACTGCCCCACCAGCCTCAAAAACCACCAGCCGCCGCTGGGAGAAACAGAGATATATGGAAGTGAGGCAATTGGCCTGAGGTCATAACAAGCCAGCGGCAGAGACGGAAACAGAACTCAGGTCTTATTAGTCCCTAACTCCAGTACCCTCGTCTGCATGCCACACTGACTCTCTACATTAGCTTGTATAAAGGCCACGAGACATCACTTCTAATTTAGTTTTGAAAGACTATTATTTTAGTATGTCATTATATATTAGTAGAAGAAAGCTAAGAAATTTGTACAGAAATGTGTCCCTCTACTGGGTATTCCATGATCATATCTACACAAAGAGAATGCTGTGGAAGAGAGAGCTTTTCACTGCTCTTCTACTAAAGCACTGTTTGAGACTCATATCTTGGACTTCTGAGAAAGTAATGAAACATCCTTGAGATAATTATGTAAGTCATCCCGAGCTGCTGTGAGGCTGGATGGGGCAGGGTAGAAATTCTTAAGTAAATAAATATATAAATAAACGAACACACACACCCTGGACATTACGTCCGCAATATACACGATAGACAGGCACATAGCATTACTGACAAACAGGATCCATTTCCCACTCAGATTTCTATGCATCTCCATATTTTTCAGTATAAAATTGTCTTAAGTTATCTTATTGCAAAATTCTCTTTGATATCGGCTTCCAATATATGACAGACTCCATTTCATAAATGCATAATTCAGTCCAAAAATAACTGTGGCATAATAAAGAATTTTGATTTTGAACTTTTCCAAACTGTAATTATGTATGACTTCCCCACACCCTAATTTTTAAATCTTCCAGTACATCTGTTTTAGCAAAAACAAATACAAGAAACACCCCCTCTGAAAATGTAGGAGCAGATATGGAGGACTGAAAATAATTCTCAAGGATTTGCACTGATTTACTATCTTCATGAAGTTAAGGAGGTAAAATCCTTAGATGTCTCAATCCTTAGATCCTTAGATGTCTTAGTCCTTAGATGTCTCAATCAGTAAATACTGGTATAATCACTTGTTTCTTAACAGGTCAGTGCTAAAAGTTTTAACATGGAGGTGAGCAACAGGTCATTGGAGGATTGAAATACTCAAAATGGGGCTATTTCAAATTGGCTATAAGAATGATGGACTATATTTTTTTTTAAGTATTGCTACAGAAAGTGTACTTCTTGAGATGCAACAGCACATTTTCTTTCATGCCTGTTGCCAGTTTAGACAAAATATATACACATCACTGCATTACTTACAAGTAAAAACGCACGTTAGAGAGTAAAACAGACATCTGAGAAGATGTCTCATTCCAAAGTATGTTAACTAAATCATGTTTATCCTCCTATACTGAAGAAAACCTAAAGATATGTTTTAGTGTAATTCATAGTATGCTGCTAGAATATTGAATAAAAATAAAAATAAATACATTTATAGCTTCAATGAAACTATAATTTTAAAATGCTGCTGTTACAGAAAATTGCGTCCGCCCCCTCCCCCGCGCCCGCCTGAGTAAGGGGGCAGGACGGTAAGGGTTAATCTTTCCCCGCTGTCGGAGGCCGTTGCGGCGCTCCGAGGCGGGAAAAGCCAGCTCGCACTGGAAAAAGGGGGAAGCAGCCTGGAGTGCATTAGGCCCAGGCTGCACCTCCCATTGGTTAGGACTAGGCACGTGACCCCACCTAGGGGCGGGGCCACGGGAAGTGAACGCCGCTCGGGCTGCATTCCAGCCCAGCCAGCGGTGAAAACGGCAGCACGGTTTAAGCTGCCCTAAGTGCGCACAAGGCGGTAGGGATTCCTGGGAGGGAGATTCCGACCACGGGATGGGCAAAACTAAGAAGAATGCCGCAGCAGCAGCGAAGAAAAGGAGAGTGGGATCCAGAAACCTGGACACCCAACCCGAAGCACCCCTCAGAGCAGGGGTAGGTGAAAGGGGGGGCAGTTCCAGGGACCTCGGGGGGCCAGATTCCACCCCACCTGCAAGGGGAAGGGTCAGATGGGGCCCCAGTGCAGAGTGGGGAGGGGGAAACCCCCCTCGCAATCAGGATGGCTGGTTGTGAGGCCCTATTACAGCAGCTTTTGGGGTGGAAAGGAGTAACCCTGGCACGCCCTCTCAACCACCCCTTCTGCAGATCCAGGGTCCTCAACTGCCGGGCCCATCAGGAATAAGAGGGGAGATAGTTGCAGCAGAAGGGGGGTCTCCTTCGCTGCCCCCTCCACGGCCTAGTGGACGCCCCATCAACTTGCCAGTCCGGTATGCGGGCGAGGCTGCCGAGGGCCTGGGGGTGCAGGCCTGCAGGGGTCAGCAGCCCCCCCCTTGGGTGCACCGGCTGGGGTGTCTCCCCCGGTGACTTGGCAGGCCCCAGTAGCAGCTGCTGGAGCTCCAGGGGTGTCAGCCTTTGCAGCCATAGTATCCAGGCCCCACTTAATATATTGTGAGCAGGGCCCAGTCGATCCACGATGGGCCTTGCCCTACCCCGGGCTCCCGCAGTCCGCCCAGGCTTCAGCCAGTCAGGGGTGTTCTTCAGGGACAGCCCCTGCATGGGGCTGGGCCGGGGAGCCTCTTCCTTCCTTTTTGCAGCAAGAGCAACAGGCGGGGAGAGTGGTGCCGCAGGGACAGGGCGACGGAGATCTGAGCCAGCGAATGGACCGCATGGAAAGGGCTCTTCAAGCATTAATAGATCAGCGTGCCTGAACATCGGTAACCCAGCAGGCGATGCAGGCCGTCCAGCTTACCCCGGATACAGGTAATGCCCCCGCCCCCAGTGGAGGGACGGGCAGGGCTAATGGAGGGAATCTTTTGCAGCCCCCTGTAATGGGTAGCATGGGTGATGAGAGGCCGGTATCAGGGAGCCTACAGGGTTACAGGGCATGGGGGGGAACAACACAGCTTGTGTGGTGGGGTGGGAACTGGGTCCCAGTGACATACCCACCACCCCCTTCTACGGTGGGCGAGGGAGCAAGCGGACCAGCCAGGGGGTGCTCCCCCATGGGGGCGTGCCGAACTCCTCCTCCCTTGCCGGGCAGGCCCTGCAAATATGGGCACCAGCACCCGTCCCACAGCCACCCCTACTGAGTACAGCATTCCCTACCCCGCCACAACAGTGGTCACACAGTGCCCCCCACCCGAGCGCAGGGGCTACTCTTCAGTCTCAGACCCAATAGGGGGCCATTTGCTGCCAGCAACAAAGGAGAGGATATGGCGGGGGGAGTACATTGATTTGTTTGCCCTACTGTTTAGTGATCCGATTCTGGATCCCACTGAACAGGACCACAAGAAACAAAAGGAGCGCTTCAAGTGCCCCAAGGCCGACCGGAACTGGTCCAATTGGACTGCTGCTTTCTCCATTTACATGGGAGTTTTGATCCAGGCATACCCCACACGAACCGCGGACTTGCTAAAGTACGCCGACATCGTGCGGCGTGCTTACGAGGCCGGGCCAGCGGGCGCATGGCTGCGGTACGATGAGGCCTTCCACCACAGAGCAGCATATACGCCTACCCTCAGGTGGGATCTGCATGTGCACGACCTCTGGTTGAATTGTATGAGTGGGGCGGGGAATGTGCCCAGGTCGGATAGTGGCCATTTACTGGCAAAGGGGGGGCATCTTCGGCAACGGAGTCCTTTCATGACGAAGGCAAGAAAGGAACAGCACCCTCCACGGGCATGTGTTGGGAATTTGATCGGTCCGGGCGATGTTCTCGAGCGACCTGTAAGTTCCGACACACTTGTCCCAACTGTGCATTTGGCCACCATGCTGCCTCGGCCTGCCCCAAAGGAAAGGGTTCAGGTAAAAGAAAGCAGTTCCCCGGCGGGCAGGGCAAGGGAGGCCCCAATGGAAGGGGCTCGTCCCCAACCAGCAAGGGCACCAACTCTGGTTAGGGTAGCAGAGCTCACAAAAGCCCTCCAGTCCTACCCAGACCAAATGGAAGCCGAGTTTATAACAACAGGTTTTCGTGAAGGTTTCCGGATCCCTGCTACCGAAGTTCACCAGCACCGGTTGTGCCCGAATTTGAAATCTGTAGTGGGGATGGAGGAGATAGTGTGAACCAAAATTCAGAAAAAAGGTCCGAAGGAAGGGTGGCGGGCCCATTCCCTGTTCCACCATTTCCTGACATGGTTGTATCCCCCTTAGGCGTCGTGCCAAAGAAGGCCCCAGGAGAATTTCATTTAAACCACCATTTGTCATACCCCCGGGGGGGTTCGGTCAACGATGCGATCCCCAAGGACCTCTCCTCGGTCAGATATGCTTCATTTGACTCGGCGGTAACCCTAGTGAAGTCATTTGGGCCCCATGCAGTACTCGAGAAGTGTGACATTAAGTCTGCTTTTTGCTTGCTCCCTGTGCACCCCGACAGTTTCCCGCTGCTCGGTTTTCATTTCCAGGGAGGATACTATTATGACAAGGCCATGCCAATGGGGCGCTCGATCTCATGCTCCGTTTTCGAGCGTTTCAGCACCTTACTGGAATGGATCGTAAAACAGCGTGGAAAAAGAGGAATCATAAAATATTTAGATGATTTCTTATTCATTGGCCAGGCCAATACAAGTGAATGCATTGACTTGATGCGTATTTTTCAGGAAGTAGCAGAGAACTTGGGTATCCCCTTAGCCCATGAAAAGACAGAAGGACCTGCCACCAGGTTAACTTAACTGGGAATAGAACTGGATACTGAGCAGGCGGTGTCTTGCCTTCCCGGGAACAAATTAGAGTCATTAAGAGAGAAGATTTCAAATTGCCTGGTGGCTAGCAAAGTCACGGTCCAGCACCTGCAATCGGTCGTGGGGAGCCTTACCTTTGCTTGTCGGGTAGTGGCACCGGGTCGGGCCTTCTTGTCCCACCTCTACGCAAGGTTCGCCGGAAACCCGCCCCCCGCACCATCACATCAGGGTCACCAGGGAGATGAAAGAAGATCTCCAGACCTGGGCCACCTTCCTGGAACATTTTAACGGTACCAGTTTCTGGAGGGAGCAGTTTCTATTGGAAGCGGAGCTACAGGTACACTCTGATGCGGCTGGCGGGGTGGGCTTTGGGTTGATCTTCAATGACCGATGGGTGGCGGCCCCCTGGCCGAATGACTGGATAGAACAGGGCATCACCAGGGACCTCACCTTTTTGGAATTATTTCCAATAGTGGTGGCGGTACATCTATGGCCCAACCAGCTGGCAAATCAATCTGTTTTGTTCTGGTGTGACAACCAAGCCGTTGTACACATAATCAACACGCAGTCTTCAAGGTCTCCAAGAGTGATGAAGTTAGTGAGGGTTTTCGTGCTCACTTGTTTGGAATTTAACATCCTGTTCCACGCCAGGCACGTGCCGGGTCTAGACAACAGTGTAGCCAACGCCCTTTCTCGCTTCCAGATGGATCGTTTCCGTCTGCTGGCACCCCGGGCCCGGGTGAACCCAGATTCGCTGCTGCCATTGGTGTGGAACCTTGGGTTGTAGAGCTGCACAATGCCGTTCTGGGATCCCTGGTGCCCCGAAACAGGACAGCTTACAACAGGACTTTCAGGGAATTTCAGAACTACCAGAGGGAGCAGGGCTGGCCTCAGGGTTTCCCAATACCAGAACAACAAATGTTATAATTTGCCATGGCCTTGCGGCGCCGAGCTACGGCCCCGAGCACGATATCTGGGAAACTTTCGGCCCTGGCCTTCACAAGCAACCTTGCAGGCCACCCTCCCCCCCGACCGAGGGTTTTTTGCCAGACGATTACTTGAGAGCTGGCATCGGGAAGGGGGTAGGGCTCAGGATCAGCGGGCCCCAATTACGTTGCAATTGTTATTGGATATGTGTAGGGGGCTCCCCCATGTTTGTTATGACCATTGTGAAGTTACATTGTTTAATGCATTATTCAAGTTAGCCTTCTTCGGGGCTTTTTGAGTGAGTGAACTGGTAGCTGACTCAGCCAGGGACACATCAGGTAGGGCACTCCAGTACAATGACATCAGGATCGGCCCAACGTCAATGGCATTGAAAATTCAGTGGTCCAAAACGGACCAGAGAGGGAGAGGGCATGAAGTTAGACTGAACCACGCAACAACAGATGAATTGTGCCCAGTTAAGGCTACGGAAGGGTATATGGTAGTTCACGGGTTGGCTGCAGGCCCCCTCTTTAGGCATGCCACTGGACAGCACTTAACCAGATATCAATTCACTGCAGTTATGCGGAAGGCGCTCATATATCTGGGATTTTCCCCATCTGCCTACAGCACACACTCTTTCCGGATAGGGGCAGCAAGCTTTGCTGCAGATAATGGTATGCCTGAACAAGGCATTAGGGAATTGGGATGTTGGAGATCTGGGGCGTTCTGGACGTATGTCCGGTAAGCTCCCCCCACCCCACGGGAGTCCCTAATTTGTTATCTCATTCCAACAGGTTCTCTCCAGAGGCCGCGAAAGAGGGTGTGGATTATCAGCCACAGCCTTGTCCGATGGGCGGGCAAGGCCACCAGGCAGACTGGATGGGGATCACAACTGGGTCTGGCGATGCAGGCACAAATTCAGTGGAAGGGTCGTAGCGGGATGAGGTGGAACCAGCTTCTGCCGGCAGTCCACGCTGCTGCCACAGAACCTCCGCCGGATGTCATTGTAATTAATCTGGGGGAGAATGACATCCCGCAGCTGAAAGGTGTCCAGTTAATCAAGAGCGTCAAATCCGAACTGTGGGAGGTTAAGAAACTCTTCCCTGGTGTATGCCTCCTCTGGACTCATATGGTGGAGCGATTAGATTGGGGTCACGGGGTACACCCCCGCAAAATTGACAAAACTAGGAAGACAGTTAATAGGGATATAGTGAAGTGGCTCACCATTTTGTGAGGAGCGTATGTGGACACAAGGGTGTTGACACACAAGAAGCCGGATTTGTACAGGTGAGATGGTGTGCACCTGTCCCCCCAAGGGAATGACCTATACCTCGGTGCCTTAAAGATGGCTTTAGTTCGCTCACTAGAAAGAATTGAGGGTTAGGTGGGGGCCGGGTTTTTCTGGTTAAACCCGGCGAACCCTTAGTGGCAGGGGTCCAGTACTGTGAGTTAGAGTAGTTAGAATGGGCATAATTCAGGAGTCATCTCTGTAAGAGATGGGGAGGCCCACCTGCCGGAAAGCAGGGGAAGGCAAGCGGCTGGGCAGCCTCCCTGGGAGGAGTGTCGTGCGATGGCAGCAGGGGCAAGTATGGCCCCCCGTCAGCAGGCATCATTCTCCTTACTCACAATGAGAAGGGATCCCCTCACGGCCTGTGGTGCCGCTTGGAGGGGAGATGTGTGATCATCATTTGGGGGGCATTCGAGGGTACATCGAAGCCACCCCTGGTTCAGGTTTTGGTACGTTTTCGTTAATGTTAAAGTTAAGTACTGGACCCGCATCGCACTAGGCGATTTACCCCCACCTTAATTGGTATGTTAATTTTAAATAAAGAGTACGGCCGTTTATAACCCAATAAAGTCGTCCTGTCTCCTTCGGTGCGTCGGCAAAGAGCAGTGGACATATAAATTGGCTTCTTGTAATCCTGGGTTTAAAAAAATTAGAAATTGTAGTTCTTTTAGGCTGGTTAGGAAATGATATTTCTCTGTGAAAAACACTGAATAAAACTAGGGCTGAAAATCAATCATCAGGCCATTTTTACATGGCCCCGCAGAGTTAAGGGTTGGGTCCGTGGTCGTGCTGGTGGGTGGGCGGTTCGTGCAAATGGGCACACACGTGTTCATGTGTGGGAGAGCCCCATGTAACAAGAGCCTTTGCTTCTCATGTTTCTTGTCTTGTTCTTGCAAATGCGAACGAGATGAGAATCAGCTGGATTCTCACTGAGAAAAGCAAGAATCACGAAAAACAGAATACCCAGTTCTGATGGGGGGAGGAAAAGAGGGAGGGGGGAGGAAGCCACACTGTTCCCTGCTCCACTTTCTTACTTTATATGGGGTTGGAAGATGTCTCAGTGGGGAAAGCTTTCCGATGTCAAATTTTCTGGAATGGGAAGGGGGAGAGCTGAGAGCAGGAGACGGGGTAGACTGAGCTGATATCTCAGTATTCTATTGGCTAGCAGGAGTCGGCAGCCAATAGAATGCTGAAAAGCTGCACTGAGCCCATATCTCCCCTTCAGCTCTCCCCCCTCCCATCTGAAAGTCTTTTCCCGATGGGAAGGGGGAGAGCAGGATGGAGGGGGCAGGTCATGAGCAATGTGTTGGCTAGCAAGAGTCTGAGCACCGAATAGAATGCAGGAAAGCTGTGCTGAGCCCGCCTCTTCCCTTCAGCTCCTCCCTCCCATCTGTTTCCAGACCCAGACAAGGTAATCACATGGGTAAACATGTGTGAATCAATTACAGTACTCCTCCCTGTTTCCAGATGGGAGGGCTCTATCCTTGACCCCCTTCTCTTTTTCCTATATACTACAGACCCTGGGCAAAGTCTCTAAATCTCACAGCTTTCAGCATCAACACTGGCCCTTTTCACACAGATACTCTAATACTGATAAAATGGGTATTACATTTTATTACACATGTTGCAGGGCTGCAGGTGTACTCAGTGGGTGCCCTGCAACATGTATAATAATATTTAACACCCATTTTATCAGTATTAGAGTGTCTGTGTGAAAATTTTATTTATTTATTGAAGACATTTGTTCCCCGCCCCTCCTGTACACAGCTCGGGGTGGCTTCCAACAATAAAACATCAAACAATATAAAAACAAATTAAAACAATCAAAGTTAAATACTTTTTAAAACGGGGCCAGAAAAGGGCCTATAAGTTGATGAACATAATTCTGGGTGTCAACAAATGAGACGTTAGCCCATATTAGCCCATACTAGGTGGGTGTCCACCTGCCTGTTTATTAGGTGTCCCCCACACCCATGGCTTCCACCCACCAGACCTGCAGTCCCTACTCACACCGAAGTCTTGGAGAATGTGGAGCCTACTGTGTGGGCGAATGCAGGTTAATGTGTGCCCACACGTCCGTATCCCATCAGTTAGGTTACATGCAGTGCCTCTGCATGTACAGGTATCCCAGCATCATAGAGTTGTGGGAGGAAATCCTAAAGCATCCGAGGTGTGACCGCTTCCTCTCACTCTCTCCGCTCTCACTGGTGCCATGTTGGGGGGAGGGGGGCCTGCCTGCAAGTGCATGAAATACACAGGGTGGGGGCTGCACGTTTATTAAACTGGACACACTAAACATGTGAGCGGGGGTTGCATGGACGTAACCCTGACTGCAGTGGGCTAGTTGCTCACACCCTCTCATTTGTTAACACCCCCTCTCTCTCCACCCAGGGCCAGCTCTATGGAAGTTGCGACCCAGGGTGGGGTGGGGCCTAGAATGGGCGGGGCTCCACACAGATGGTTGCTCTAGTAGGAGCTACATTTGTGCATGAAGTCCCCCTTCCCTCCTTCCTTCAGGAATTGCCCCCCTTCCTCCTCCTGGAAACCCCAGAAAACACCATAGGGGTGTCACTCCACAGCAGAACTCATTATAGAGAATGGGAAAGGGTAGGAGGAGAAGAGATTATTCCCCTGCTGCTGAGAAAGAGTCCTAACTTCCCACCCCCACTCAGACCCCATCTCAGGATCTGTTCTCCTGCCCAGGATTTTTGCAGGCCCTTTACCCTCCCTTTTGCAGGTCCTTTGATATCTTTAAATCCCCCTGAAAACCTTACTCTTCCACCAGGCTTTTCCTTGCTCATCACCCCTGCTACTGTCCTATCGTTCAGGATCTCTTTCTCCTCTGTAACTAAGCCAAACACATGCACCAGTGTCTTCTCAATGTCATGAACATATTTCTGTCACTTCCTTGGTTCCCCTCTCATTTGTCTTCCTTCCCTTCTCTATCCTAGATTGAAAACCTCCCTGTCTCTAACTAATTGTTCAATGCCAGGTACATTGCTAGTGCTTTATAAAGACTTAGCACATCTTTAAACTGAGGTATCTAAACTTGATAACCAGAAACACTAAATGAACAGGAAAGCGGTAGGGCTTGGTAAAACATTGGAAAATGGAAAAAAAACTGTCAGACCCTTTTAACACAGACACTCTTAACACTGATAAAATGGGTGTTACATTTTATTATACATGGTACAGGACAACACTGCAGTCCTGAAATATGGGCCCTTTTCACACGAGCTGCCTCCACCCAGTTTCGCTGGGTGGAGGCGTCTGTGTAAACACCGCGGGCGGTGGGTGAAGGTGCGTGCATGCTCCCATGCAACACCCATCTCCACCCACCACCCATCCACGGAGCAATCGGCAGTGGAGTCTGTTGCTCCGTGGGTGGGTGGTGGATGGAGAGGCGTGTTGCGTGGGAGCATGCACGCACCTACAACCACCGCAAGTGGTCTTTACACAGACACCTCCACCCATCTCCACCCAGCGAAACTGGGTGGAGGCATCTCGTGTGAAAAGGGCCCATGTTGCAGGGCTGCAGTGTTGCCCTGTACCATGTATAATAAAATGTAACACCCATTTTATCGGTGTTAGAGAGTGTCTGTGTAAAAAGGGCCTTACTCAGTAACCTGAGTCCAAGTCCTCATTCTACCGTCACTTTTGACAAAGTGACAGACTGAGAAGATCTGCAAATAGGGAAGAAGGAATGAGTTTAAGAGAATTTCAACACAACAAATGAACTCCAGAAAAACGATGGAAACTTTTAGCACACTTTGAAGGAAACCAAGGCCAAGAAAGAAACTCATACAAACCCATGAGTGTTCTGAAAAACAATGTGTTGCAAGGCAGATTTAAAGAATATTGCTGAGTGGAGAACATGCAAGGCAGGTCACAGTAATCTACTTGGTACAAGCAGTTTTTTGAAGAGGAGGAGAGAAAGGAAATATGCAGCTATTCATCATACTCCAAAGGAATCTATTTTGCTATAGAAGATACAGAGCCAGATTTTAGATGGACAGGACACACAGCCCACAGATCAAACTTTAAGGGCCAAGAGCTGTACACTGTGACTATCTGTCAGCTCAGGGCCAAGGAAAAGTGTTTAGGTAGCTTGTCCTTTTCTGGAAAGCAGTTCTCTTTTTGGCTTTGGGCTCAACGCCTGCATTTGGAGCATTGTCCGTTCCTGTATCCTGTCATGTCTCACTTGGGAAATATCTCAGATCAAAACCACAAACTCGGACATGCAGCTTGTCATTCTTAGCAGAGAACACAGCCTAATGCAGATGGGCCAAGTTAATTCTTTTAAACTCTGCTGCTCTGTATTGAAAATCCCAGGCTACAAATAATGTCTACTGAGTCCAGCTACTTTGCAAGGTTTCCATTCACAAAAAAGGGAATGTTTGACATATATAATATACCTTAGTAACCAACTAGGGCTGCATTCCCATCTGCGGCGGTGGTGGCGGCAGAGGGAGGGGCCAGAGAAGACACACCAGCGGGGAGGAGCCGGCCGACAGGAAAAGAGCTGGTGCGAACGGGGATCTGTCATGGCTTTTCTCATGTATGTCATGATGCAAAATCCAGTCCTGACATGTGCGAGAGAAGCTGCGGCAGATCCTCGTTCACACCGGTTCTTTTCCCGTCGGACGGCTCCTCCGCGCTGTCTTGTCTTCCCTCACCCCTCCTGCTGCCGCCACTGCCACCACAGGTGAGAACACAGCCTATGTCTCCTGATTTCTGGGATGCTATTCCCAAAGTCCCAGTTATGTCCCTTCTATGCCCGCCTCAAAGCCACTACCGATTGGTCCTGTAAATCTGGAAGCATGCAGTAATTGGCCAGTGAATGTGTCTGTCAGTCTTTTGGGTTGATCCACATCCTCACTCCTAGAGTCTCCCTCCCCCTGCCATGCCAGGTGCCTGCCTCTGACTGGCACTGCACGTGCTATTTATCTGAATAATGGTCTTCAAGGGGACAAGTTCAATTGCTTATAAAATTGGGCCCCGCTATCAAATTGCCCTGTAGTTTGGCAAAGATGACAGGGAAGGTATATGATACATTCCTGCCAAATATCCTGTAAACAGGATGGAATATACACGTTACAGCTGGAAATGTATTTTCAAGTTAATGTCTTATACCATCAGGACCCTTTATCCAATCTTTCTGAAATTGTCAGGAGTGTTAAGCTTGTGGAGGGACATAATATTCACAGGTTTCATGCAAACTGGATGAAAGATAAAGAAGTTGTAGCCACGAATGTGTATGGAGCTTTTCTTAAAATCACAACATTCAATTGCTTCTTAAATTGGTTCCCTTTATCTAATCATGTTGAAACATGGTACACATAGTGCCCCTCATTTGGGGCACAACCTCCCCAGGTTTCATCAGAATTGAATAAGAAACAAAAAAGTATAGCCAAATATACGTTTTTCAGTATTTTACCTTTATTTCAAAAACAAAATGTTGTTTTCGTTTCTATTTTCATTAGTATTATTTGTCGTTCTCATTATTGCAATAATAATAATGATAACAACAATTTTCATTATTGTTATTGCAATAATAAAAATGACATGCACACCCCTAAATAGTAGGGTTGCCACCTTAGGTATATTTTTCCAGGCCACTTATAAAGAATACATGTTGCAGGGCCTGCATTGGTACCCTAGCCTTAACAGCAAACAGAGCTTATATTACTCCCTAAATCAGTAACCAGTGGGTCCCAGAAATTCCTAGGTGGGTCCCTGGAGGGGCCTGGGGCAGCCCAAGGGTAGGGGCTGGGGAGCCAATAAGCCCTGGTGCAGCTACACTGCATCCCCTCCCGAAGTTTGTTCCAGCCGCCTGTGCTGCTGATGGCCAGGGGAAGGACAGGAAGAGGAGGGGCATAGCTTTTCAGCCTCTCTGATTCCACCTCTAGCGGCCTCCTTACTGCCACTGGGAACACCCCACCCACCCACACACTCATCACTGCTGCTGCCTGGCCACTCCTGGTCCTGGATTTTTTTTAAAAAGACGAGTCCGAGGTTTTTTAACAATGGGCCTTGCCCACAAAAAGATGGAGAGTTACTACCCTAATGAACATCCCAACCACAAATCCATACAAAACAATGCAAAGAGCTAAAAAGGGTGAGAGAATCAGTTTCTAACCCATGATCATTTTCCTGTTAAAAATAATGAAGTTGCAAACTGATCTGTCAATAATAATCTGAAAAAAAAATAAAAAAATTACTACAGACTAGTATTGCAGAAATGTATTTTTTTAAAAAAAATATTTTTTTTACTACTGCAAGATTTTTTAAATCAAAGCCTGCAGTAAAAATGGAATCCATCTCTTGATTATGCCTTGGAAAGGCTACTTGTTATTGTTTTATTTGTATGTCAAAGGGATGCCTGAAGTCTCAACAATTGTTAACCTCTCCCAGGGTGTGCTAATAAAGGGTCAGAGGCTCACATGTGGCTTGCAGCTTGGGGAAATTTTCTCAATGTTCTGCCAGGGACGGGACCGCCCGAATGGTTTCTCTCATAAGTTCTAAGCCATAAACTGCATCCTACTTGGCTAGCTGCGCCAAAACTGGGCCCATGAGTATCCAGAGTCTTGGCTGATGGGAAAAAGTGAGAGCTTCTTATGGAAGCCACAGCTGTTTTCCCGAGAGAGCACACAGATGCCTGAATTTCCCCCTACTTTCTGTTTTTGACTACCTGTTCTGGCAGCCATTCCAACAAAGGGGAAAGGAAAACAGCAGGCACCCAGCTGTTTTAAATAAGCCTTGGCAACACAGGTACAGAATAGATAACAAATACTGGGGAAAAAATGTAAAGCATTTTTCTGGCTCTCTAATCATAAATAAGGTGTGAGCATACATAAATGCTCCACACCTCCCCATCTCAAGCAGAAATTTAATGATCAGGATAAAGTTCTTAATTCGGAAAATCAGACATTTTCCCATTAAAAATTATACTCCTGAAAAAGATCTCACACTTATAAAGAAATATTATATGCACTATCCACACTATCTACTTTTTGGATAGAGAGGACATGACTCAGACATTATTGAGTGGACATTATGCAGTGGATGTTTCATTATGTTTGATTATGTTTTTTAATGTCCATTACTGAGTGGACATTCCTCAGTCAACCGAAATGAGAGAATAGAGGGACTAGAGGGGGTGAGGGGCCAGCTCACACCCTCCTGTCCCCAGCTTCAGTGTTGCTCCCAACCTGCAGAGGAAGAGAATTGGGACCGAAAGACTACGACAAAGTGTCGGTGCATAGAGCTAAGTTGGAAGCGAGCACAATACATGAGACTGTACAACGTCTTTACACCTTACATGGCATGGAAGTTAAGGCAGGAGCCTTAACTTACAATTTCCATGCTTTTTGGAGTATGATTGAGTTTGTAAGGGCCTTAACTTCTCTCTTAAATTGTAGGGTTTTGTATATAGAATACATAAATACAAAACAAGAAATTCAAGTGTCACCATGCATTACCACAGGACTTGAAAATTAATTCTGCCTTCAGAACTCCCTTTACCTTCCACTGGGTCAGGATTTCACCCTAAGAATTTCCATTAAATATTTCTTTTATTGCAACTTTTTGAGCCAGATTTACCCAGTAAAAATAAAATAAATCGAATTGATTAAATTGTACTTACAGCCATTGTGCATAATTAAGCAGAAGATTAAAACAGAACACGCATTCCTCCATATTTTCCTGCACAGCTCCTCCCTCAAACTCCAAAGTTTTCCTTAAACTGAGATGCCCACTAAAATGCTCACCATCTACTATTGTTCTGAACAGTACTTAAGCCACAGGCTGCCCACAGCTAAAATATCCTGTTTCAAAGTGGCCACTATGTCAATGTTTTTCTAATAAAAGAAAATATGCTCTCAGCAAGGTGACACCCCAGTTCTGCCAGAACGTAGAAAGCACTGTGACAAGCAGGTGAATTGAGATGCTAGCCATTTTCACTGTGGACAGCACATGGCTATACCTTACTACCCTCACTGGAAGGGAGGGGAGAATGTGGTAAATGATGTAAGGGTATGTTCACTGTAGAGGAAACTTGTGGTCTCAGTATTGCTTACTGTTTCTCCTATAGTTCTGCTGGTAGAGTAGGGTACAGGAGACTGATAGGTCAAGTGTCCAAATCTGGACTGTAGCTGAAGTTGTGATTTCTTTTCTATGATTGAATATTGCCTAGGGATGTGGTGGGTTCTCCTTCACTGGAACTTTTCAAACAGAGGCTAGATGGACATCTGTTAGGAATGCTGTAGCTGCAGATTTCCTGTATCGAACAGGGGGTTGGACTAGGTGATCTCTGAACCAGGTTACCTTCCAACTGTAAGATTTTGTGAAAACTATAGACTAAAGGTGTTTTCAGATGTTACGTGACCACAGTCAACCACAGACAATCCCCTGTGGTGGCAGATGGTCGCGTAACATGTGTTTGCTCGCCGCCATATGTTCACCACGGTGAACCACCGGCAGTGAGCAAATTAACCACGCTTTTGAGGATGGTCCTGGCACCATCTCCGAAAGCGTGGTTAATTGAACCACGGCCTGGAACCGGCGGCCCGTAACGTCCAGACCTCAGGACGGAATCGGGTGCAGTGGCCCTATTGGCCACTGTGCCTGCCCGTCTCCTGGAGGGCGGGCGGCCTGGGGAGCGTGGGGGGGTGGGGCTGTGTGGCCGCACGTTGTGCCATGCAGCCCCACCCCCTCCCCTGATTCCCCTTCGGGATCAGCCGGCTCGTCTGTTGACGGGCCATTTTTATTCCGGTGCGGAATTAAAAGGTGATTCCGTGCCGGGGCCAATTGGTGCCTTGTAACATCTGAAATCACCCTAAGACAGTTCTTTCCTGAAACAAGACATTAATATTCAGCCTCTGAAAACAAGCTTAAAGATATGAAGAATAATGACAAAAAAACTACTATTAATCTAAAAATTATTCTTAAAACATAGCCTATGGTCAAGGCCACAGTGAATTTATATATTATGACATTTTACAGAATTTGATCATCAGAGAAAAAAATCTGATACAGGATGTTATCTTTCTAAAATTTATTTATTTAAATTTATATGCTGCCCTTCCCATAAAGGCCCAAGATGGCTCTTAATCAATCAACTTAACTCCACCCCTCCCCCAATTCTGCTCAACCCTGACCCTGCCTGTCAAATACCTGGCCAAATAGAAAGGTCTTACATTATTTCCTGCAGGTGAACAGGCTTGGGCTTAGACAAACCTCCAAGCAGAGGGTGTTCCATAATCATGGGGCAGCCACTGAGAATGTCTCTCTGCATGCCCTGGCTGTAGAAACCACAAGAGCAGATGATACCTGCAACTGGGTGCTCCTGACTGACTTCAATGAGGGAGGAGGCAATCTTTCATATACGTGGGGACCAAGTCATTTAGGGCTTTAGAGGTCAAACCCAGCACCCTGAATTGTCTCCAGAAACCTATTGGCAACCAGTGCAGATTCTGGAGCACCAGTGTAATGTGCTTCTCGTGACCCACCCCTGACAAACGATGGGCCACCATGTTCTGCACCAACTGCAGCTTCCAACCTGTCATCAAGGGCAGCCCCATGTAGAATGTATTGTAGTATTCTAGCCTGGAGGGGCATGGATGATGGTGGTCAGAACCCCTGTTTCCAGGCCAGTGCAAAACATTAAATCCAATATGTGTCCTGTCTCATGTGTCAGGCCAGATATTATCTGGAATAGGCCTATGGTTGTGATGGCGGTCATGAAATTCTGTTTTGCCCCTGAAAGGCCGGTCTCCACATGTATGTTGAAAATTCCAAAGACAATGGCTACTTTTAGACAAGACAAAACTCCTGCATGCAGCTACAAACTCATGGATTTTCACGTTTCAACAATTACTGTGCATGATATGTTGAAACTTCCACATCTTAATCTGGTTTCTGGAACCCCTGACATCAAGGGTTCCAGAATATACATTCACAAACTCACACACAAAGGACACTGATTGAGTGACTAAACTAAAATTGTGCAAGATCGGGGTCACTCCAATTGCAATTTTGAATGCATAAAGAGGTGGATGGGAAAGTGCTCTGCTCTGTACATGATGTTTAGGGTCTGTCAGTTATTGCTATTTCTCTCTGGGAACCTCAGGAATGAGGGAAAATGTGACTTTACAGGTACCACGAGACTGTTTTTTTCATGTGCGGGAACATACCGGAAATTGACAAAAGTTGATGTAAATCCCAGAAACTGATGAAAAATGACAATACCACCAAAAAATTGATGGAAAATTATGGAAATGCTGGAAAATTACAGGCGCAAATCACGCAGTAAGAATGGGATCAATGAATAGTGAGGAAATACCGACAAACAGCTGCAAGTGCTCCCAAAATGTAGGCATTTCCTGGCGGTACTGGGAATACTTGCTCTTGCCTCTGCTCCACACACCACTAGTCCCCTGTGCTGGATGCGTCATAGGTGACTATTTCCACCAGGAATACCTGGATTTGTCCCAACAGCCTGAGCATTTGAACAGGTGCCCACCCTTTTAACACCTCCCTCTTGGGGGTAGGGAGGGGAAACCCTCTCTGACTGGTCCCTTGTCACCCATGCTATCTCCTTCCTCTAAGGTGTGTGGGGACAATGTCCCTCCTTCATACAGTGGTGGTGGGAGGCTGCTGCCTCTCTTTCTTTCTCCAGACTGAAACAGTCTCGATAGTAACATGGAAAAATTGGAGGCTTATAAATTTGTTGATGATGCTCATGCTACTAATATAGTGGGGTGGCAAGATCATCCTGGTGTTTTATTTTGCTGTATTGCAACATGCATTGTAAGTACAGACAGTGCTTAAAATTATGATCTGAAGTTTCATTTACAATAAAGTCCCATGATGCCGGCCAACAGCTGCGATCAGGGTGTGTCTGACCATTCCAACGGTTTGTCAGCCTACATAGGCCAGGAACTTTACCATTGCCCTCCTCTGTCCTTGAAGGCTTAGCCAAGCCCCATCTGCACTAAAAGCAAAAGCACCTTAGAAATCATATGAGTGATTTTCCTCCCTAACTTTGTTTTTACAAAGAATTGCACTGGGCTCTCATTTAAAAAGCAAATCATGTGGGTGTTCCATTACTGAACTCAAGAGTCGTGAGGAACAAAAACTGGATTAGAAAGAAAATAAATTTGGTATTATGACACACAGCATAAAACTATAGTGTGTGGGATTCAGGCAAAGGCATGTGCATTTATCATTATTCTGTCAAAATTTACTATAAGGCTTCTGTGTGGGACTGATATGACAGGAGCCTTATTACAGGTAGTAATGAGGATTTATAAACAAAACAGATAAAGCTACAGGCATTCATTTTGCTTTCCACACTTTTCTACATAAATTCTTTGAACATGCTATGTCTTTATGGCATAGTTTACTGTGGTTCTGTCACATATACTTACAGCTTACAGTCATAATTAATGCTTCAATATATTTTGCCTCCTTTTTCTTCTCAGATTGTTTGAGAACAAGTTGAAAAGTTTTCAAATAAGAATAATTCAAAATTATGTATTACTTTTTTAGTGAATATATTGTTGACCAGTAAAAGAAATTGCAATTGTATATTACAGGGAATGTCAAATTTTAGTAGTTGCTGACTGCTTAGATCATGTTATTATTTTTGTTCCTGCTTGGACAATATAAAAACTACCCAGCAGCAGCACTGTTTTGGTATTGCAAATTTTACTGTAAAATCCATAACCTCAATGTTGTTTGCTATAGGGACATGAATCAAGTGAGAGTTCATTTAAAAATCTAACAAATATCTGTGGAAATATGGAAAAGTGGAGTAGCTGCATTATTTAACCACCTCTGCAATACCGCGTTTACAAGAATGATACATTTTCTGTTTAAAAAAACCCCGAATGACAAGCATTCTAATAAACGTTAACAAATATGCACCAGTATTGAACAGGATTGTTTTGCAAAAATTCATGTTATTTGAACCAATAAACTTAATTAAATAAATAAACTAAATAAAGCAAGAAAGAAAAACCAAGCTAAATGAACTAAACTTCTGTTTCTAGGATTGCTTTTTTTATTTCACACTGGGATAGCAACGAGACAGCAGCTGGGTCAGCTGAAAAAGAGAGGTACAGCTGAGTATCATCAGCATATTGGTGACATCGCACCCCGAACCCTCTCACGACCTCCCCCAAGGGGTGCATATATACATTAAATAACAATGGAGACAGAATAGAACCCTGCGGAATGCCGCAGGATAAAGCACGGGGGCAAGATGTTTCATCTCCCAACACTACCTGCTGGCTTCTCCCCGAGAGGAATGAGCAGAACCATTTAAGAACAGTCCCGTCCAGACCCCCTAGGTCACGCAGTCGTCTCAGCAGCAGCCCATGGTCCACGGTGTCAAAAGAGAGAGATCTAGCAGGATGAGAAATGTCAAACATCATGCATCCATCTCCTTGCGGAGATCGTCGACCAAGGTCACCAATGCTGTCTCGGTGCCATAGTCGGGGTAGAACCCAGATTGAAAAGGTTCCAGGAAACCGATGCACCCAGAGCTGGATCGCCACTGCCCGCTCAATAACCTTCCCTAAAAAGGGAAGGTTAGAGACAGGTCAGTAGCTGACGAGTGTGTCCACGTCCAATGATGGTTTCTTCAGCAGGGGGCGCACCACAGCCTTTTTGAGGCTAGGTGACAGCCTCCCCTGCTGCAAGGACATGTTCACCACCCTTGCCAGCACCATCCCCAACGTCTCCCTTGAGGCTTTCACCAACCAGTACAGACACGGATCAAGTCACAACTGGTGGCTCTCACAGACCCCAAGACATCCTCCACCTCGGCTGGCATCACTTCCTGAAACTCCCCCAACAAAGTTGGACCATCTCATGCTCTCCACCTACTGCCCCTAATCCAGCGTCAAAGTCGCTCTGAATCCGAGATATCTTGTCTATGAAATAGGTAACAAACTCCTCACAGCAGGCCTGGGACAAGTCCCCATCCAGGCGGAGGGAGGCCGGACTGACCAGCCCCCACACCTCCCGAAACAGCTCTGCCGGGCGTGACTTCACAGATGCTATGAGGACAGCAAGGAACACCTTCCTGGCTGTCCTCACAGCCTCAACATAGGACCGCAAATGGGCCCTATGGAGAAGTCAGTCGGAGTCAGATCGAGTCCGACGCTAGCATTGGTCCAGCCTCCTGCCTACTCGTTTCATACACCTCAGCCGCTCAGTAAACCAAGGGCCCTGCAGTGACGAGAAAGAGGCAGAGGGCGTCTCGGAGCCACCCTGTCAATGGCCTTCCCCCAGCAAGGTGTTCCAATACTGGACCAGCTCATTGACAGAGTGACCTTCCAGGTCCAGGGTTAACTCCCTCAGGACCTCTTGGAACCGTTGAAGTTCCATCAGCCTCCGAGGGCGGACCATCCTAACTGGTCCTTTCCCCTTCTGGAGGGGGGGTGTGCTTACAGACTGGCCTGAAGGAGATTATCTTATACGGATGGGCGAACAGAACCAAGTTCAGAAATTTGCAGCAGGGGAGGCTGTCGAGTTTGGTTCAGAAGTTCGGTTCTGTTGAATGAACTGGTTGAGTTCGGTCCAAACTTCCAAACTGCGTTCACCCATGCCTAGTTTTCTGCTCAAGAAAAGGACTGGCAGTGCCATCCTTAAGAGGAATAGTACACACTTCAAAGGGATGCACACCCAGATGCTAACAGATGTTATGCACTATCCCACAAGCCGATCCTATACTAAAATATTCATTTTCTTCTTTAGGATAAAATTCTTTTTTAGAATCCCTTTCATCCCCCACCCCCTTCCCATGCTTCCATTCTGTATAGAAGACTTGTTTTTATCAGCTCTCCCTCTCTCAGTAAAAATCATTGGGTGTCAATGGCGGCAACGTGGGGGTGTGGCCGAGTGGCTGTATGTCACTCCCTGTCCCCCCCCCCCCGGCTGGGGGAAAGGGAGGCCATGGGAATGTATGTTCCCGTGGCCAGAGCTCATCCAGTCGGGGAAACTCCCCTCTCCCCCAGGTGGGACACGTGTCCTTGTTAACATCCATTGTTTTGGTCAAGAGGGCAGGCTTCTTAAGTAATTATGACAGGCTGCTCAGGCTCTTTCGGATGTAGTATAAGCCGACTCCTGTGTTTCTAGCTCCTACCAGTTTGGAAGAACTTATACCTAATCTGAGACCTGAATTTGTACTCCCTGATAGAGCAGATCATCGAACTGCAACAAGACTTCACGACCAAATAAATATGGCAGCATTTCCCCATAGAATGATGTGTTTAGTAGAGAGTTCAAAAGGTGACATATTACCTTGAGGTTTTGAGGCTACTCATCTTCCAGAGACATGTAGAACCTTTCTGTTTGGCAGGCAGATGTAAGGTTTGGGGATTTTACTTGGTTTTATTTGTGTATTATTAATATAGTAGGGGGGCCAGGAAATCTTACTTGGTTGTATTGGTCTATTTTTGAATATATTTTATGTATTGTGACCCGCCCTCAGCCTTAAGAGAACAACGGGATAGAAATGCAAACAAATAAATAGATAAATAATATAGTGTTCTATCTAGTCATGCATTTTGGGCTTGCTTCAATTAACTGATTGAAATACTAAATTAGAGTAATATTTTAAGAATTAGTTTGACATTAATGTGTTTTATTAATATTATTAATTGTATAAAGGCAACTAAGTTTTGAAACTGTACTGGTTTTCCATTCTGACAGTTAACCTCACAACGCATAATTTGTGGTTATTGATTTTACAGTTTAAAAAAAATCTTTAAACTGAGAAGATCATATGTTAGAATGTTTAGAGTTTTATTTTAATTGAAAACACTATCATCACCATGTGTGTTTCACTCACGTTCTTCAACCTCTTACATCACAAAGATACATTTTAAACAGCCATGTACTCTCTGGATTATTTTAGTAACATTATACGTATTCTATCAGGATTCCTGCCTGTACATTCCATGGAAAATCTGCAAAAATGAGCATTGTGTCAAGCCAATGAAACATTCTCTTCAAAGAATCAGAAAAATGCTTTCCTGGAGTAAGTCTCCCCTGGTTTTCAACCTAAATCAGAGCCAATAAAATGTCTCTCATATTTCTGTAATCTCCAATGCTCTAAAACAGTCATAACACAAGTGTGAAGTTTCTAGAAGGAAAGAAATAGGTATTCAAATGCTTGGTTTAAAAGCATTTCTTTACTTAGGAACCATCAAAAGAGTTTTAATGATTTTTCCAAGAACTTACGCATGGAGACATTGGGGAAAATAGAGGTGCCTCCGTGTGTGGAGATGGGTGGAGGTGTGTGTGTGTCCATGGGTGATTTCAGATGGGATGGGCACGGAGGTTTGCCACGCTGAACTCTGGACTAGGATCCGTCTCAGGGATCGGGGAGGGGGCGGGGCTGCAGGGGAGTGGGCGGGGTTGTGCAGCACAACATGCAGCCACACGGCCCCACCCCCTTGGTTGCCTGCCCTCAGGGAGATGGGTGGGCACAGCGGCCAATAAGGCCGCTGCACCCGATCCTGTCCCGCGGTCAGGGTCACGATCTGGGCTGAAGGTAACAGACGTTACCTTTGGCCCATCCCAGATTGTGGCCAATCTGACCACGGTTCCGGTCCTGAGGCCCGGACCCATGGTCAATTTGATTCCGGCTGGGTATTCACTGTGGTGAACATCTGTCTGGGAGCAAACTGACGTGCACAGCCTCGCCGCCACCACAGGGGATCCACTGTGGTGAATGGTGATTTCATCACGTCTGAAATTACCCTAAGTTCCAGGCCGCACATGCACTGCACACCTGCTACCACCTCCACCTATCCCCCAAGGACCACATCTGTGGTGGTGGTTGTGGGGAAACAAAAAAGAATACCCACAGCCTGACTTGCTCCTGATTTTAAAAAAATAGTTGTAAAAATCAAACTTTTTATAAATGAGATCAATCCCAGCATTCCCTCACATACACCAAACTTCAGATTGCCTTATTAAGTCTCTGAACTTTTTAAATTCAACTGCTGGAGGATTTTGTATATTTCCCAGTAGTAAGCTGTATGCTAGGATGCTGAAGAAACATTAGCAGTATGGCCAATCTTTGGGGCAACCATGCTAAGAGACATAGGTTCTATTCTGCACTGTGCCTTGGTGATGTTTATTTAAAAAATGAAGACGCATCTCCAAGTTTATTACTTTTTAGAGCTCGGGCATTAGTTCATCAAAGGAAAAAGTCTGAAGTGTACAGGAAGCAGAATCAGTGAACTGAGGTTCAAATTCAACATCTTTTACCCCATCTTGGGATTACCTGCCAAAACAACTAAAGATCTCTTTCCTTCCCACCCTCCAAAGAAAGCACTGTGCAGAGCTGATATCCACTACAATTACAGAAAGGAGTTTCCTTTATGTCCCAAACTCAGGAGTGGGCCTCCCTTCTACTCCATTGTTTCTGCACTCCTGTGAAAATGGGTATGGCATAAATTAGAAGATAAATGATTGCATTTGAGCTTTCTATTAATTAGTCTAAGAGGACACAATGCTAATAAAAGTAAGTAAAAATGTTTCAAATCTGATTCTTTATTATATGTTTTTTAAAGTTTATTTTACAAGTAAATGTAAAAGAGCTTCCACTGAACAGTAAGAAAGGCTGAACTATCAATGTAAATTCCTTATCAAACTTGTGATTCTGTGACATTACATTGTACATTCAAAATTAAATCCCTACGTTCCCTGATACAGAAAAATACCGGAGTCAAATGAAGAACATCATTATTTTAGAAATTTCACCTATGCTAATCACCTCAACAGTAAATCTACAATAGAGGATCAAACATAAGAGAGAGGTTAAGGCCCTTACAAATTCAACCATCCTCCAAAGGATATAGAGGAAGAAGGGGGTTGCTGGCCCCTTACGCTCTCCTGTCCCCAGCTTCAGTATTGCCCCCAATCTGCAGAGGAAAAAGATTGGGGCTGAAAGACCATGGCAAAGTATGGGTGCATAGAGCCTAAGTTCTAAGCAAGCACAATATGTGAGACTGTACAATGACTTTACTGCTTACATGGCACAGAAGTTAAGGTGGGAGCCTTAACTTACATTTTTCATGCATTTGGGGGCATGGTTGAATTTGTAAGGGCCTCAACTTCTCTCTTAAACTGAAGGTTTTTTGAGTATAGAATTTTCTTGCTTTTTGAGAGGATTTGCAATGCAGAAAATCTGTGCAATACAGAAAATTCCTCCTGCTGTCACACTAGAATGATGAACAGTATAATAGTAACATTTCATGATTTCAAAGGTTCACTGTGTACTGAAATGTGGCTGCCTCTGGGTGGAAGCGGCCATAAAAATTCCTAAAACCATTGCAGATTCAGTTCACATGCACAGCTCCCCCCCCCCCCAAGCTCTGTAGACCTCTTCACACAGATCCATACACACTCTCACATGCACAATTTCCCACCCTTCTCAATACATACACGCATACACACACACTCACATACACAACTAGGACTGAAATGCTGTACCGCTGCAGCAGCATTTACCAGTGGAAAGTGCTCTTCTGAATCAAGTAGCATGGTTAGGAAGGGAGCCTTGCACTTGTGGCTTTTCACAGTTGCTGTCGTGGTATTTTCACCACTGTCGATTTCACGCGGAAGCGGCAGGTTTGCCACAGTTTCCCCTTTCCCTTAAGCACAGCAGCTTTGTGATTCTCACGGCATTGCAGCCAGGGGCATTGCCAACTTGACACAGGGGAAGTTGCTGCCTTGTAAACAAAGTTCTTCTTTGAGGGGTTCCTTCCATTATCACTTGCGTACCCTTCTCTTACTGGCATATACCAAGCTCACTAGCTTAAAAAAAACACCACGTGACATTCACACGCTCCCACCCTATATAAGGTACCTAAACCCAACACAGTTCCTTCCAACCCTAAGCAATTAGGAAGAAAATTCCATGCGGGGTCGGAAGGGTGGGTGCTTGTGAGAATGTTGGAGCCATCTCGAAGAACCTTGTTTACAAGGCAGCAACCTTCTGTTTGCCTTCGACTGGCTCCTCCCATTCTCACAAATGGGAGTGTACCAAGCCTAGAAAGAGGCGGTGGGGGAATTTTCTAACAAAATGACACTCCATGCAGGTTGGATCTACAGCCTGGGAGATCCATTCAGCTGGGGGAGGGTTGGTTGTTCAGTGCTGTCTCTGTTAGAAGGATGGACAAATCCTCCCTCTTCCCTTTGTGATCACCCCATAGAGAGAAATGGGGGTACAGAGCAGCTACAATGAGGCAGAGAGCCATCCCAGCAAAGGGGAAGAATTTGTCCTTGGCACCCTAATGCACAAGAGAATTCACAGAAGAGCAGGGACTCCTCCCGCCTCCCTCCCAATCCCCTGGATCAGCATCAGGAGCCAGGTGCACTAGTCTCTGTCCTGCTTAGAGTGCAGGAATCCCCGGCTGCAATGAGTGGAAGGTGGCATAAAACTGCTTGTGTTCACAAACTGCAGACATGCTGCATCTGTAGATGCTGGCAGCAGGTAATGCAGAATCGTGGAAATATCGAGGGGAAGTCGGCGGCAAGACACATTAAGTGCCGAGTTCTCGGAAAGGAATGGCGGCATGGAACAGCTGCTGCCACTTCAGCCCTATGCACAACTCCCCAACACACATACTGACATGTACACAGCTCTACCCCATACACACCAAAACCTTGTGGGTCATGATCCTGCAGCCAGATCTGTATTAACAGATTCATTCACCAAAGTGGAGTCCCTCAGATTTAAATGGGTCTCTTCACAGAAATAAGGGACCAAACAGTGTAATCTGGTTTCTAGGGACAGAAAGTTGGGAAGGAGCTGCTTTGGGGGAACTTTCCAGGGAGGTAAGCAAATTATCCTTTCCGATTCAACCCCAGAGACAGAAATATAGCTTTAGGTCTCTCTACCACTTCTCTGGGTGCCAGGAAAGTCTCTCTGCTGGTGGGTGGGGAGGAGGCAGGGGGTGGAGATGGGCAGGACTGGTAGCCTAGCCCCTCTCACCCCAACCCTAGGAGTTTGAAAGGCAGGTTGTGAAGGGTTTGCATTACGAGGGTTTAACTTGTTGGGGGAGGGGGGGTCATGTTGTGATCAGGTGGATCATTAGGGGAATATCCCAAGATGAACTGAGTTAGAATTTCCTTGTTTGGGGAATGTGGTGGATGGAAATAGCCCCATGGACATCACCCCGGGTATGGACTGATTTAGTTGCGGATGCAGCTGCTGCAAGCCTGCCAAAGCAGCAACCTCCCTCCCCAGGCTGTATCCATTAGCACAGCACTAAAAGTAGGGATCCCCCAGACAAGCCACTAGTCTAGGGATCCACTAGTCTAGGGAACCCCCAGACAAGCCACTAGCTAACCCACTAGCTCCCCTCCCCTCCCAAACTAACCAGGAGTCCTGGCCCTCCCACCATTCTTTCACCCACTAACTCCCACTCCTCTCTCAGAGAATACATAAATCCTGACTCCCAGACCCCACCTCTATATTTCCTAAAAATTCATGTCTGTGACATTTTACTACTTATGGACTTTCCTCCTCCTCTTTCAGTTTTCAGGACAATTAACCCGGGAGTCCTGGATCCCAGCCTCCCTGCTCCCTAGCCCCATCTCCCATCCCAGAGAACCCAGGTGTCCTGGCTCAAAGCACAGGGCTGTAACCCACTAGCCTCCTACTCCCTTCCCAGAGAACCCAAGAGTCCTGGCATCCAGAACACCGCTCTAACCCACTAGCCCTCCCTCCCTCCCTGAGAACCTAGGAGTCCTGGCTCCCAGCCCCCTACTCTAATCCACTAGCACCACTCCCCAGCCAGAGAACCAAGGAGTTCTGTATCTAAACCCCCTTCTCTAACTCACTAGCCCCCAATCACCTCCCAGAGTACCCAAGAGTCCTGGCTTGCAGTTCCCCCTACCCTAACACACTAACCCTCAGTCCCTCTAGGCCTTTCTTTTAATATCTCAGTTTCCACAGGTACTAGAAACTCACTTCCTTTTGGCACCATGTTTAGAACCCCCTACATCAGATTATACCATCAGCTCCTCCCCCAGTCACCATTTTGGGGGTGTGATGTCATCAACATTAATCACTAATAACTTTTATCTGGGGGAATAGAGAACCCTTGATTGTTGGCACCATATCTTGGGGGCCCACTTTACGTATCCCAATGATTAGTTTGTCTGTGGGTGGTCATTTTCCAGGTGTTGGAAAATTGTTTTTTTGCCCTCTAATTTGGCTTGAGTGGTCAAAATGGAGCAAAAAAGGCATATTCGGGGTTGGGAGAGCCTCCTCTATCGAGCTGGTCTTGTTTTAGCCCTGGGGGATGCCCCACATTTTCAAAATTACTGCTACTGGGCCCAGGGTTTTGCCCCCTAACTTAGTTTGGGTGGTGGGTTGAATCAGAGCAATATATATATATCTGGGGTTGGGGAACTCTCCTCTATCAAACGGTGGTCTTGTTTTACCACTAGGGTGCCCCCCAATTTTTAAAAAGGCCACCACTATGGATTTTGTCTCCTAATTTGTTTGGGAGGGGTCAAATCGGAACATGAACAACATATTTGGAGTCAAGGGAGTCTCCTCTATCAAATGGTGGTCTTATTTTACCCCTGGGGTGCCCCCATTGTCAAAATGGCCGCTGCTGCGGTTTTTGCTTCCTAACTTGGCTGGGGGGGGGAGGGTTCGAATCAGAGAATAGATAGATAGATAGATAGATAGATCCCCCCCCAAAATATATATATATGGGGTCATGAGAGTCTTCTCTATTCAATATCTGGGGAATCCCTACTTTTAGGACTGTGCTAAGGTATCCCCTGGGGTGGGTAGGGTTGCTTTTCTGAGGTTTGCAGCTGCTGCATTAGCAATGGAGTGCACACCTGGGGTGATGTACAGTTTTTTTCTCCCACCCACTAGGGTCCCTAGATCAGAAATTCTAACTAAAAGTTGACCTTTGGATGTTCCCCCAATGATGCACCCACTCCCAGCACCCCCATCACTCAACAAGTTAATATTTCCTAATCACCTCTGCACACCCTGCCTTTCAAAGTCCTGAGATCAGTGGTCATCTTATTTTCCTTGCTCCCTGCTCATATTTGACCGTCTCTGCTGGCTAGCAGAGGATACTATGGATGTATGACATTATGACCTTTCTCATAGACTAATATGGAATTTTTTAGGAATTTATAGCTTAAACTACCCTGCAGAAGGGGTGGGGTATAAAATTTTAAAATAAATAAATAAATAAACTATGAGACAAATTTTGAAAATTCAAAAAGTGGCAGGAGCAATGAAGCAGTCACGAATGATCTAACATAAGTAAAGGTCAGCAAATATTCCTATAATAGACTTTCCTCATGATATAAAAAGCATCTCAAACCCAGAAGTAAAAACATATTTACTGCAATATTAAAACTGCTGTAACATTTCTTTTCTTTGCCCAATTTGCATGAAATCTGGAAAGATCATACCCCTCACAAAAGTGATTCTCTCTGCCAAATAGTACACAAATAGGGTAAATGATGCCAACGTTATAAGCAATAGAATGTTCATGCTTTAAACAGAAACTTCTCCACTGGCCTTAACTATGGAGCAGCTGCCGTAATAAGAGCCACCATACTGCGTCACGCCAGTGGTCCATCTAGCTCAGCATCCTGCCTCCAGCAGTAGCCAGTTGCAGTTGCTTCAGAGTGGTGCACAACAGGTCATACTAGAGTGGACTATATCCTGTTATTCAGTCGGAGCCAGCAAAAGTCAGAAGTCTTATCACCTGAGGCTACTGTGCATGCCTGACATTATGATATATTGCCAGCTGAGCATGGTAAAAATGGAATATAATTTTTAGGCATAATACTATGTAGGTAGAAAACCTATGCTGCAAAGTATATAAGCCTGTGTATGTAATATATCTATTAGTCATCTAAATCAGGGATTTTCAGACTTCATAAAAGTTGGAATATATGACACAATAGGCAGATTACATGCCTATTCATTTAGTTGATTTAGCAAATGGATATAAGGAGAGGCAACAATATGTGATCATGTGGCTTTCTATGCACTACTAGTGAATGCTCTGTAGAACATAAATGATGGCTCAAGAGGTGAAAAGAGAAATAACACTAACTCCACTTTAACATCACTTTAACATTTCTTATGTATGTTGCAGGGCTGAATAGGGCACCAATACGGCCCTGCAACATGCACAAAAAATGTTAAAGTGGTGTTAAAGTGGAGTTAGTGTTATGTCTTTTTTCACCCAAGGACTGCAATTTGATAGAAATAGATGTTTTTTTCCTAGCTGCTAAGAAATTTGTTGGTTAAATAATGTGGTCCTGATGCTGCATGTTCCACCTTGCAAAAAATATGTGAATTGCTACCAAATCAGCATGATAGTCTTTTATATCAACAATACACTTGTACCTCAAAGGGGTAAAAATTATCCAGTGGTAAAGTAAGTGTGAAATCAAGCAGTAAAACTAAAATGTCAACAGTCTATTTAATAGTTGATGTCATGATCTGCATTGCTTTCTTCATACAAATATATTAGTTTTAATTTAATCTCCGGTATAACTCTCCTAATGTCAGTTGAGTAACAAAAAGGAAGAATTTGGCCCATGCTGTATTTTATTCTGTACAAGACAGGGAACTAAGCTATTCTGATATGTATTGCTGTAAAAATATACACATTTTTAGAGTGAAATGCAACTGAAGTGACTGCTTGACATGTAGTAGTAGACCAGACATTAGGAATCTCAATTTTAATTGCTAGACTAAAATCTGGCCAATTAATTGTTCTGTATAGATATTATTTATTTTATTTATTTTATTTTATTTCAATAGATTTCTACCCTGCCCCTCCTGCAAAAGCAGCCCGGGACGGCTTCCACCAATAAAACAATAAAACAATTTAAAACATTCAATACAATAATATTAAAACAGAGCTCAAGATATAATAAATACATAAAAAATAATGGGTAAGGTAGGGGAGCTAAAAATCCCTCACACTACCCTCCCACCCTCCCAAAGGCCTGGGTGAACAGCCAGGTTTTGCAGCTTCGCCAGCATGTCAACAGGCTAGGGGCCAGGTGAGCTTCCTCCAGAAGGGAGTTCCAAAGGCGCGGCGCGGCCACCGAGAATGCCCTCTCCATTGTGGCCCCCCACTTAACACGGGGGACCTCCAAGAAGGCACCCCCGGCAGACTGAAGGAGCCGCTCTGGGGCACGGAGGGTGAGGCGGTCCCTGAGGTACGAGGGGCCCAGACCATGTAGGGCTTTGCAGATCAACACCAACACCTTGAACCTGGCTCGGCACGCTATCGGCAGCTAGTGCAGGGCTCGGAGCACAGGTGTAATATGCTCCCGACGGCCCGTCCCTGTAAGGAGACCGGCCGCCGCATTCTGCACTAGCTGCAGCCTCCGGACCAGGAACAAGGGAAGCCCCACATAGAGCGCGTTACAGTAGTCTAGCCTCGAGGTGACGAAGGCATGGATGAGGGAGGCCAGGTCAGGGCCGGAGACGAACGGACGCAGCCTACGCACCAGATACAGCGGTCGAAAGGCCGCCTTAGCGACTGCCTCCACCTGCCGCTCCAGGTGAAGGTCTGCGTCCAATATCACCCCCAGACCCTGAACCTGCTGAGCTACAGGAGGGCGAACCCCCCAACCAGGGGGGCCACTACCTCCTTCGTTCTCCCCACCAACATCACCTCCGTCTTATCGGGGTTGAGTTTGTCTGCTCAGCTGCATCCATTCTGCCACGGCCTCCAAAACATTGGGATAGCAATGAGACAGCAGGGACTGGGTCTGGGTCAGTTGAAAAGGAGAGGTACAGCTGAGTATCATCAGCATACTGGTGACACCGCACCCTGAACCCTCTCACGACCTCCCTCAAGGGCTGCATTCAACAGCAGCAGCCCCTCATGTACGGACCTTGGACCCGGCTCCTCCCTTTCCCTCAGCGGAGGGATGGCGACCTGCACCTCCCTTAGGCACCTTAGTCCCCTGGGGGCACACGTCATCTGACCCCATGGACCATACCATCCTCGCCCCAAAACAACTCCAATAGCCACACCCTCCCCTCCGNAACCCTCCCAGTGCTCCCCCTGCTGCCACCAAGGGCAGCCATTGGGAACCCTCCCCCCTTTTACCCTCCCCTCCTACACCCCCACCCTACCATCCTAGCCCTGCACAAAAGAGACTCACAAAAGAATAGCATCCCCACCACGGCCCTTGGGCTCGCGACCTGTGGCTCGCAGCCTGCGGCCCAGCCGCTGGGCGCAGGTCAGTGCTCCCCCTGCTGCCACCAAGGGCAGCCATTGGGAACCCTCCCCCCTTTTACCCTCCCCTCCTACACCCCCACCCTACCATCCTAGCCCTGCACAAAAGAGACTCACAAAAGAATAGCATCCCCACCACGGCCCTTGGGCTCGCGACCTGTGGCTCGCAGCCTGCGGCCCAGCCGCTGGGCGCAGGTCTTTAAGCCCCCAGCTACTTCCGGGTGGGAGGAGGGGACAGGTCAGTCCTCTTGGCTGGCCTCTGCATTCCCCCCCTACCCCCCAGGTGCTCACAGTCTGTTGTTTCTTCTTTCCTGCAGGTGACAGCAGCGGCAGCAGCGTAGCGCAGGGACCCTCTCCTCGCCGGTGGCGGAGCTGGAAAAGCCACCCGCAGCAACGAGGCACGTAGGTGGATTCAAACGAAAGACTCCTGAGCCCAGCCGCTGGGCGCGGGGCTTTAAGCCCCCAGCTACTTCTGGGTGGGAGGAGGGGACAGGTCAGCCCTCTTGGCTGGCCTCTGCGTTCCCCCCCTACCCCCACTGGGGGGGTAGGGGGGGGAACGCTGCTGTGGATATGAAGTGGAACATGTAGAAAATCCAGAACCCTGACTTGTTCCAAACTCTGCAGAAATCAAAACCAAGCAGTTTGCAAAGGCAGAAGACTTGGCTCCTGACTTGAGAAGATAATTCCTCATGTCATTCACTAAACATAACAACTCTGAAGGAAATACAGTCCTGCCCAATCTTCTTTGGCTGCAAGGACAGCACCCACAGCACGAAACCTCAGAAACAGCGGATATAGAGACCTTAGGCATGATTGTGAGAAGCATAAAAGTAGCATTGAGTACAGATCACACTTAAAAATATTACCAAAGAAAATTTAGTGTGCCAAATCTACTACTCCATCTTACTATTATTTTGGATTTCACAGTGTATTTTTTCTACACAGGAAATTAAAGTCTACTTATTTCATGTGCCAGGCTTCAGTCAAAGCCCCTTTCTTTAGGAGAAGAAAGATCAAGGCTAACATACTACTAGCCTGTGTAAGGGTCATCTGCCCTATGTCTGGTTTGGAGTTTAGCCCTCACTCATGGCTGAGATCACAACAGAATTGTTGACGCACCTCGGAAGAAGACATGTACACATATTGCAAATCTAATTCAAATAAAATGAATTAGATTTGAGGCCTTCCCCGTCCTGGGTCCAGTAAACAATCATAACAGTACATCAGGCTTCCCTCAGTTGTTGTTACTATCACATACCACCCTCAACTAACTATGCTCCTGGCCATACTGGAGGCGGGGTGTGTGTTATTTTCTCCAGTGACCGGGAGCAGGCGAGTTGGGCCACCCAGGACTGCTCTTGTCCATGAGTGTTTTGCTCAACCCCTCTCTCCGGGACCATTGCTGAAATCTGGCTATCCTTGCTCTTGATTCATCCATGGATCCCCACCTTGTAGGGAGCTGTCTTTGCTAACTGTTTAGTTATTCAACTTAACTCTCAACAATTAACTGGATCCCTGCAAAGAGTGCAACAAAGGAATGAAAATACACCCCAACCCCACCCATGGGTTCATCGCGTAAGCCAATTCATAGTACTAATAAGCTCTGTGAGGAAGGATAATAAAAAAACAGCCACCCGGCCAAATTGTAGCTGATATATAAAATTCCTTCCCAGCCCTTCCCTTCCCTTCCTTCTCATGTAAGCAGATGACCAGCTGTGCCCACAATGCTGCATTGTAGGGTGGGTGCTTCCTCTATCGGCAGGTTTGGGCTCTGAACTGCCCGGGAAAGCCACTGTGCACAAAACAGTCTTGTGGGGGAGTGGAATGGGGAGAGCTTTCCTACTGACTAGCCAAAAAGCAGGATTTCCTCCTCCACCACCACCATATCCATGCGTTCTGCAAGTCCTGCTAAGGGTTTTTATCTTGCTTACCATAGCTTAATGGTTCAAATCCAGTCATTACTTATAAATGAAATCGGTCTCAGAGACACGGAGGGGATTCTACTCAGACCCAGGGCTTTCAGGGCAGGTATCAGAAAGCTGGAATTGGGAAGATCTCTTGCAAAATGTTAGTATCCTTTACTGACTTAAGGCAGGGGAAAAGAGTAGTCTGACTTAAAAAGAAATCCTATTTATTATAATATTGAGAGAAATACAGAAGATTGAAAGTGGCAGGGGGAAATATAATAAAGAAAGTAAACAGACAGAAATAAAATTTGAGGAATTTTTATAACCCACTAGCAAAGATGGCCAAAAATTTAGGATTAAATATGTTATACAAAAAAGAAAATTAACTTCTTAAATACAAAATTCAAACCAAATCCAAGCCTTTACACTATCATGCAACTGCAATTGCATGATCGTGTAAAAACACATGGATTTGATGTTTCTGTAATTCCTTCTGTAATTTTCTCAGTATTGTCCTAACTAGAATTCCCTCTTAATTCAAACTGTTCTTTTTCCCTGTCTTAGGTCAGGTAATGACGACACCCTGTTTACTCTTGGCATTATGTCTGCCCCATTATAGAAAGGGGATACAACTGTACCAGCTCTCAAAGCTCTGTTGGGGGCCACTCAAAACTGCAAGAATTTTCTCTTTTTTTGCATTAAAATATGTTGATTAAAATAATAATTGCAAGTAACAGATGTGTAAATAAACTATAGTATATTTTCAGAAGTTGTTTTCAAAACGTACAACGGGGGTAGGTGGGAGGTAGCCCTCCTCTCTTGCCAGCTACCAGGATGTACGAGGGCCCCCAATTTATCTCAATGGGTTTGATAATTAGTACCATCCATATCTGTCTTTATTGTAACACTGTAGGAGGGTGAGCCAATCATAACAATGAAAGTGAATATATGGGGGAATGCTATATGTGGGGCCTTTAATAACTTATTTTTGCTGTGTATCCATCAAACTGCAAGGCTGCGATTGCATAAATGACTAAATTTGTTTGCCAAAAAAGGGTTAAGTTTAATACAGCTGGACAGCTGAGCAGCTGCTTTCATGATTTAAATAAAAACAAGCTGAAATCCTTGCTGTCAGCTCAGTGATATATGACTTGTAATGGGATGTTTCCAACCTTTCCTTCCATATGGTTGCCTATGTTAGGTAATGCACACAGCCTACAGAGCAACCAGCTTCCCAGAAAACATCTGACTCCCATTCCTACTCTCTTAGCTCCAAAGTTGCCTCTCACAAACATAAATGATTCATAGACAACATTCCATTCCTTAAGGATCAAATTAGCATGTTTCATTGATAATTTTATCATGTACCCCAACTGAAGTATGGGGAAAATGGAACACGTTCCCCCCCCCAAAAAAAAGAAATGAAAAAAATTTCTCCATGCACATTTATCCGTAGTATCTGAAGTTGATAGAGTTAAAATTTCAGTCAAGATTTACTAACTAAACTTGGAAACAAAATAGGATGCAGGCCATCTCCTGCGGGGACAGCATATCCCCACGATTTCATCTTTCTTCAGTTGCTCCTATTTTTAGAGGGATGTTTTTAATAAGAAGAATTTGTTCCACAACAGGAAAATGATAACAGAACATTTATCTTCCAAAACTTTAAATCAAAACCAATACATTTTGATAAGCAACAAAGATCAAACTTTTAAAATTTCTTTATTACACTTCTCTAGGAGTGCAGAAAACACAAAAACTAAAACAGAACTGAAATGCCTTATATGACACATGCATAGTTTGCACAGGGCCATGGACACCTCTTCAGGGGAGAGCTCAACAAGAGACAAATTTGACAAATGCCTGCCAGCTATACTCTTTGCCATAAAACCTATTACCTATAAAACCCTATACAGCCTAGGCCCCACGTATCTGCGGAATCGCCTCACTCCCTGGGCTCTGGATTGACCCCTGTGGTCAGCCGGGGGCACCCCTCTTCAAGTCCCCTGGATATCCCAGGGGGTGACTATGAAGAGGACCTTCTTGGTGGCTGCTCTTAGGCTGTGGAACTCCCTGCCAGTAGAGGCTTGGATGGCTCCGGACCTCTCCTCCTTTTGTCGATACTGCAAGACCTGGCTGTTCCACCAGACTTTTGGTGAGGGAGAAGGGTGAGAGATGTGAGTTAGGGTGGGATGGGTTAGGTTATTTTTTGCTTCCCCTGATGTCCCTATTGGGACTAGGACTGTAGCGAAAGTCACAGCGGTAACTAATTCCGTCTGAAACAGCATTTCCACAATTAGTGGTACGGCATGGCAGAGGCTTTCATTCCGCTAGCTTCATTCCGCTACTTCCGCAGTTCTGCTAATTTCATTCCGCTACTTCCACAGAATTCACAAATAGCGGAAACATGCCATTTTCGCTACTGCCGTCATTCTACCAGCGCCACGAAATAGCGGAACAGCGGTTTTCCGACAGTTTCCAACAATTCTGCAATTTTTCCGATAGTTTCTGAATTTGGAGAATGTCAGCGGAATTAGCAGAATGTCAGCAGAAAAGCTGCGGTGTGGCGCGGGCAATTCCGAAATGGAATCGCGGTGCGATAACAGCTGTTGCCGCATCAGTCCTAGTTGGGACTGGAGTTTTTACTGTTTTATTATTGTTATGTATTATTTTTATTTATTGCATTTATATTATTGTCTTTTATATTTTTATAAACTGTTAGCCACCCCAAGCTGCTTCGCAGGCATGGCGGGGTAAAAATTGTGACAATAAAATAAATAAATAAATAAACAAATAAATAAGTATATGCTTAATACCTTGTTGATGTGCTTTCTGGAGTCAAGGCAAAAGCACCTGCTATTTGTGTGTGTGTGTGTGTGTGTTTTATTTTTTAAAACTCTAATTGCCCTCCGCTGCAAGAGTCGCTGCAAGGGCCATTGTCACGCCCCCCTAGTAAGTTCTGCGAAGAGCTAGAACACTCAACCTGAGTGCTGCAAAGTGCAGCGCCCGGTCTGGCTGCCTGGAGGTTGCTGGCGAGGGTTGCCATGGCAACCCTCACAGATGGCGCAAATAAGGAGTTGCTGCTGGTCACGTGGTCGGGACCAGCAGCAGAACAGCGTTCCCCACTCATTCCAACGAGGAGCGGGGGACTGAGCAGCACGGCATTTCAGGCCCTCTGTTCTTGGCCTAGCTGGACCAGGGCCCTCAGTGGGAGGTGAGACGGCGGCGCACAGAGGGACAAAGTAAAGGGGTGGAATGGGGAGGCCTAAGAAGCCTGGTCAAAAGGGGGCCCCTAAGAAGCAGGCCAGTGCCGGGGTTGCGCCATGGGCCAACCAGGGAAATAAAGGGAAACAGGGAGCATTTAACCCAGACCCCCAAGAACCACCCAGGACAACTGATAAAAGGGGAAAGAAGGGAATGGAGGTAGAGGGCCCTGGGGTGGTTGGCAGCATGTGAGGCCTTGTTGTGGGGATCAGGGCCCAATAACCCAAGAGGGGTTAAACCAGTGGGGGCCCCACTATTGGCCAATATAGGGCAGCAACAAAGGGATGGGCCCGCAGGAGGGACAGGGAGTGCAGTGGGAAGTCCCCTGCCCCCCCCCCACCAACAGGGATAATGGAATCCCTGAGTGGGACGTTCACCCAAGCTGGGCCAGAAGATAGGGATCCAGCCAAAGAGGGCCTCCTGAGGCATGGGGGAAGGACAATAGTTCCCCCGGCATGCTTCTCCGGGGTCACAGCCCCTGCCACCTGCCTGTGGGGTGGAGATGGGGATGCAAACCAAGCCCCCTGGGTGATGACTTCGAGGTGTATGGCTGGCACAGTCCAAGCGGGGGGACAGGATAGTGAGGAGGAGGGTGATGAGATTCAGGATGCCCCCCCCCCCCCAATCTGAGTACAGGTGCGATGAAGGCGCGGAGCTGGAAGGGACAGGAGGTGATGACCCGCGAATTCTCACACATATTGAGGACCTGGAACAGGCACTGGATAGCAGGGAGTGTGCGTGATCACACTCCACCTTCATCCCCAATGTGGGGACAGGTATGGGTCTGGCAGAGGACGGGGAGGTGATCGGCCACAAGCAGGTCAAGGGATGGGGGGGTGGTTTGGGCAACTCTCCCCCCCAACACTATGCTGCGAGGTTCGGCGGCCCGTCCCACGCAGTCTGGTTGGGTGGCAGCAAAAGGGCAGTGCACATGGGGGTGACCCAGGTGGCAGGGATCAGGCCCCTTCCCCCCAGGAAACACCGCAATACTTATGGTGGAATGGAGGGTGGGTCTAGGTCGCAGCCCCGGTAATGGCGGGAGTTGTGGCGAGTCCTGCCCTGAACCAGACGGGAGTGTCCCCAGGGAGCTGGAGAGTAGGCGGAGAACACCAGCATGCCCAGTATGCTCTCCAAGTGTGGGCCAGTCCCCCTTACGCCCCCCCCCAGGGCAGGCGACGGATGGAACCAAGCATTCTGTCCCTTTGGGGGTGGTGTCGTATGCTGATCTATCGGTGCCAATAGGTGAACATTTGTTACCAGGCACAAGGGAGAAGATATGGAGAGGGGAGTATATCGACCTCTTCGCCCTCCTGTTTAGTGATCCAATAGTGGATCTGGGTGAAGAGGTAGAAAAGAACGAGAAGGAAAAGTACAAGCGGCTGAAGGTGGATAGAAACTGGGCCAATTGGACAGCTGGTTACGCGATATACCATGGGGTACAGCTTGAGATGTTTCCTGAGAGGGGTGCAGTGCTTTTGAAATATGGGGAGATAATCCATAGGGCATACGAGACCGCCCCTCCGGCACGGGTGCATGGTTAAGGTATGATGAGGCATTTAGGCATAGGGCTTCCTTTTCCCCTGGACTCCACTGGGACATCCATGCCCAGGGTTTGTGGTTGAACTGTATGAGTGATACCACTGGGGCACCTCGTACAGACAGTGGGCACATGTTGGTAAAGGGCGGGGTGGCTCCAGAAAATGACCTGACCCATGTTGGGGGTAGACAGGCAGCAGCTGGGAGCGCCGGGCATTGTTGGGAATTCTCCCGTATGGGCAAATGTTCCCACCCAGCGTGTGGGTTTCATCACACCTGCTCCACCTGTGGTGGGCCCCACGCTATGGCTGCCTGCCCCCGAGCTCGGCCATGAAATAAGGCAAAGGCGATCCCCGGCGGGACAGGGCAACCAGGGAGGTGGTGGCGTGGGGGCTCCGGGAAAGAGCACCAACACCAGTTAAGGTGGGGAAATTGAGAACATCCCTGCTTGGGCACCTTGACAGGCAGGAGGTACAATACGCGGTAGAGAGGTTTGAGGTAGGTTTTAGGATCCCAGCAGTTGAGGTACAACAGCGAGGGAGCCCCCGAATTTGAAGTCAATTCAAGGTATGAAAGATGTGGTGGTTGAAAAGATCGCCAAAGAGGTAGCCGAAGGTAGAGTAGCCAGCCCATTGGCTCCCCCCTTGCAAGATATGGTATTTTCCTCTTTGGGAATAGTGCCAAAAAAGGCCCCGGGGCAATTTCATTTAATTCATCATCTCTCTTACCTTTGGGGCCACTCAGTGAATGATGGAATCCGAAGGGAGTTGGTGTCCATCCACTATGCGTCTTTCGATGCAGTAGTTGCGTTAGTCAGGCAGTTTGGAAAGGGGGCACTGCTGGCAAAATGCGATGTCAAATCCACATTTCGCCTTTTGCCGGTACATCCAGACAGCTTTGCCCTGTTGGGCTTCCACTTCATGGGCAAAGTATATTTTGACAAGGCCATGCCCATGGGATGCTCCATATCATGCTCGGTTTTCGAGCGTTTTAGCTCCCTTGTGGCATGGGTGGTATGGCGCTCGGTCGAAGGGGGAGCCATTACAAAATATCTGGATTATTTCCTCTTCGTCGGGCAAGCTGGCACTCTTAAATGCTTGGAACTGGTGACGGCCTTCAAGATGGTTGAAGGACATTAAGGCATCCCTTTGGCACAAGAGAAGACCGAGGGGCCATGCACTGTTCTCACTTACCTTGGGATAGGGCTGGATACGCAGGCGGAAGTGTCACGCCCACCCTTACACAAAGTCAGGGCACTCATCCTCAAGTTAAAGAAGCGCAAGGCAGCCAGGAAGATTACAGTTAAGCAGCTACAGTCGTTAGTGGGTTCATTAAACTTCGCGTGCAGGGTCATAGCACCCAGTAGGGCATTCATGACTTGACTGTACAGTGGCCTAATCGGCAAGCCCCCACCCCACCACCACATCAGAGTGTCCAGTGAAATGAAAAGGGATTTGAGCGTATGGTTAGCATTCCTGAAGGACTTCAATGGGGTTAGTGTCTGGAGGGAACAACTCCTCCTCAAAGCTGAGATGGAAGTACACTCGGATGCGGCTGGTTCCCACGGCTTTGGCGTATACTTTAGGGGCCACTGGTGTTCAGCCAGGTGGCCACAAGGATGGGGATCAGGGGATCACGAGGGACCTAACATTCCTTGAGCTTTTCCCCATAGTGGTAGCTGTGCACCTGTGGCACGATCAGTTGGCAAACAGAACGGTGATGTTCTGGTGCGACAACCAGGCAGTTGTCCATATAATCAATGTTCTGTCATCACGTTCCCAATGGGTCATGGTTTTGGTGAGAGCCATGGTGCTTCTTTGTCTTCGGCATAACATCCTATTTCATGTCAAGCACGTTTCTGGACTCGAGAATGAGATTGCTGATGCTCTTTCTCGGTTCCAGATGGAGCGTTTCCACCTGCTGGCACCGCACACCAACCAGAACCCAGATCTCATACCAGCAGAAATGTAGAGCCTTGGATCATAGAGCTCTGCACAACTGTGCAGGGCTCTTTGGCCGTCCGTACCAGAACAACTTACGCCAATGTCTTCCAGGCATTCCAACGTTTCAGGGTGCAACAAGGATGGAGTTTGGGTTTCCCGATCCCTGAAGCCCAGGTTTTACAGTACGCCATGGATTTGAGGAGGGAGGGGTTAGCCCCGTGTACGACTGCTGGGAAGTTGGCGGCAATCGGATTTATGAGCCAGCTGGTGGGGCACACACACCACCACCACCCCCCGACAAAGGTTTCTTTGCCCATAGATTAATAGAAGCATGGGCCCGTGAGCAACCGGATCCTTCCGGATCCAAGGCTTCCTATTACCCCTCATATTTTAGGTAGAATCGTTGACTCCTTGAAAGGAGTGTGTTACACACTGTTTGAGCAGTCCATGTTTTCTGCACTGTTTATAGTAGCATTTTTCAGGGCATTTCGGGTTAGCGAGCTAGTGGTTGAATCAGCTAGCGACAGGTCAGACAGGGCGTTGGTAGTGCAGGATGTGGCGTTGGGTAGGCAGGAACTTCACATCCATCTAAGGAGGTCGAAGACTAACCAGAGAGGACACAGGAGGACGGTGAGGTTATCTGGGCATGCAGGGGTATGCCCTGTGCAGGCGGTCCACATATACCTACAGGTAAGGTCAAAGTTTGACGACCCATTCTTCTGCAATCTAAATGGGTTACCCGTCACGAGGCATCAGTTTCTATCTGTTCTCCACGCAGCACTGACACGCCTGCACCTCCCATGTATGAATTATGGATCTCATACCTTCAGGATTGGGATGGCCACTTTTGCAGCTGAGATGGGCATGGCCGGCAGTGACATCCAGGCCATTGGGCGGTGGCGGTCAAGGGTCTACTGCAGATATGTGCGTGGAGATCACAAACAAAATCTGCAGTAATCAGCCAAATTTTGTTTATTACAGATGCCACCAGGCAGAGGAGAGTGAACATAGCTGGGACATAGCTTGGTTCGTTGGGCCACCAAGGTGGCAGGAAGCACCAAATGGGGAATACAATTGGGGCTATCTGATAGGGCAGTAATCCGCTGGCTAGGACGGAGCGGCATGAGGTGGCACCGGTTGCTCCCTGACCTCTCAGCATATCTTACAAATGGCAGGCCTGATGTCCTGGTGGTCCATCTCGGGGAGAACGATTTGTCACAGCTAAAAGGGGTACAGTTAATTTGGGACATAAAACACGATTTAGGTGAGGTTAAGCGATTAATTCCGGGCATTAGAGCAATTTGAACTGAATTCGTTGAAAGGATCACATGGGGGGATGGGGTACTGCCTAAAAAAATTGATAAAAAAAGGAAAACAATCAATAGGGAGATTAGGAAATGGTTAGGTAAGGTTGGGTGGGATTCTGTTAGTCATGGTTTAATTTCACATAGGGAATTAGATTTATTTAGGAAGGATGGAGTTCACCTGTCTCCTGCCGGTAATATCCTGTATCTGCAAGCCTTGCGGGCTGGATTAGTGATGAATGTAACAGGATAGGTGTGGGGGCCGGACCCGTCCATTAGTAATGGCAGCTCCTGGGTGGTGGGGGTCCAGTATCGAGTTAATTAGGTTAAGTAAACATGAGAGTCATCTCCTTAAGAGATGGGGAAGTCACACGAATGCATTGCAGAGTATGGCAAGTGGGGTGATGGCTCCCTGGGAAAGGGTGACCCGGATGCACGGTAGGGCATTGTATGTCCTCCATCGGTCGGCACCCGGTTCCTTACTTGGTCTGGATGGACTATCTCACCTTCGGCCGTGCACCGCCGTGCTGGGCAAAGGGGAGACATTACAGTTGTGGGGAGGTTATCGAGGGTATATCGAGACCTCCCCTGATGTTAGTAGTTTGTGTCTGGTTGCTGATACTGGACCCTGATCGCAATAGGCGATGTCACCCCCTCACCTATTCTAATTGACTGTAATTTGGATGAATAAAGGGTGCGGCCATGTTTAATCCATTTACTTGAGTCCTGTCTCATTCTTGAGGTGCGTCGACAACTCTGCCTTGGCCCGACATACCTCAGAGACCATCTCAACCCCCGGGTTCTGGATTGGCCCCTGTGGTCATCGGGGAGTGCACTCCTGCGGGTCCCTCAAGTGTCGACCATGCAGAGGGTGTTCTCTGTGGTCGCACCACGGCTGTGGAATGCCGTCCTGTCAGAGGTCCATCTATCTGCAGGCCTCCCTTCTTGTCATAGACAATGTAAGACCTGGCTGTTCCACCTGGCTTTTGGGGAGGGGGAAGGGGAGGGTGGTCTTGGGTTGTTAGATGGGGTATTATTGCTGCTTTTATGTATTATTGTTTTAAATTGTTTTTAGATGTTTTATGTGTTTTATTGTTGTACGCTGAGCTGCCTGTGGCAGGAGGGGGTTGCATAAAAGCTGAATAAATAAACAAATAAATAAATATCTTGACAGGTTAGGCTCCTAGGTCATAAAAGTGCTAAAGCAAGTGCTTTGCTGTGTGCCTCTGGCCCTTTTCACACAGACACTCTAACACTGATAAAATGGGTGTTAGATTTTATTATACATGTTGCAGGGCACCCATAGAGCACACCTGCAGCCCTGCAACAAAATAAAATGTAACACCCATTTTATCAGTGTTAGAGTGTCTGTGTGAAAACGGCCTATGAGAAGCCCTTGCTAAAATTCACAATAAGACTGTTCACACACTCACTATTAGTGTTTTTCTAATTCAAGAGCTATAGTCTTAACTTCATCTTCACAGTGTGTGTTTTTGAATGTAAGATAGCGTCTATACTAGAGAGGGGGACATATTGACTGTGCTATACTATGAGAAATTCCTTTTTGTAATTTTCTACCTGTAGTGTTTAGTAGCTTGTATTATCTACCTAATATAACATCAGTAACAAATCATAGTACACACGTTAATTTCTGTACAATAGCCAATTCTAGTATTTAGGTACAATTAAACAGTGATCCACAAGCCACTTACTGTGGAGCAGCCCCACTGAAGCCCACCAGACTTCAATGGGGCTACTCTAGAGTAAGTGGTATTTAAATTGCAGTCTTAGACATTTGCATGTGTAGTTGTTGTTATTGCACAAGTTGTATAGATATACTTGTTTGAAAATCTGCTTTATTTTAGCTGTTTTTACATGGACGGGGTGTGTGTGGGGTGTTCTGGCATGGTGAATGTGTGTCCCTTTACACTGACACCCCCCACCTCCACTCACCCCCTCCCATGGGGCCTCCTCCGGTTTTCCGGAGGGCTCTGTGGGTGGAGGTGGGTGTTGCGCAGGAGTACACTTCAGCCCCACCCGTCCCCTGAGGTGTTCGCACGGACGAACACCCAGCAAACACCCATCCTTCCACCCACCGCCTGCCGTTTACACAGATGCCCCCTCCCCCCTGCACACCCGCCTGCACACCAAGCGTGGAGGGGGGGCCGGCGGGGAGTCCACGTAAAAACTACCATAGTAAAATGTGTACAGTGGAACTTCCGTATTGCACGAATTAGGATACAACACAGTTGTGGCTCTCAATGCACTTTACTGCTGTAATCACAAACAGTACTGTCTTTTAATTAAATTCAAGTGGGTGCCATTAACAAGATGAGCAGGGCAGGCATATGGTTGGAGTCCCTTTGATATGCCTAGTATTAGCTGTTCTTCAAGATCCTAATTCAGAAGAAAGCAGTGGCACCATCAGTGCTACATTGCCTAAGGGATAATGGATGGGTTCAGTCAAAGAAACCGAGGTTTGTCTACACAGGCCTTGTAGGTAAGTCACTCTTTATTAGGGAACAGAGTATTTCACACCTGCTTGACCTAGACATTAACTGCCCCAGTTCTTGATACAAAACTGACTTGAAACATTTGCAATGCAGCACTGATGGTGTTTTCTTCTGATTGGGGATCTTCTAACCAACGGCTAAACTTCTAATTCCCTGTTAGGGAGTGCATACAATAGGAAACCTTAGCGTTTTTGATATAACACAGTCTTCACACATCTTCCAATACCACACATTATAATAAAGGCCCACTGTATATATTTTAACGTATATTCTATTTAAACTGCCTGCATCTAATAGGTTAAACATTCCAAACACTTTTGAAGAATACTAATTACTAAATTTCAGCAAACAAACAAATAAACTTTGTGATAATGATCATGGTTGATTTGTATACAAAGAGGAGATTTTTGAAATAATTTTTAAAATAGCTTGTACTGCCATGGACTGATATCGCTTTCCACAGTAAAGCTCGATGAAATGGTTGACTCATTGGGCCAAGTTAATTCCTGGTGTGAATTTGGATAAATTTTACCTACTGGTTTTTTGATTCAACTGCACAGGTTTTAATTATTAAATGCAAATATAGGGAAGACGGATTATTATGAGACTTTAAAATAAAAAAAAGGTACAGTTTGCGCTTATCTAAGATAACCCTGACATACAGAGTGACTCAGCTTGGTTAATAAGCCTTGAATGACAAGTACCGGAATTGGAACAAAAGGGAAAGGGAAAAAAATAGATGAAAGCACACACAAATATATATATTGTAAAGGCAGTTGTTGCTTTTCTCTTTTCTTTTATGCTATTTTCCTCCCACACATTTTTACTTTATCTGCTCATCAGCTGAAGAGGTGTGTTCCAAGTGATGGAGTGTTATTCAGGAAGATCACACTACAGTGAATCATAGCATCTTACAAAATTATTTTCTGAAAATAAAGTCAAATTGAAGTCAAATTACTTATTAGGCTTTTTTTTAACTCTATGTAGCCCAAGAGAGTTGGCACAGTGGCCTCCTCTAGTGGTCTGGTGGTAGCTAACTACCCACAGGTTCATGAGCCTGTACACTACAGGGTTAACAGGTCCAGGTCTTTTAGTTTACAGAGTAGAGACATGTGTAGATTAGAGCTGAAACTTGGTCCCTGTTTTTATTTGGAATTCACCAGGGATTACAGTCCCCGATTCCAAATTTCTGAGTTCCAAAGTTCTGATGACCAAGGCCAGTCCTCAGCAAACTTCAGAACTCTTTGGAAACCTTGATTGAGTGATGGAGGCGCCATTGCGTTCATGGATGGAGTGACCCAGATTGTTACCCTAGCTTCTCTGAGCTAGGAAATGAAACTTCGTGTCATATTTGGTAGGCAGATGGGTTTGGGAGGGGACAGGTGAGCGATGGAAAAGCCACAGGAGAGTTTTTGACTGGCTGGCAGGGGCAAAATAAAAGTGGCCATAGGACCATTTCCCATTCTCTTTGATGAATTTGGCTGTGTACTACACTGCTGATCTGTAAGTATTCTGGCTTGTGGGGAGGGGTGCCTGGCCTGTCAATAGGGGCAAGGCTGAGGGTTACCTAGCCATCATGCCATGATTTAAAAATAAATAAATAAGTGGGTGTCACACTGCTGCCTGCACTGCTTGGCACCACTGAGGCCAGAGGGATCTGCTTGCTCCACTCCCCCTGGCCTGAGCTGTCCATAGGGGCAATGCTGGGGGTTGCCAATGCCACCATACTTAATGCTATATTTTAAATTGGGTGTTACTTGTTGGCACCAAAGAGGTCAGAATGGGATCACTTTTGCTGTGGTTTTGTGGGCTCTGTACTTTGGGTGTAGGTTCAACTTTGCCAAGATGTGCCCAGCTGGGGCACCGGGGGGGAATGGGACACTTTCTGGTTAATTTATGGGGGTGGGGTGGGGAGGGGGCTTGCCTTGCATAGGTGGGCATAATAGAGCAATGGAGGCTTTGGGATGGTGGTGAGGGAGTGCATGTCTGGTTTCTTGTGGGTATTATGCCTGCGTCTGATTGGGGATCTTCTAACCAATGGTTAAACTGCTAATTCCCTGTCAGGGAGTGTATGCAATAGGAAATGTTAGTGTTTTTGATGTAATACAGTCCTTGAAATGTCTCCCAATACCACACATTATAATGTAGATCCACTGTATATATTTTAACTAAATTGCCTGCTCCTAATGAGTTAAAAGCTCCAAACACTTTTGAAGACTGCTAATTATTTCTGGGCTGACATAATTATTTTTAAATGAGTGCACTGCTGCTGGGCCATGCTGTGGGTACTGTTGGCTTTTTGCAGTTGCACTTTTTGGGTTTGTCTTGACTCAGATTGTCTCACTTTTGCCAACCTGCTTTTCTGGGCACTGTACTTTGGCTGTGGGTTCAACTTTGCCAAGGTGTGACCAGCTGGGACACAGGGGGATACTTTCTTTCTTATTAGTTTAT
>QEPC01015155.1:2318272-2332408 GCA_003113815.1 Sphenodon punctatus | reverse complement strand
TTGCCCTCCTCTGAACCTGCACCTACCTGTCAATGCTGTTCTTAAATGAGGTCCCTGAAACTGGACACGATACTCCAGATGAGGTTTGACCAGTTCTGAATAGAGTGGAATTATTACTTCCACTGATTTAGAAACAATACTTCTGGTAATTCAGATTTTATATTCAGATGTGTTTTTTATTCAGGTCATAAGGTAATATTTTTGAAAGTTTTTTAAAAAAACAGCAATTAGCTCCAAAGGTGACCAGCAGTCCTTAGTGTTATATTGTTCATATTTTTTTCAAATTGGCAGTTCATTTACAGGGGTGGTTGAAAACAGAAAGCACAGTTTTATGAAACATTTTCAACATTTTTTGAAAATCCCAAATTGAAATAAAAAAAATAGAAAGACTTGTTCTTTTCAACACGAAAAAAAAGCTCTGAAAAAATGTTTAAAGAAAATTTCATAAATGTGCATCCTTACCAAACTCTTTTTACACTAAATGTAAGTATACGCGAAATGATTATTTTTTTAAAAATAATAATTAAAATGTCATCTCAAAGAAATAGCTTCAAACTCACTAAGGGCTGCACTCCTTTCCAAAATCATTTATAGGGTCAAGTATTTTCATGATGAGTAAAATATATACATTAAAACATAACCTGGAATTCTACATGCTGACAATTTGAGTATTGCCATTATCACTTTTTGCCATTATTCTTTGACAATTCCTATTTTGACAACAAACCACCCAACCCAGATCCACATGCATGCTCCTGCTCACATTCTATTTCCCATGGCTGCGATGGCCATGAAACTCTGAAGATAGTTTTATACATAGCTTCAATAGAATGCTTCATAACATGATTTGGCTGAGGTCTCCATGGATAGAGACAAAACTGTGACAAATGTATTTGAATCTACAATCTAATCTCAGGCTATGGTTTAGACTTCAATAGTTCATCAAAGTCAATCATGTTTCAGGACTCAATGGGCATCTTTAGGCATAACAAAGATTCGGTGTCAAAACCCCTAAGCACATATTTGGCCATTGTGTGTAAGCACCATAACAATCCCAGCACCAGTTAGGCACCACCTGTTGAACACACGTGAACATCATTGCATCACAAGGACAATTTGTGTGTTCCAGCTGAACACCTGGTCAATGTGGTATCTGATGATATCACATGGTGTGTTAGCAGGTACAACACAGAGAATGAGGCAGCAGTGCTTGCGTGCTGAGATCGCGTGGTAAGCAAAACACCCATTTGCCCCAAGATGGGCTGTGTGTCTAAGCAGTGCCACATGGTGAACACAGGGCCAAACTGGTGTTCATATCAAGGTGAACACACACATTCAGACACCCATTGTTGTTATGTCTAAATATACCCAAGGTTCCATCAGGTCTTGAATCCAGGTATGTGGAATTCCTAGGCAGAGTTTGAGGGATGTGTCTGATTGGCTGTACTTCTTCCTGATTAACTTCCTGGGTCAGCAGCAGTTTTCTGGTCAGAACAACCAGACAGCTACTGACCTTCTTTGCCATGCTTCATTACCGTGTCCCTGCCACCCCTTTCCTTGCTATCTCTCCTTGCCATGTAATCATATCTAGGTCTGAAATGACAAATTGCAGCAAATGCTGTTTCTGTCAGAAACAGGTCATTCGCCTTCATTCTTATGACACAAACTTACCAGCTTTTCCACTGCTTTCACCATTTGTCATGAATTTTCATGAGTTGAACAGAGCTGCTACAGGGCAGACCCCAAACCCCGTGTGTGGGATGTGGAGACACAAAAGAGCCAAGGGACTGTTGGAAATTGTTGTAAAAGTGCCATGAAGTGCCATAAAAGTGCTGTAAAACCATTGTAAAAGTCCCAGGAAGCAACAAAGTGATGGGAAAATGACAAAAAATGCCAGAAAGGAATGAACAATGATGAAAAATTCCAGAAAGTGACAAAAAAGTGCAGGCACCAATATCGACAATGGTGGAAGCATGGAATCACCAGAGACTGACAAAGTACCGGCAAACCCTTGCAAGTTGGTACTTTGGGTTGGTACCAAAGGGTTGATATTTCCTTGTGGAACAGGAACACTTGGTCTCATCTCAGCCCTAATCATTTCTTGCTCTGCAGTTTTGCCTTGCCACAGATCTTGTTCTTCTGTCAGTTTCCATGTCTTGCCCTGCTACATCTCCACACTCTGCCCTGTTGCCTCCTTATTCCTGACTTTCACATCTCCATGCCAGACTGTTGTTTTCTGGCTGTACAAGCCTGTATGCGTCTGAACCATGACTTTCCATTAGCCCCTTTTCTTTGATGCCCATCTTAGACTATATGGCAGTGGCGGGTGGTGGACTTTTAGGTTGGTGATGCACAGGGTGGGACCAGCAGGAGACAGGGCCACAAAGGAGTGGAGGAATCCCATGAAAATCAGGTAAAATGACAATGTTCTGGATAAGATATGTGATTGGGAAGAGTGACAATAGGATAGTAGGCAGCATTCCTATCATTCCACACAGTTCCTTGCTATTGCACTCGATTTCCGTAGCCTCCTCCCTGTCAGTACAGACATTGCACTCACTGTCCCTGGTGGCTTCATGATCATTCCACACCCTTATACCTCCTCCAAAAATGCAGATCCACTGTATTGTCTTTCAGTCATTAAAGTCTATTAGTTTAGTTTATTTATGGCTAACAAGCCACAAAAGTAAAACCCTATTGTCATTTGACCATCTCATTATTAGTGCCTCCACTGTTTCCAGTGGCTATACTAGGTCAATGTGCCCAGAAGGCTCCTTTGTCGCCAAAATGGCGGCGATGGACAAATTGTCGAGCCCCACCCCAGACTCAGGGGTGGGGAGCTGTGCAGTGAGGCCTGTTAGAAGGCCTCAGCTGCAGTAAGGAGAATGGTTGCCAGGGCAACCGACCTTAGTGCAGCAGCATGAGCATGAGCATGCGCTGCGCGGGGTCTTTGGAGGCACGCTCCTTTTAGGTGGGGTACGTTTCCTGTTTCGCTGCGGCTGCGGCATTCCAGCGAGTGGAGGCGACGAGACAGCCCCACCCATCTCCCCTCTAGCATTGTTGTCCTTGGCAGTTGCCCTTAGGGAGTCGAGGAGGAATTTTTTGCGCGTAGCCTATTTGAACAGGATCACTTGTTTTGCCTCCTCAGCAGTGCAGAGTAGGTTAAATAGGCTAATTGACTTGTTCCTAAAAAGGGATTCTTCCAATCTGGACTGTTAATTTCAATTTGGCACGTTGATTCGGGTATATACCTTTAATAAATAGGGTAATTTATTTTTTCATGATAAGGTGGATTGAGAATTGGATGACGGGTGCATATATTTGGATTCTCAAGGGTATGCAATTTGTAGCACTCCGCAGGGGTCCAGTATGCTATTATACGTTAAATAGGAAAAATTAGGATAATGAGAGTCATCTCCTTAAGAGATGGGGGGATGACACCTGGTGTAATGCGGGGCACAGCATGCACTGGGTCATGACCCTGCAGGGCGTGTCTTAGTGGGGTGAGCAGGGACATGCGCTGTCTTCACACCCTGCGGGCATGTGACTCCTTACTCATGCCCACAGTTGGGCCTGCCCCCCTTCGGCCATTTGCTTGCACTCTCAAAGGATGGGCATTGTTTGCTGCAGGGTACTGGCACTGGAAGGCACGTCCAGGGCAGTACCACAGTTAACAAGTTGAGATATTATTTAGCATACTGGACCCGAATTGCTTGGTGCAATTACCCACCGGCCTCCGTCCATTCTTTAAGATTGATTGAATAAAGAGTGTGGCCATGTTTAAACCCAACTTTCGTCTGAGTCTTAATTGGTGGGTGCTTCGACAATCATTAAGTGTTTACATAGCACTTGTCCTTCAGCTTCAAGACAAAGGAATAAGAAAAACATTGGGGGGGGGGGGGGAAATCTTGAAAATCCCAAAATTCCCTTCCCAGTAACATCAGGTTAACAGGGCTAAAACAGCAACAGCACAACAACAACAAAAGAGAAGTATTATCTCCTACTTTCAGAAACCTATAAAGCTACGCAAGACTGCAAGTATTTTGAAGCCCCTCTGCTCTAACCGAGTAGCCCCCACACCCCTCCCAGGCATCCTAGCTCCACCCACCCTCCCACTGTAACCCACTAGCCCCCACTCCACTCCTAGAGAATCTACGAGTCCTGGCCCCCACACCCCTCGAATCCAGAAGTTCTGACTCCAAGCCCCCCACTCTAACCCACTAGAGCCTGCACTCCCCTCCCAGAGAAACCCTGAGTTCTGGCTCCAAGCTTCCCTGCTCTAATCCACTAGCCCCCACTCTCCTCCCAGAGAACCTGGCTCTCAACCTCCCTGTTCAACCTCACTAGCCCCTACTCCCCTCCCTGAGAACCCAGAAGGCCCTGCTCCCAGACTCCTTCCCTGCTATAACCCACTAGCCCTACTAGAGAACCCAGAAGTTGTGACTCCTTCTCCTCCCAGAGAACTATGCAAGACTGCAAGCAAGTATTTTGAAGTTTTCCCACTGCAGCAGAAAGTCTGAACGTAAGTCAGCAACTTACTCCTGCTAGTCAATAGAATGCTGAAGATGTGTGCTCCCTCCCTCCTGTTCTCTCCCCTTCCATTCCTGATAATTCTCTATCAGGACTTTCTCAGCAGCTTCACACAGAGATGACTCATAGCCCTGGGCTCTGTCTCCCAGCAAGCTAAGAGACTTGGGGAGGGGATAATATGGTTTCTTCCTTCCCCCCATCACCACTGGGTGTTCTGTTTTTTTTTTTAAAGATTCTTGTGTTTCCTAGTGAGAATCCAGTGAATTCTCATCTCATTCTTGTTTGCAAGAACAAGACAAGAATTGTGATTCTCGTTGAGAAACACAAGAAACCAAGAATCACATTTCAGCCTTATTAAAAACCATGAAATTGGTAGTAATGCCCAAAGACTGTTTTTTAAAAATCAAACATAGAGTAGGCAAGAAATAACTATTAATAATTTTAGAAAAGTTGCTGATCAACAGTTGACTAATCAGAATCAGTATAAGATACTGGGGAGAATATAACTGTTCCCAAGACTGATTTGATGGCTGCATTTTGTCCTTCATTAATGTAGAAATTAATGTAGAAATCAATATTAACTGCATGTATAGCACCCTAACAAGTATTTGATTTATACAGTCTGATCATCACAGCATAGTGTACTTCTCTGTTGACTGGAGCAATAGTTAAAAAGATGAAGCATCCCTCCAACAACACATTAAACAACCATGATATGTAAATAAGCTAAAATAATTAGCTGGCCTATCCTATTTTTAGCTGGCCTATCCTATTTTTGGGAGGGAGGAAAATTACTTCAGCTTCCCATACAGAAATGTTTATACAGTTTTTCAATGTTTCCTTTAATAACAGTCACCAAAATACCATACATATCCCAGGTCTCAATAAAAAGAATTCTGACATGACAGGCATAGAAAAACTTATTTAAAATTAAATGAAGATAAAAGGAACTTAATAAGTTTCACAGACTACACTGCCTACAATAAAAGAATGCCAGCTCAAATACACCTAGTGGCTTTATTGAACTGCCATATACAAATGTACGTATAGTAGAAATGAATCAGTGGAATACCATCCATTTTATTATCTAAAGTTAAAATGCAACACCTCAATTTAACAGCTTCCTCAGTATTATCTCCCACACATTTTTCATAGTCCCCGACCCCCCACCCCTGCAGCTAGTCATGATTTAAACACTCATTATGCTGTATTGATGTCCTTGGGTTTTCATGTGCTTTTTTCATATGTACACACTCGATTTTCTATGTTTATTTTAATTTTTCTCTACTGCTAGACTGCTTCACCTCACAGCAGTGCTACCTACCCAAGAGGATAGGTGGGTGCTTTCTCCTACTAATAACCCACCCACAGTCTTAACTGGTCCACACCACTGGGAGGCAGTCCCTATTTTACCCTTAGGGGGAGGTCCCCTTGTGAGAGTTTCCCTCACACCAAAATTTCCCTCAGAGCCGATGACCCCAATTCAGATTTCCCACAGCCTACTAAACTGATCCCTGGCCCCTCCTCTATTGTCCCATGAAGGGAGCAGCAACAAATGCCTCTCTCCTCACAAAGGTAGGNGTGTGTGTGTGTGTGTGTGTGTGTGTGTGTGTGTGTGTGTGTTTGCAAAGTTTCTGTACAACAATTTATTTGATTGTCAACATTATTCTGGGATTGGTATGAAACATGGCCCTTTTTACGCAGACGCTCTAACACACATAAAATGGGTGTTACATTTTATTATACATGTTGCAGGGCACCACTGCAGCCAATCACCATGAGCCCTGTGCACACATGATGCCTCCACCCAGTTCCTCTGGGTGGAGATGGGTGTTGGCCGGTGGGTGGGGAGCATTTCCCTGGGTCGGGGCATCTGTGTAAACACCACTTTCGGTGGGTGTTGGTGAGTGTTTGCTCCCGGCCAACACCCATCTCCACCCACACCCACCCATGGAGCAACTGATGTCACTGCCAGTTGCTTCGTAGGTGGGTGTGGGTGGAGATGGGTGTTGGCCGGGAGCAAACACTCACCAACATTACTGAATGCATACTTAAATTCATTGGGACTATGCATTTATAAACAAACAAACAAACAAATATGATACAAACATTTAATCTAGTGCTGTTTCAATGATTGACTCTCTTTTTTCACCTTATTTCTACTTGGAATGATTTTAACTTCCCCTTTCAGACATTTGCATTCAGTAAGTCTTTTCCTGCTAAATAGATCTTGATTCTTAAAAATCTCTCAGTGTATGGCAGTCTGCTTTTGGCAAAAGAATACATTTTCCTCTCAATAATTTTAATGGTGGCTATAGTAGCTCTCTCTCTACTATAAAGTAGATTAAGAATTTAAGCCATTTTCTGAAGAATCTTAAGTATCATTACAGGCAACAACAAAAACATAGGAACCCAAGTTGTACCCCATCAGGAGCCGTTGGGTTTGAACCTGCATCTACCAGCCCAGTAGCGAACCATGTAGGGGCAGTCAGTAGCTCTCACCAGAGCATTTGAATCCCTGTTGCATCATCCCTTGTTGGGATTGGCTGGGTTATGCTATTTAAATGTCTCGGTTTCTGCCATGGCTCTTGCTTGTGCATAGGCCCTCTCTACAGTGAATCTTGCCCTACTCCTGTCTCTTGTACCTCAATACCTTTTTTCCCAGTTTGTGCCTTTGTCCTCCTTACCTGTGCCCTGCCCAAGATCAGCAAACTAGCCTTGATTCTTACCCCAGCTTCCTCCTATTCTGACCTGTAAACCCTGTTCTGTTTGCCTTACGTATGCCTTTCCTAGATCCCAATCACACTCCAGGCTGCTCTCTTGGTTTTTGACCTTCCAGTTCATGCCCTGCCTCTGCCTCTTAGCTTGCCCTTCTGGTTTTTTCATTTAGCTTGGCTTGCCCTTCAGCTATGACTTTCTCGCCTGGATCCAGAAACTGCTTTCCAGTTTTCCTCTCTGGTTGCCTTGCCATTCGATTATTGTCCTGATCCTCCTTGACTCTAAGATGGTTCTAATAATTCCAAGATCCAGTCCTTACAGTCATCATAACACCAGTTCTTTGGAATAGAAAGAGTTTGATAGGGTAATGATGTATTGGAAAGAAACATGGATTATTTAATGCACTGGCAGTGCTGAAAACAGAAAACCGTCTAGTTAAGTAGGTGATTTTTCTACTGCAAAAGCCCAATTTCATATGAGAAAAGGACCCATTTGTGAACTCAGTTATACAACCACAGACTCATTTCCTGTCTTTATACTTTCAGTTTGTTTTCAAAGTTATTCCCTTCTGCAACTTGCCTTTTAAAGGAATAAACTGCTATTGAAATCGTGGGGGCAGAAAAATCACATTTCCTCCAAAGCACTTGCGAATTTCATTTTATGTGAAAAGCAGTGTGGGGCAGCTGAAGGTGAAAGGCTAGTTTATACTTTCTGTGACCTAAGAAGCTGAATCTTACCCATATGATATCAAGCAATCATTTTCACAATGAGGAGAAGCTGGAGTAGGTGGGAGGTTGTCCTGGTGTCAAGAGGAAAACCTCAGGGAATCAGCTAAAAACATTTGCAAAGAATTGGCAAAGTTGTTGAGTTAGATTTATTTCTCATTATCATCCTTTTAAATAATGGTTCAAAAGTTCTCTCCACCCCCAATTTTCTTTTTCCTTTGGCTAGGCAAGTGTTGAAAGATTTTTTTTTATTATTATTATTTGAAGGTAGAGAAATCCAACAAATCACTAAAAAAAAAAATCCTTAAAAATGCATAGGAGACTAAAAAGCACTAGGAGAGGTTGATGACAATTTTAAACAAAATTTATTCCATCCAAATCCCGTCCTCCCACATAAAAATACTAAATGATAAAATCTCAAGTGCCTGAGGGAAAGAGCTGGAAGACTGTGAGAATGGCATCAGAACTCCACCACCTACTCCTCAACACAACACACATTAGTGTTCAATAAGTTGTGTTGCACAATCAACAATTATTTAGCTTGCGTTTTGAATAACAGAATTGTTGCTTCCCTGTTAATAACACAAACTACACCCAGCTGGGTTTAATTTTTGTAACCATCTTTTTTCCCCTGGGTACCATCTGTGGTTCGAGCCCCTATCACTGGTTTATAGTCAGCAATGTGGACATTGCAGTGTAGTTTTCACTCCCATTAACATATTAGCAACCTTTGATTAAAAGAATATTAACGAACCCCTATCTCATAAAGATCCACATTCACCACTGTTTTAGTATTTGGGGAACACAGAAAAAATAAAATACCATGCAGCATGGGCTTTAAAGACTTATCCACGTTCTCTCATTTTGCCCCATACAGAAAAATATTTCCCTCCCTTTTCTCTGTTTATCAGCTTAAGAAAGTCTTCCTTTTTAAATAATTAACTAAATAGTGCTAAACTCTTCCAGCCCTCTTTCTAGAGAGATTGTCTTGTGGACACGCCTTCCCTTTTGCAGTATCCATGCAACAGACATCTATGCAGTAACTACAGCAATTGTATACGTGCAAAAGTAATATTAGGACAGTCATGAATTTATTTTAGATAACAATGCAATTTGGTAACTGGGAATAAGCAGAACTACTGGAACCACATGACTAGCCAGCTCACAAATAGCCAGTAATTCACACACAACAATTTAGGATCCTCTTTGATACTCAGGGTATTTTCAGTCGTTATGAGATCACGCTCAACCACAGTCAATTCCCTGTGGTGGGGAATGGTCCCGTAACGTCTGTTGGGGAACCGGAAGTTCCCCCCAAGATGTTTACCACAATCAATCCACACCGGGAATCACATTCACCACGCGATTGACTGAATCCATGTGGCCGGCGCCGATCGCATGGTGAAGTTGATTCCCGGCGGGGATGAAGGGGCCCGTCACGTTTGGATGTGGATCACGACCCGGAATCCCTACCAGGATTCCGGCCCATGGTCATTTTGGGCGGGAGCTGTGGCTGCATTGGTCGCGGCGCCTGCCTGTCTCCCCAGAGGGCAGGCAGTGAGGGAGCATGGAGGGGGTGGGGCCGTGCGGCCGCACGTTACACTGCGTGGCCCCGCCCCCTCCCCGATTCCCCGCCGGGATCCCCCGGCACATCTGTTGGCCATGCCAAAGTGATCCCGGTGGGGAATCTCAGGCTTGTTTCCGTGACGTGGTGAAGCCGCCCCGTCACGTCTGAAAACACCCTAATTAGAGTAAGTGGCATGGTTTTGAATTTCTACTCAGTACATATAAAGTGGAATTCACTTAAGTGAGACTTGTATAACTTGAGTTTCTGGATAAGATGAATTAATTTGTTTTCCCCAGCCCCAGGCATACATCTCTCCTGCCACAGACAGTGGTGACAGCACTGGGCCACATTGCACCATCTACGAGGAGCGGCATTGGAAAGAAGACTGGAAAGGCCCTGAGTGGAGCTCCCAGGAGTGGCACACCACTCAGGTGTCAGAGCGAGGGTCCCTTCCTGGATGGTATCAAGACAGGCATGTTGTTGAACAATCAAACTCTCCTCGACAAAGACCTCTCTCTGTGTGGAGGCTAAACAGCTCACAGTCAACCAAGCTGTAGCTGTTGGCATCTGCCAGTCCAACCAGGAACACATGGTATGCCCGGTACTTCCTTCCCTTCCCCATTTAGAACTTCCCCCTTTTTTCTTTTTACACAGGCTTGTGTGTGCAGGTTCTTCCCCCCCATCCCCAAGAAGAGTTACAGTGGGCACTGGGAGGGTAGAACCTCTTCTTGGGGGCAGGGAGGGCTCATCTCATTCTTCTCACCACATCCTGGAGGCCTTCCCCAGAGCACCCTTTCTGGGCTCCCTCCCCTTCTCAAAGCCTTCCTTCTGGGGGCCAGTCCCCTTGACTGAAGACCATTCCTAGTTCCTTCCTGCTAAAATTCCAGTTTAGGTATTCCACCATCTTCTGCTGTCTGAAAGGACTCTTTCCCCAAAGCATCCGCTGCTGTCTGAATGCCCCCCCCCCCACCAAGATGAGGTACAGTGGGCACTAGGAGGATGGAAAGTCTTCTTGGGAGTGGGGCTTGCCTCGTTCTCCTTGTGAACTGTGGAGAGAGTGGAGCAAGTTGGCAACAGCCTGGCACAAAGGAAGGATCCGCCTTTGAAGAAGACCGCTATGAGAGACAGCAGTCCTGGTGACAAAAGTAGAGCAGCAGAGTAGACACAGCAAGTTTTGTGGCAGCTGACAACAAAGGAGTCCTCTTCCCCTATTGCCACTTAAACCAATCTTGCCCTTCCCCGTGTACCATAAACTCTTTCCCTCCTATTCCTCCTCTGTTCTTTACTTCTCCCTTTTGCCTTTTCTGATTCAACTTGTTGCAGGACAGGTGGGAGATAACTCATTCCTCCCTGAAGTCCGCCAAGTCAGAAGGAAGGTTTGTCCCAAAGCCTACCATCAGAAGACTGCACGTGGCCCAGGAGGGCACACACAAAAAATAAATAAATAAAGGAATCGGGAGGTTCAGGATAAAGGTAAGTGCGATCAATTTAACACACTGATCAACATGCAGCACCCCAACACACATTTCCCCCTTGCTCGCTCATTTCCCACTCTCTTGCTAGCCTCTTCTTTGTTAATGGTCCATTCATTCTAATATTGTGGCTTAGAATGACTGGCCCATTGAAATGAATGGGTTTGGTTTCTCATGTCAATGGGGGAAAAGAGGGGGGGGGAGAAGAACCAAATCAGAACCAAATCAAATAAGAACCAAGTGAATCTGAATTCAAATTTAATCCTAATCTGAATTTCAATCCAAATTCCCATCCCTAGTATTTTAAGTTTTTACAGTTTTCATATAGGGGCAGGATATAGGTATAATAAATAAATAAATAAATAAATATGGACTGATTTGATATATTCCCTCTTAATCAAAGAGAGAATCTTAACCAAACTCTTCATTGAGAGTTCTCGCAGGATAGTACATCCACTGAGTGTGTCAAAACTTTGTCTGTCTTTGATCATATTCTCACCAACAGAAGATGGTGAAATAAAAGATATTGTCTAAACTAGTTTGTCTCCATCTTTTAGATTTGGAACCAACCTGGCAACTACACTTGCTCTCAGATTTGATCTCTGAAAGGGTACCCTAGATAAATACTACCTCTAGATCTTCAATCAAAATTGTAAGTATGAAATACATTCCACAAGTTTCAAATTTAATACTAGAATTTAATTATATTAGGTTGCTAAAACATTCTCCAAGAAGTACATATGGTGAGTAGGCAAAGCACTTGATTGTCCATTTGCTTGATCACTATACATCTTCTTACTTGATATCTTGAACAGAGATGGTTAAAGAATGAAAAGTTTCATTCACAAATAATAATTCAAAAGTGTCAAAAGTTGCAGTGAGTACTCTTCACAAGATAATTTGACCACTTCTGCTTTTGATTGATTACAGTTATGTTATTAATACTCATGTGTGTGTCTGCAGTAATTGTTAGTCACTTTTTCCACTCAGAATCAGGTTTCAGGTGCCTTGGAAATTGATGAGGTGAAACAAAGGCTATTCCTTCTGAGCATCAACGTTTTGGAAATTTTCAGGGTTGCTTTATTAATTAAGTTGAAATGATCAAGGGAGTTGGGAATGTCCACAGCAGAGCCAATTTTACTTATTTGTTTGGCTGCATGCTCCACTTTAATATGGTTATGGTTGAAGAACTACTGCTATATGGATAAGAAACTAAGTAAAATTCCCCCTGACCCCAACTTTGAAAATCCATATATACACACACAAAAATAGTGCATAAAAATGTTTTAAATAGGGCCAAAAGTGTCAGGTAATATACAATCAACACACTTAACAGATTTCTGACTACCAAAGTTTTGGACTAGCTCCCAGGTTCAGAAGCTGGATCAAAGTAATCTTCATTTTGCCAAAGTGACGGAAAGTTTGAAAATGCAAACCTGAAGTACAGCACAAAAATGGAAGGATATTTCTCATGCATTTTTAGAGCACTGAAATGTTAAAATTAAATGAGGGAGCTCTTTGCTTTGCTTGGACTAGGTTAGAGCAAAACAAAGCTACCCAGTCAATGGATGTTGAGCAGCTGGTTCTTTCATGATACTTTCATCATTGAAATAGGGGAATGATGTCTCTGCTACATCTATTTCACTTTGTTACACCTAAAATTAGCACACAGATGTTCATTTCAAAGAAGATGCATTATCCATATCCTCACTAAATTGACCACTTTCTGGGTTTCCTCACATCTTGCCCATTTTTTAACAATCCTGTAATGCCTTCAACAATTTCAATTTAGTTAATTTCACTCCATTTTAGAATAGCAGAATTTCTTGCGATTAAAAATGGGTGGATATTATTTATAAGGCTGCATGTCTCTTGCAGCTAGAGATAATTAAGAATACACGTACTGTGGAACAGTGGGAGAATGAACATCCTGTGTTCCAGAGTTGAAGTTGTACAGAATTATGTAGAGTAATTCCACTTCAGAAGGCCTTGGGGAAGGGAAGCATGGAGTGCTGTTTCCAACAGTGTCTCATGCAATGGTGCGAAGGCCATAAACCTCCTCACTCAGACATGATAGTTTTTAAAATTAAAATCCAACACAATGAGAAGTGACTGAGAAAACTTAGTGTGTATTCTTGGTATATTATCAGGATTTCCAAAGATAGAAATGTTCATTTTAGCTGCATTTGGTTTGTTGAGCCTGCATACTTACTGGATGTGTGACATCCCAGTGTAAAGAGAGGGCAATGTACAATTTCAGCCCAATGTAACAACCATTCACCTCATAAGCAACCATGAAAATACTCAGAAACAGGGGAGGCCCAAGCAAAGAATTTAGATATTAGAGGTGTGCACCAGGGATCCATGTAGTTTTTGTTTTCATTTTTGTTATTTAAATCTGTCATTTCTGTTTTCATAAATATCGAATTGTTTTTGATTTTGCTTTCGTTTTCCATTGGTTTCAATGGAAAAAAACATTTTTGGCTGTAACTTTCTTGCTATTCATTATATTTGGCTGAATCTTGGGGGGATTATACCTTCAATGGGAGGCATTACGAGTACCAAATTACAAGACGATTTGCTAAAGGATTCCAATTTTAGAAGCAGTTGAATTATATTATTTTGCATAAAACTTCATATACATTCTTAACTGTAACTTCTTTGTCTCACATTTAACATAGATGACACTTAGCAAGTTTATACCCCTTCCCATATTTACTATCTCTGCCAACTTTCAGAAGGATTGGATAAAGGTTCCTGGTGGTATAAGCAATTAACTTATAAATGTATGTATGACTGTACCATCTTTGTAGTTCCACCAGTGTACATGAAATTTGGCAGAGCTGTATAATCTACTTTCATGATCATCTCTGCCAAATATCATAAAGATGTGATTTTATATGCCTGCACAGCATATATAAAGGAGGAGCCTATGCCAGGGCTTCTCTTAATGTCACTGTGGTATAAGATCGGTTTGTGATGTCAATTGGACAGCAGGAATGTCAATCAAATATCCTCATTCTGTTCTGTGACCGTCACAATGTCTCTCTCCCACTTTTTACTGGGAACTCAGAAGCATCTGTTTAGGAAAGAGCCGATAGAGATTCTCTTATGTCCTCTGTCA
>QEPC01015155.1:2262700-2286175 GCA_003113815.1 Sphenodon punctatus | reverse complement strand
TTTTTTTAGCTCCCCCACCTGACTTGTTATTTATTATATATTATTTATGATATTTAGCCCTGTTTTAATATTTTAATATTATTGTTATGAAATGTTTTAAATTGTTTTTATTGTATTTTACTGTTGGAAGCCGCCCCGGGCTGCTTTGCAGGAGGGGCAGGGTAAAAATCCATTAAATAAATAAATAAAAATAAATAAATAAAGTGTCGCTTAGCAGCTATCACCTTTTGTCAGCAAGGCTCGGGGCACCAGACCCATGCTCAGGATTCAGGCTCCTCAGGGCAGTCGAAGGGTGGGCCAAGGAGCGGGGCCTTAACAGGGATGCCTGGCTGCCATTACCCGTTGATGCATTGGCATGCTTGATTGCCGTCATGCCACAGATTTGTTCATCTCCATACGAGGTGTGGTTGTTTAGGGCGGCTTCGCCACAGTCTTTTTTGCTGCATTGCAAATCAGTGAAGGATCAGAATCAAAGGAGGATCGGTCAGGCATTGCCTTGGAATTACGGGGCACAGCCCTGAGGCTGGACTCTGTCACCATCATGATTCAGCGCTCCAAAATTGATCAGGAGGGCCGGGGGCATATTGAAACACTGCACAGATTCAAGGTCGGGGGTGTGTGCCCGGTGTTGGCATTAGCAGCTTACTTGGATGTTCATCCGGGCATGCAGGGTCCCCTCTTCATTCATTCAGAGGGGTCATTTCTGACAAAATTCCAATTTCAGGCTATTTTTAAGAAGGGTCTGGCAATGCTCAGGCTTTGGACATCTGACTATGGGGTACACTCCTTCCGAATCAGAACTGCCTCCATGGCTGCTGTTGGTGGGCTAGTTGCCTCTCAGATCAATGTGATAGGCAGATGGTGATCTAGCGCTTATTACATTTACGTGCGGCCATTCAGCCCTTCACAGTAAACTTTGCTGGTTAGTAATGCTATTCTGTTTGTTCCCCTCAGGCATGGGCCAGCTCCCCACCGTATGGATGTGTGGGCACAGCATTGTGCATTGGGCCAAAGGCCATGCAGCTAGCTCGGACTTCGGTACCCAGCTGGGTTGTGGACTGCGGGCCCGCCTCTATTGGTTTGGGTGCATCGGTATGCGATGAGAATATCTGATGCTTTCACTGTTCCGCAGAGCTGCACGCTTTGGCCCTCCAGACATCTTGGTCTTTCACTTGGGTGAAAATGACCTTGGCCTGCACAATGCGTGGGAGCTCACTGGCATTATGAAGCATGACATCTCCGTGTTGGTGGATAAGTGGCTCAGTCCTACGTGTGGTGGTCTGATCTCCTGGAGCAGCGGGTCTGGCGGTACGCCACATCGCCAGCAAAAATTGAACGGGCCAAGCGGAAAGTCAACAGGGCAATGTGGTCAGTCGTGGCTTGCTTTGGCAACAGGGTGGTGCACCATGAGTGTATTGTGAGCCACGATGCGGACTTGTTTCAGAGCGACTGTGTGCATTTGTCTGAACAAGGGAATGCAGTCTGGTTGGAGGATCTTAGGGCGGTGCTGCATGAGCATTTCGGGATACCTGTGTGGGGAAAAAGGGTGGAGTGAAAAATTTTCCTCCCCGTTTTCATGGCGTGTAGCGGGGTAGGAACCATGCAGTGGTAAGGCTCCCTAAGAGCTAAGGGTGGCACACTTGCACCCTGCTGCCACACGGGGAGAGGGGGGGGTCTTAGGGCTCAGAATGGCTGGTAGGGGGCTACAACCTGCCCTGACCCAAGGGGAGGGTGAAGTCGAGGGGTCGATTCACCCAGGTTAGGGGGCGAGAATTAGCTCAGCCCCCTGGCTGGAATATATGGCATGGTTCCTCTCCTCTACACCCACACAGGTTTATTATTTGCTGTTGTGGAATATGTATATGTATGTCATGTAATAAAGTTGCGGCCGATGCCTCTTTTATCCCAAGCAAGTCTCTGTCTCCTTTTATGGGTAGTGCGGGCACAACATCTTTCCCCCCATCTATAGCCCCCTCTTTAGTTTCTTTGTTCTATCAACTCCCAGCCATGTCACTGTCATGCCTCCCATACATATCTGTCCTGCATTTGCTCATTTTATATATTTCTGACTTGCTACGCTACATGCCTGAGGAAGACCCCTGTGTGGTCCAAAGGTTTGCATATTCTGACCAGTAGTAGTTGGTCCAATAAAAGATATCATTTGAAATACTTTGTCTCCATCTCTTACATTTGGGAGCAACACAGCAGCCACTCCTGGTTTCTGATGCTGCTCTTGTCTTGGCCCTAGCCTCCCTTCCTAGTTCCCATTCGGTGACTGCCATTGTTGGTAGCCTTGCAAACCTACAGCCTTGGCTCTGAAACAAACCTACCCACACCCTAGCTCCTGGCTTTGCTGCAGCCACTTGCCCTGTACTAGGTTTGGTTGTCGAGTCCTGACCCCCTGCTTGTCCAAAATACAAACCAACACTAATATGCATTTAAAAAACCCCACTTCGTGAAGATTAAGTGTCCCACTTTCACAAACCCACTTTGTGAAGATTAAATGTCACTAGTGCACAAGTTAGAGTTTCATCATGGTAGTTTTTGATAAAATGAAACAAAATATCATTTTAAAGTACTTATATTGCCTTTTAACTACCGTTTCCCTATTCCCATTTTCATAGATGATGTTATGTTTCCCACAGGGAAAATCAACGTCATGGTACAACCTGTGACATCCTATGGCAGAGCAGTTTGGACAAATATTCATGATACTCGGTATAATGCTGTCACCCTATGGACTCTCCACTTCAGGAGGAATCCTTTAGGTGAGGGTTTCTCAACCTTTTTTTCATTTTTGGACCCCTAAAAAAAATTGTAAGTAAAATATTTATTGTTTAACCCTTGGGTTATCAACAAATTCACTATCCATATAAACAAATAATTATACAACTTAACCATTTAGTATATCAAATACCAGGCAATAAATTTAAAATATACAATACAAACGTAAACTTTAAGCAAGTAACTTGATAGTACTACGTGTTCCAATACCCATATCCCATGGTTCCTTCAAATAATATTCCAACAAAAAATAATAAACAAACAAGCCAATCCTGACACAAGTTCCCTGTTGGGCATATTCTTAGCGCCTCCCTCACTACCCAGGACAATTCTGGGTGAGCTCAAAATGCAAGCACGAGTCTGCATGGCACGACTAAAAAAACACGCCACATTTGTATGGAGTCGGGGACCCCTTTGGAAATATATTGTGAATAGAACAATATGTATTTATTAAAATTTATAACCCGCTGTTCCATGAAGGCTCAGGGTGGTTTATAGAAACAAAAACAACAGGAAAAAAATACTAAAAATACCTGCCCTGCCCCCACCCAGTCCTCACCAAGACCCCCACTCAGACAGCTTCCTTGCTCCCACCCAGGCCCCCTTTCCCCACTCAACTTCCCTGCTCCCATGGAGATCCCCAATCCAAGCAGACCACCCGGTCCCCACACTCACCCACCCCCCAAATCCCTGCCCCCGCACATCCCTCTCTGCCTCCCAGCCCTCCCCCGACATGCTCCAGACTACAGGAAACACTCATCTTTCCAGTTCAAGGGCAGGGCACCGCTGCTCCCTGATCACCCCTAATGCAGTTTCTCAAACTCTTCTGGTCACTGCTGCTCTCCCCACCTCCGACACCACTGTGGCACCTCTCCTGACTCCTCTCTGCAGCTCTACTTGCTGCACCAAGTCAAAGACTGTGCTGCCTATCTCATGCCATACTACTGGCAGCTCTATCCCACGCACTGCAAGGCAGCGCTTCCATTTCCGATGCTTCTCTTCTCTGCTCAGTGGCTGGGAACAAGGCAAGCTGAACAGGAGATGATTTAGGGGGTTCTTGTGGACTCCCTGGACGTGCTCCATGGACCCCTGGCCACAGGTTCAGAACCACTGTTTTTGTAATGGAAGGAGGTGGTTTTGTCTTAAGATTTTTTGTTGTTGAAAAATACATGCTCTAGTTTTTCGGTGGAAACATGCTTATTTGTGTACGTGTAGTTCTGGGAACTGTCCCAGCCAGGGGGATGGTCAGAGCTTGCTGCAGCCGTATACAAATGTCCCCGGGGTGTGGTTGAGAGACTGGCGGTAAGGAAAGCTCATCTTACTTATTTTGTCACTAATGTTATTTTCATTCACCAGCAGGTTCTTTACACCCAGGTGCTGCAATTCAAACATCTCACAGCGTGTGAAAGTTCTACTGCTGCCCAGGGGGTGATATGGATCAGGATGCTGGTAGTGAACAGACATTAAATCTGTATCATGGACTGCTGTGTGAGTCTCTTTAGGATTTCCCTGGATATGTTCTGGGTGGCAAACCTACATTGATTCCATCCAAAACCGGTGTTTGGACTGATCAAATGTAATGCACCTGCATAAGCGTTACTGCCACCAACCTTTCCAGTTGCCTGTTCTCGAAGCTGTCTTTGCCCTTTTTCTTATACTGCCTCCTATGGCCTGGAACTCCCTCCCTGATCACATATGCTCTCCTCTCTCACTCCCAACCTTGAAATCCCTCCTGAAAACCTCTCTCTTCTTCACCCCCATACATTGCTTCATTAATATGATTCTCCTTATACTGTGTCATGCTTCAGGATCCCCCTCTTCCTTTGTAATTATTTAAGCTAAGCTTGTGCACCTGCAGCTTCTCAGCTTCAAAAGCACATCTCTATGGGTAATTTCAGATGTGCCGGCCTCCCTTCTTGACATTGGCGCATGGTCAATTCTTCATCCCCCTCCAGATTCAGGCTGGACGGTCAAGAGACGTGCTGGCCTGATTCTGCTTGGGGATCGGGAGGGGGGCGGGGCTGTGTGGTGCAACGTGCGGCCGCACGGCCTGGCTCCCCCACGCTTTCCTGGCCACCCGCCCTCCTGGAGATGGGTGGGCGCAGTGGCCAAACCGGCCGCTGTGCCCGACCCTGGTTCGTGGCCAGGACCACACTCTGGCCTCGGCGGCGGTAACAGATGTTACCGGCCACAGATTCCAGACTGTGGTCCAGGTAACCACCGTTCCGGAGGGGAGGCCAGCCTCCCCTCCAGAACGGTGGTTAATTGGATTCCCACTGGGTGTTCACTGTGGTGAACATCTGGCGGGAACCCCATCAGACGTTACGGGAGAACCACAGGTGGTTCTCTGTGGTAAAAGGGAGGCCCATAACATCTGAAATTACCTGTATTGCTCTGTGGCCCTCCCCTTGTCACCCCTTCCCGTGGTTATTCTAGAAAGTAAGCTCCTCTGGGCAGAGATTTGTCACCAACCATGCCAGTTCATCATTAGACAATTTTCTGGCATGATATAAATAAAATAATAATACCTAATGATAGAAACTGGTTATGCTATACTATACGCCACAGTGTATTTTGAGGATAGCCAGACTTGGGATCCATTTTTAGTGGTAACTATCAGAGATCTGGATATTAACTAGAAGGAAATCTGAAACTAGTGAAAATTTCCTTCCATAATGAAAGAAATAAGCATTTCCTAGGAACCAGTGCCACTTTTAAATTGTGAGATATTAAAATTGAAAACATTTGTATTTCAGGACACCTTAGCATAGGCTAGATGAGAGTTCCAATTCTTTTAAGTTTTTACCAAGCTTGCTGTTGGGTTTAGTTTTACATAGATGTGAGCTGAGAAATACCAGACCCTTAAAGGGGGGAATTTATACTCCTCCCACCTCCCTAACTATACCAAGAAAAAAATTAGTTTCATGTCTGGGTCTTTTTTGTTCTGGTCTAAGCCCCAAATCTTGTTCTGAATATTTAACTCAAGTTACAAGGTTTGTTTATTTATAATTTTATCCTGACCTTCCCTCAAAAAGATTCAGGGTGGCTTACAAAATAAAACATATAAAAACATATATAAACACACGAGACAGTCCACCGGGGCTATCAAGAAATTTCATGCCTCCATTGCAGGGAGATCTATCCTAGTGCCAGTAAGAGCTTATGAAGCGAACATTAATGCTCAGCTTATGTATGGCACGGAGGTCGGAGGATCTNCCCCCCAAATCCCTGCCCCCGCACATCCCTCTCTGCCTCCCAGCCCTCCCCCGACATGCTCCAGACTACAGGAAACACTCATCTTTCCAGTTCAAGGGCACCGCTGCTCCCTGATCACCCCTAATGCAGTTTCTCAAACTCTTCTGGTCACTGCTGCTCTCCCCACCTCCGACACCACTGTGGCACCTCTCCTGACTCCTCTCTGCAGCTCTACTTGCTGCACCAAGTCAAAGACTGTGCTGCCTATCTCATGCCATACTACTGGCAGCTCTATCCCACGCACTGCAAGGCAGCGCTTCCATTTCCGATGCTTCTCTTCTCTGCTCAGTGGCTGGGAACAAGGCAAGCTGAACAGGAGATGATTTAGGGGGTTCTTGTGGACTCCCTGGACGTGCTCCATGGACCCCTGGCCACAGGTTCAGAACCACTGTTTTTGTAATGGAAGGAGATGGTTTTGTCTTAAGATTTTTTGTTGTTGAAAAATACATGCTCTAGTTTTTTGGTGGAAACATGCTTATTTGTGTACGTGTAGTTCTGGGAACTGTCCCAGCCAGGGGGATGGTCAGAGCTTGCTGCAGCCGTATACAAATGTCCCCGGGGTGTGGTTGAGAGACTGGCGGTAAGGAAAGCTCATCTTACTTATTTTGTCACTAATGTTATTTTCATTCACCAGCAGGTTCTTTACACCCAGGTGCTGCAATTCAAACATCTCACAGCGTGTGAAAGTTCTACTGCTGCCCAGGGGGTGATATGGATCAGGATGCTGGTAGTGAACAGACATTAAATCTGTATCATGGACTGCTGTGTGAGTCTCTTTAGGATTTCCCTGGATATGTTCTGGGTGGCAAACCTACATTGATTCCATCCAAAACCGGTGTTTGGACTGATCAAATGTAATGCACCTGCATAAGCGTTACTGCCACCAACCTTTCCAGTTGCCTGTTCTCGAAGCTGTCTTTGCCCTTTTTCTTATACTGCCTCCTATGGCCTGGAACTCCCTCCCTGATCACATATGCTCTCCTCTCTCACTCCCAACCTTGAAATCCCTCCTGAAAACCTCTCTCTTCTTCACCCCCATACATTGCTTCATTAATATGCTTCTCCTTATACTGTGTCATGCTTCAGGATCCCCCTCTTCCTTTGTAATTATTTAAGCTAAGCTTGTGCACCTGCAGCTTCTCAGCTTCAAAAGCACATCTCTATGGGTAATTTCAGATGTGCCGGCCTCCCTTCTTGACATTGGCGCATGGTCAATTCTTCATCCCCCTCCAGATTCAGGCTGGACGGTCAAGAGACGTGCTGGCCTGATTCTGCTTGGGGATCGGGAGGGGGGCGGGGCTGTGTGGTGCAACGTGCGGCCGCACGGCCTGGCTCCCCCACGCTTTCCTGGCCACCCGCCCTCCTGGAGATGGGTGGGCGCAGTGGCCAAACCGGCCGCTGTGCCCGACCCTGGTTCGTGGCCAGGACCACGGTCTGGCCTCGGCGGCGGTAACAGATGTTACCGGCCACCGATTCCAGACTGTGGTCCAGGTAACCACCGTTCCGGAGGGGAGGCCAGCCTCCCCTCCAGAACGGTGGTTAATTGGATTCCCACTGGGTGTTCACTGTGGTGAACATCTGGCGGGAACCCCATCAGACGTTACGGGAGAACCACAGGTGGTTCTCTGTGGTAAAAGGGAGGCCCATAACATCTGAAATTACCTGTATTGCTCTGTGGCCCTCCCCTTGTCACCCCTTCCCGTGGTTATTCTAGAAAGTAAGCTCCTCTGGGCAGAGATTTGTCACCAACCATGCCAGTTCATCATTAGACAATTTTCTGGCATGATATAAATAAAATAATAATACCTAATGATAGAAACTGGTTATGCTATACTATACGCCACAGTGTATTTTGAGGATAGCCAGACTTGGGATCCATTTTTAGTGGTAACTATCAGAGATCTGGATATTAACTAGAAGGAAATCTGAAACTAGTGAAAATTTCCTTCCATAATGAAAGAAATAAGCATTTCCTAGGAACCAGTGCCACTTTTAAATTGTGAGATATTAAAATTGAAAACATTTGTATTTCAGGACACCTTAGCATAGGCTAGATGAGAGTTCCAATTCTTTTAAGTTTTTACCAAGCTTGCTGTTGGGTTTAGTTTTACATAGATGTGAGCTGAGAAATACCAGACCCTTAAAGGGGGGAATTTATACTCCTCCCACCTCCCTAACTATACCAAGAAAAAAATTAGTTTCATGTCTGGGTCTTTTTTGTTCTGGTCTAAGCCCCAAATCTTGTTCTGAATATTTAACTCAAGTTACAAGGTTTGTTTATTTATAATTTTATCCTGACCTTCCCTCAAAAAGATTCAGGGTGGCTTACAAAATAAAACATATAAAAACATATATAAACACACGAGACAGTCCACCGGGGCTATCAAGAAATTTCATGCCTCCATTGCAGGGAGATCTATCCTAGTGCCAGTAAGAGCTTATGAAGCGAACATTAATGCTCAGCTTATGTATGGCACGGAGGTCGGAGGATCTGCTGCTAGCAATGAAATAGATGTTCCCCAGAACAAGTACTTACGTTTGTCGGCATCCTTTCCAGTGTCTTTTTAAAGATTGGAAACGGGACTGGAGTCTGTTCATACCAAAATTGCCATCAGAGCGTTAGCTTTTGGGTTAAACTTTTGACTTACTCACAACCTTAGACTCTCAAAAATATCTCTTATTGAAGATAATAGTCTATCCCCTTCCAGCCAATCTCCATGGCTGACTTTTGTGATGAATACCTTAACTGTATTTCTTGGATGATGGCGAAAGCTGGTATCTGTAATAATAAACTTGAACTTGAACTATAAACACATGTAAAAGATAAATTCTCTTCTTGGGGATCAACACACAACCATGACTCCAGCTGCTGGAGTAATAGCAAATCCATGGGACTCCATGCTCCTTAATCCCTGTTTAGGACCTGATCTAAAGTCCACTGAAATCAACAGAAAAAGCTTTCTGTCTTAATGGACTTTGGATCAGGCTATTAATGTGTACAAAGCTCTGTTTATAGCATGCAGTGTTCACCCACTAGGAGAGTTCCCCACATCCTGGCCTTACCATTCGATGCAGTTGGGCCCCACACAGCTGGGGTGAGGGGAAGATAAGATCAGCACCTAAAAGGAGTTTTTTTCTTCCCTTCACTCCACTCCCCATTTTTGTCTTCATGGTCTGTGTTATGGGTCAAGAAACCTATTACTTCTTCTATACTAGTGTAACAGGTTTTTCTCTGCTTGATATAGTTATCCAAGCTGTTAAATACTTATTGCTAATAAGTAATTAACCTAGCACATACGTAAGCCTAGCACGTACATACATTCCACTTGTGCAACCATTCTGTAGTTGGATTTTTAAAAAAATACAAATTAAAAAAGCATGGGAAATGTATAAGTCATTAGGATTGCAAACAATTAATTGTCACATTCTCTGTATGATCAATAATTCACAGCAGAACAGTGGGTGAAAACAAATGAGACAGTAGCTTACAGTACCCTGCAAGTCAGTTCAGAGGCTGCCAGATGTTTGTCCACTTCCACCTCGGGGCAGGCAGCCAGCTGCTTCATCCAGAGTAGATCAGCAATGTGGCATGAGCTAAGGCTTGCCCAGTCCAGCTAATCCAGGCTAACATGTGCCCTCCCATCTGTTAGGCCCTGCCCAGCCTGGACCTGAGGTGAGGTTTGAGGATTGGGCATGTAGGAGTACACTCAGGGTATTTTCAGACATGACAGGGCTCAACTCTCCCCATCATGGAAACACCCTGCAGATTCCCCACCGGGGCCAACATGTCACGGCCAACAGACGTGTTGGCCGATCCCGGTGGGGAATCTGGGGGGGGGGGGGGTGGGTCTGTGCAGCCGAACGTGTGGCCGCACAGCCCCGCCTTCCCACTCTCCCAGCAGCCCGCCCTTCCGGAGACGGGTGGGTGCTGTGGCCAATACGGCCGTAGGGCCCCGCCTGCCCCTGGGAAATTGACTACGGCNGTCAAGAGACGTGCTGGCCTGATTCTTCTTGGGGATCGGGAGGGGGGCGGGGCTGTGTGGTGCAACGTGCGGCCGCACGGCCTGGCTCCCCCACGCTTTCCTGGCCACCCGCCCTCCTGGAGATGGGTGGGCGCAGTGGCCAAACCGGCCGCTGTGCCCGACCCTGGTTCGTGGCCAGGACCACGGTCTGGCCTCGGCGGCGGTAACAGATGTTACCGGCCACCGATTCCAGACTGTGGTCCAGGTAACCACCGTTCCGGAGGGGAGGCCAGCCTCCCCTCCAGAACGGTGGTTAATTGGATTCCCACTGGGTGTTTACTGTGGTAAACATCTGGCGGGAACCCCATCAGACGTTACGGGAGAACCACAGGTGGTTCTCTGTGGTAAAAGGGAGGCCCATAACATCTGAAATTACCTGTATTGCTCTGTGGCCCTCCCCTTGTCACCCCTTCCCGTGGTTATTCTAGAAAGTAAGCTCCTCTGGGCAGAGATTTGTCACCAACCATGCCAGTTCATCATTAGACAATTTTCTGGCATGATATAAATAAAATAATAATACCTAATGATAGAAACTGGTTATGCTATACTATACGCCACAGTGTATTTTGAGGATAGCCAGACTTGGGATCCATTTTTAGTGGTAACTATCAGAGATCTGGATATTAACTAGAAGGAAATCTGAAACTAGTGAAAATTTCCTTCCATAATGAAAGAAATAAGCATTTCCTAGGAACCAGTGCCACTTTTAAATTGTGAGATATTAAAATTGAAAACATTTGTATTTCAGGACACCTTAGCATAGGCTAGATGAGAGTTCCAATTCTTTTAAGTTTTTACCAAGCTTGCTGTTGGGTTTAGTTTTACATAGATGTGAGCTGAGAAATACCAGACCCTTAAAGGGGGGAATTTATACTCCTCCCACCTCCCTAACTATACCAAGAAAAAAATTAGTTTCATGTCTGGGTCTTTTTTGTTCTGGTCTAAGCCCCAAATCTTGTTCTGAATATTTAACTCAAGTTACAAGGTTTGTTTATTTATAATTTTATCCTGACCTTCCCTCAAAAATATTCAGGGTGGCTTACAAAATAAAACATATAAAAACATATATAAACACACGAGACAGTCCACCGGGGCTATCAAGAAATTTCATGCCTCCATTGCAGGGAGATCTATCCTAGTGCCAGTAAGAGCTTATGAAGCTAACATTAATGCTCAGCTTATGTATGGCACGGAGGTCGGAGGATCTGCTGCTAGCAATGAAATAGATGTTCCCCAGAACAAGTACTTATGTTTGTCGGCATCCTTTCCAGTGTCTTTTTAAAGATTGGAAACGGGACTGGAGTCTGTTCATACCAAAATTGCCATCAGAGCGTTAGCTTTTGGGTTAAACTTTTGACTTACTCACAACCTTAGACTCTCAAAAATATCTCTTATTGAAGATAATAGTCTATCCCCTTCCAGCCAATCTCCATGGCTGAATTTTGTGATGAATACCTTAACTGTATTTCTTGGATGATGGCGAAAGCTGGTATCTGTAATAATAAACTTGAACTTGAACTATAAACACATGTAAAAGATAAATTCTCTTCTTGGGGATCAACACACAACCATGACTCCAGCTGCTGGAGTAATAGCAAATCCATGGGACTCCATGCTCCTTAATCCCTGTAGGACCTGATCTAAAGTCCACTGAAATCAACAGAAAAAGCTTTCTGTCTTAATGGACTTTGGATCAGGCTATTAATGTGTACAAAGCTCTGTTTATAGCATGCAGTGTTCACCCACTAGGAGAGTTCCCCACATCCTGGCCTTACCATTCGATGCAGTTGGGCCCCACACAGCTGGGGTGAGGGGAAGATAAGATCAGCACCTAAAAGGAGTTTTTTTCTTCCCTTCACTCCACTCCCCATTTTTGTCTTCATGGTCTGTGTTATGGGTCAAGAAACCTATTACTTCTTCTATACTAGTGTAACAGGTTTTTCTCTGCTTGATATAGTTATCCAAGCTGTTAAATACTTATTGCTAATAAGTAATTAACCTAGCACATACGTAAGCCTAGCACGTACATACATTCCACTTGTGCAACCATTCTGTAGTTGGATTTTTAAAAAAATACAAATTAAAAAAGCATGGGAAATGTATAAGTCATTAGGATTGCAAACAATTAATTGTCACATTCTCTGTATGATCAATAATTCACAGCAGAACAGTGGGTGAAAACAAATGAGACAGTAGCTTACAGTACCCTGCAAGTCAGTTCAGAGGCTGCCAGTTGTTTGTCCACTTCCACCTCGGGGCAGGCAGCCAGCTGCTTCATCCAGAGTAGATCAGCAATGTGGCATGAGCTAAGGCTTGCCCAGTCCAGCTAATCCAGGCTAACATGTGCCCTCCCATCTGTTAGGCCCTGCCCAGCCTGGACTTGAGGTGAGGTTTGAGGATTGGGCATGTAGGAGTACACTCAGGGTATTTTCAGACATGACAGGGCTCAACTCTCCCCATCACGGAAACACCCTGCAGATTCCCCACCGGGGCCAACATGTCACGGCCAACAGACGTGTTGGCCGATCCCGGTGGGGAATCTGGGGGGAGGGGGGGTGGGTCTGTGCAGCCGAACGTGTGGCCGCACAGCCCCGCCTTCCCACTCTCCCAGCAGCCCGCCCTTCCGGAGACGGGTGGGTGCTGTGGCCAATACGGCCGTAGGGCCCCGCCTGCCCCTGGGAAATTGACTACGGCCAGGAATCGGCGGCGAGCACGGCCGCCGATTCCGGGCCGTGGTCAGCAGCCAGACGTGACATTGACATGCTCAACCACGGTAAATTCCCCATGGTTGAGCGTGTCAATGTCACGTCTGGTCAGTGTTACGCCGGGTGGTCACCCCCGTGAGTCACAGGGGGGAAATCAGATTCACCACGCTTCCATTCCTCCTCCAGGGAGGAGGGACAGAAGCATGGTAAATCTGATTCCCCCCCCCATGATTCATAGGGGTGAACATCTGGCATAACACTGACCAGACATTACAGGATCATGCTCACCCATGGGGAATTCACCGTGGTTGAGCGTTATCTTGTAACATCTGAAAATACCCTCACTCTCACCACCAAACTCATCAGGGGACCCAGCAAAGTGCCCTCACCTGGTCAAAACAACAGCAGATCAGGAGGGTCTGGAGAAGCACACTCACCCTGGTCATCAAACAGCTAATTGGGTGTGGGGAGAAAGGGCTGGGAGAAGCGTGCTCACCTGGCCTGGTTGCAGATGGGGGGGGGGGCCAGGACTCTCAAACAGCTGATCAGGGCATCCTGCAGAAGCACACATACCCCAGCCATCAAACAGTTGATTGGGGGAGGTGGGAGGAGTAGGCTCACCCAGCCTGGGTGTATGTACCAAACAGCTGATGGGGGGAGCAGAGGAGCGGACTCACCCAGGAGTTCTTCTGGGCCCCCCAATCAGAAGTTTGGCAGGCTGGGTGAACACACTGTTTGAGGGGGGGGAAATCAGCTGTTTGCTGGCAGCTCTTTCTGGGGGCAGGGCAGTAGGGGTCTGGGAGTCCTTCCCCGTGCGGACAGCTCATTGGCTAACCTGTGGCATAGAGGAACTTTTGATGGCAGTCCCAACACCCAGATTCTTTTTTGAAGTGCCCTCCCTGCTGGTCCAATGTGAGGCAGCTGTGGTGGCCTTCCCTGGGGTGGCCAGAGGATCCAGCTTACCCTCATCTTGTTTTTTCCCCACTCATGGTGCCAAACAGATAGCTTTAACTGCTTTTGCAATTACTCTGAGAGTTGCTGTTAGTTGGCTGAACGAGAATCCATTTTAATATAAACTGTTGTTTTTTTTAGAAAATGAACTACCTCCAAGTTATCTGAGGCTCATTGTCGTTCAGCAGGTATTTTGCTGATGCAATCTGGGCTCTCAAAAAAAGAATCTGGTTATACACAGCTTTTTGCTTTTACAAACCAATCATTAACCCCTCCACTCTAATGACATCATAAAGACAACAGACATTTCTTTCATTTTACTGGAGTCAAAATGCAGAAAGGGGGTGCCTTCTCTCCAGGTCTCTTTTGATCTTCTTTCAGACTGGTTTCTCATTGGCTGATTTTAGATATAACATAGATCTCTGATACTAAAAGGAGATTATTTATTTTATTTGTACAAATATAAAACTGTCCTGAAGATATGAGGGCATATTAACAACCTAGAAGAGTCCTCACAAAAATTTCTTTTGATTTAAATTGGAATTTTCAACTAAAGGACTGGATACTTATTTATGTATTTTGATTTTTATCTCATTCTATCCCTAAAGACTCAGGGCTGGCCAGGTGAACATCATAAAAAACATAAAATACAAGGTAAAACCCATCAAACCTCACAAAGTGCTTATAAGACCCCTGCACACCCATCCACTCCAGAACCTACCCCTGCCTGTTAAATCCCTGGCTAAATAAATACCTCTTGCACTGCCTCCACAAGATGCCCAGGTTAGGGCATAGGCAAACCTCCAAGGGAAGGGAGTTCCAGAGCTATGGAACAGCCACTGAGTAGGTCTCTCTGCCTGCCTGGGTCGTATGGACCTGGGCCAATGGTGGAACTTGTAACAGGGTGTTCTCAGTTGATCTTAGAGGTCATGGAGGGACATAAGGAGTAAGGCGGTCCTTTTGCTATGTAGGGCCCAGGCAGTTTACAGCTTTATATGTTAAAAGCAGCATCTTGAATTTAAAGTTCTGTTTTCATTGTTATGAACTATACATGGCAAAGGAAGTCTTTCTAAATATTCTACACTTAAACCCCATAAACCCAATGTTAGTAAGTCATCAATAAACTGCTTTTACAAATAAGTTGAAACAGAGAGAGACTAGATTACTTGCCATATGTTCACACATTATGGTAGCGGTAGAAATAGATCTAATGGATCTTCATTCCCTAGCCTCTGTGTAGAGCTGGTCAAGATAAAGTTTTGTATTTTTAAATTGTAAGATTTTTTTCACCACATTTCACTGAAAATATTTCAGTGATTTCTATTTTTGACTACTGGATAAAACTCTGAAAGGAAATGTGATAACTATATTTTCCTACTCATAAAAAGTAGAAGACAATTTTATATATAACATCATTCAACAAAGCACATGAGAAGACTACTCCTAATTTGCTTCACTGAGTGTGTGGATTATAGGGATGTGCGAACAGAACGGGGTCTGGATGTTTGGCCCAAAAACTTAGTTCAGGTTCATGGATTTGGTCCTGCGGAGTTCAGACTCCCCATAACATTCGGAATATTTGGCCACCTGGAGGCTTGGGGCACTCCAGGGGTGCCCATGGGGGCATGGAAGACCGTCGGAGACAGCAGCAGCAAAGGTTGGGAAGGCTTGGAGCATGGCACCCCAGGTTGCCTGGGCAGGCAGGCTCAGTGCTTGGCCCCTGGGGGTGCCCGTGGTGACATGGCTGGTCTTATGAGACCCAGCAGCAGTAGCAGAGGCCGGGAAGGCTTGGGGCTTGGTGGATGACCTGGCATCCCTACTTGGCCAGGCATTGCAGACCACCAGGCATTGGCGGAGCAGCAGCAGAGGCCCAGCCAGGGCTTGGTGGTTGGCACCCCTACTTGGCCGGGCATTGCAGGCTGCTTGGATTTTTGGCAAGCTCTCTGTGCGTGGCCATGAGTGGGTGCTCTGTGGTATGGCACCTGCCACCGATGTGTTATGCAGTATGGCCAGTATGTCACCCCTTCTTGGCCGGGTGTTGCAGGCTGGCATCGTACTCGACTGATCTCAAGATGCTCTACTGCAAATTGGTCAAGTCTTGCCCGGTGGTGAATCCCATGGACACCCAATCCCCGTCTGCTGGCGCACTCATCCGAGTTATGCCCGTCTACAGGAGCAAGGAGCAAATGGCTGATGTGCAGTACCAGCAACAGAAGACATTGAATTACCAGGGCACCAAGCCTGTGGCACAGCAGAGGTGGCCTCAGCAGAGACAGGAGCAGCAGAAATTCGATTGCCGGGGCACAGTCCCTATGGCACAGCAGTGGCAGCCTCAGCAGCAGCATAAATTAGATTGCTGGGCCACAGTACCTATGGCACAGCAGCGGCAGCAGCAGTGGACATTGGATTGCCAGGGCACAGTAACTGTGGCTGGTACCCATCTTTAGTTGGGCATTGTAGGCTGCCAGGCATCGGTGGAACAGCAGCAGAGGCCCGGCCAGGGCTTGGTGGCTGGCACCCCTACTCGGCCGGGCATTGCAGGCTGCCAGGTATTGGTGGAGCAGCGGCAGTATTCAGGCCGGAGTTTGGTGCCTGGCACCCCTCCTTGGCCGGGCTTTGCAGGCTGCCAGGCATTGATGGAGCAGACGCAGAGGCCCGGCTAGGGCTTGATGGCTGCCACCCCTACTTGGCCAGGCGTTGCTGGCTGACAGGCATCGGTGGCATCCTGACTCAGGGTGGTGCGGGAGGGCAGCTTAAACTGGGGGGCCAGGAAGCCAATCAGGCACCTAAACCCCATGTCCCCGACCACTGAGAAGGGCTGCCCATTGAGCGCAATCATTTCCCCCAACATGTGCATGGCTTTCACTTGAAAGTCACGCCGCCCTCCACGTCTTGCAGCTGCTGATGGCCTTGGCAGCTGCCCCCACCCCAGCTCCTCCATGGTGTGCTGATGCTTCTGGGCCTCAACTGGCTGCTGCTACTTCTCCTCTCCCTGCTGCCATTGCCCGGGGATCGGGCCCTGCCTCTAGCAGCTGGGGTGGGATCCACTAGCCCTGGAATGCTGGGGATCACATGAATAATGGGGGATATTGTACATTCAAAACTGGTGTTTTAAGCTGTTTTTGGCTTTCCAAACTGGTTCGGATTCGACTGAACAGTTCGTTCAAATTCAAGTTCAGTTCGGAAGTTCAGTTGACCAAACTAGTCAAGTTCGGTACGAACTCTGAACTTCCGAATCGCGTTCACACATCCCTAGAGTCAGGAGAGGTGCCACAGTCGTGTCGGAGGTGGTCAAAGCGTAGAGGAGAGCATTGGTGACCGGTGGTCTAAGGTGTTTGAGAGACTGCAGTGGGGGTGTTCGGGGAGCGGTGGTGCCCTGCCCTTGAATTTGAAAGTGAGTGTTCCATAGGGGAGCTGGGTGGAGGAAGATGGTGTGCGTGCGTGCGTGCGTGCGTGCGTGCGTGCGTGCGTGCGTGCGTGGCTGGGGCTGGGGCTGTGTGGCTGTGTGGCTGTGTGGCTGTGGCTGGAAATCTTGGGGATCTGCCAGGGTCAGGGAACCTGGGTGGATGGATCTGAGGTCTGTCTTGGGGCAAGGAGGCTTAGTAGGGGGGTCTAGGTGAGGGCTGCATGGAGGCACAGTAGGTATTTTTATTTCTCTCCTCCCTTGTGTTTTTGTATCTGTACACTGCCCTGAGAGGGGGGAGGGCAGGGTATAAATTTTAATAACTAACTAACTAACTAATCAAAACTTTCACTACATAATATATTTCCAAAGGGTGCCCCACATCCATACAAAAAACTTTAGGGGTCTGCAAATGAAAAAAGTTTGAGAACCCCTGTACTAGTTCATTTTCACATATTCCTAATTTTACAGTTAACATCCTTCCCGTTTTTATCATTACCTCATTATTTCCATTGTGCCCTCAACATGTCCTGGTGACTAAAATAAAAAATGTGCGACTAGCAAATAGCAGCTTTTTTATACTTCAATCCCTGCCTTTCCTGGGGGAGTGGATTACTGCATCATAATATCAGTATCTGTTAGCTAATACTGTAGGTTTCACCCAACTTCAAAGCAGAGATATTAAAGGCTCATTTTCCACCACAAGGCAGGTGTTTTTTTATTAGCTCTTTTTCAAAATTGCTATGACTTCACTTGCGGATATCCTGCCAACAGCCATTATTGAAAGCTGGGCTATAATTGCTAAGGAACATGCAATGTCTGAAGCATGAAACCAATGTTACTGCAGGACTCCAACAATTGACTAGAACCAAGTGTTACATCATTAAAGCTGAATTACAACACACCCATGGTGTGTTTTCCATGTGTGCTTTTTAAAACAATAGTACAGAAAACCTGGCTATAAATTCACAGATCCCCAATTTGTTCAACATTCATGAACAATGAGGGCTGTCTGACAGGCGCTTCTGGCTCTAATTTAGTCAGAAATGTCATGCACCATAATTAAATGTCTGTTTGGCTTTTATTGAAGATGGAAATGCTAGCTTTATGTTATATATTTAAACAACCTGTCACAAGTGGAGACTCCATGTTTGAATAGTTTGGTAAAGCATATTCAACTGTAATTTCTTGAAGAAAGACAAATAAACTAATGAACGCTGCTCAATTTCTTAATTGTTTTTTACAGAAAAAAATTTGTTAACATGCTAACAAACTTTATTTTGGTTCACTCTGAAGTTTAGCTTTGCTGGAGACTGATTGGATATCAATTCATTAATTTGCTGCTCTTGATTTTCTGTTAAGGACTCATTGAAGAAGCTAGAACTGTGATCATGCCCCATTGTTTAGAAAACAGAACACTAACAAAAGGCAATGAAATGCACCAGCAAAAAGATTCTGTACAATTTGTTATCTTTTGCATTGCTATTCTTCAAGTGGAAATATGTTACCATCATACTGATATGCAAAGACTATTATAGTATTGCAAGTCTTGCAATCTTTTTGTTCAGCTCTAAACATTTTAGTGCCCAAATTCCACTGGAAAATATTTGATCATTCACTTGCTTGAACAGAAAACTGTCACCTGGAATAGAAATCAGGTTAAACCTGCCAGCAACCTTGCACAGACAGGCTCTGCAAATATATATTAGGTAAGATCACTTCCAAATAACTTGTGTCTGGCCAAGACTACCTTTCAAATAGTCTATGAATACCAGTTGCCAGTAAAGATTCAGTATACCATGAATAGGTCAATATTATCTTAGCTTTCGCATCTACAGTTTTAAGTTTATACAGTAGCAATTCATTTGCACTACACATATTACCTGTCTGCAGGTTTAGGTGCAGTAGCCAATCACAATATTCACACTTCTCACTGGTAGCTTAGCAGTATCCCTTTCTTTACTTAAAATAGATCACTGTACCAAATGCAAGAATTTCCAAAATATTTTTTACTAATCCACAAAGAAACCTCTACAGCTATTTTAACAGTTCTGCATCATAGGAAAAACATCATAATAAATATTAGAAGTAATCCAAGACGTCTACTGGTGCTGCACTGTTTTATAGGCAGCTAATAATTCTAGTTTGCTTTTATAGTGCACTGTCCCAATTGAAATTGACTAGCATTTTCTCTTACCTAGGTAAATATCTGCATATAATATCAATGATGCAAGAAATTCACTACCACATTTCTATGTAACAAAATTATATTCTTCAGGCATAGTAAAATTTGGTTCTTTCCCTCTAATCCATGCAATTTACATCCCATTTTTATGACAGAATTAAGAGAATACTATACCCTAGAAAATAGCTTTCACAATAAAATATATACAAATGTATTTATTTAAAAAATCACCAGCTCTAAAACTATGTCTGAATTGGCACATTATATTCTGAAACTGGAAGGAAGAAATGCAGTGGAAGTCTGCTTCCATCTGATTCTCGAGAGAATTAGCCATTTCATTTCTCTTTGAAATTGTTACTAGCAGTATTTCACAAATTTCACTTGCCAGAGCAGCACAAAGTGACAGGTTTCTTGCAATACTTAACTTTCCCTTAACATTAGCTGTCTGAAATTACTGGATGAGAATGGTTCTAAGAAAGCTTAGCATAACTGGAAAATTACAGCATGTGAACAGTCACACATGCATAATGATATAATTACACTTGATGGCAGTAATAGCACATAGTGAAACCTATTAATAGCATATGCAATCTGCACTGAACTTGCAGAGGGCAAATTTTCTCCCAAGTGAAAAGAAAAACAACAACTATATACGGACAAAAGAAAAGGCATTATTTATACATTTCATGGTGACAGTTACCACGAAGAAAGGATTCAAAGTTGAATGGCAGAGCTCACAGTTTGGAAATCGCTTTTAAAAGTGGAATGAAGGGTTTTTTGCGTTTAAGATGAACTATATTTAGGACTCACTGATTGCATAGAAAAGTGTTAGAAAAAATGTGTTATGACATTCTGAACTCACGTAAGTAAAACAACAGAACTTGTTTTGTGATGTTTAAAGCTGAGAAACAACCTTATTGTTATTCAGTATAATAATTAATAGTAAAAGCCTACTGAGTAAAACAGGAGAAAAAATAAGTATTGAAGGGAATAAGTAAGCAAGCTATGGTAAGTAAGTAAGTAAGGTAGGAGGAAAATCAAGTACAAAACCAAGTCAAGTTTCAGGTCCTGACTGTTCATGTCATGAACAGAGATAGATGTTGAAAGGGCAAAAATAATTTTGTCACAAGCTTATGTTAAAGCTGGCCATGGTCTATCTGAGACTGGCACCAACTAGGGTTGTGCAGTTCATTTTCATTATAACAACAACAACAAAATTAGCATTTTCATTATTGTTTTTGTAATAACGAGAACAAAAAAATAATAATTATGAAATAATAACAAAAGTTCATATTTGTTATTATTTTGTTATTTCCTGACCCTCAGCCAGCCATTTTGGAGGGAAAAACTAGATTACAATCCTTTGAGGGGAGTGGGACAGCACAGAGCCCGGAGACAACATGATTGATGTCTAAGCTGGCCAACAAGCATCGCAAGCACATCCCAAACACTCGCATAGCACCCTGTGATTGCTCAAGCCTTCCAGAACCAGACACAAGGGCTGTGGGCAGGGCACTGCATTGTCACAGTTAGGCTATTTCCCACTTGTTCTGGGTTAGTCTCTGGCTTGTCAGGTGGCATCTTCATGCCTGCCTGCCCATTGCTGTTGCTCCTGCAAGTGCATGTCTCTTTCTCTTGTAGAGGTCCTGTCCCCATGGGGTACTGTCTGATGCCCCTCTGTGAGAGAAACGGGTATGGGGTGGGGAAGAAGGTGTCTCCCTTGCCTTCCTGGAGGGTCAGCTAGTGAGGGGAGGCAGGAGATGCCCCCCCCATGGGGGGATTATACAGCCATTGGGGTCAAGATGGGGAGATATGGCCTCTATGGAAGACGGGTACAATCAGAGAGAGGGGTCCATTGTTTGGTTTTGATCCCCCTCTCAGTCCCCCTTGTAGATGGTGAGAGGGGCGAGGCTCAGGGGACCTCTGGCTTGGAGTTTGTGCTGTTGAACACGAGGTCAGTACTGAATAAAAATCTACCATCCGGGAAGCAATCCTGGATTGGGCAGCTGACCACGTGTGCATTATGGAGACCTGGATGGACACTGAGTCAGGGCCTTTATTGACTGACCTTGTTCCAACTGGGTACTCTGTACAGCACCAGCCCAGGCTGGAGGGACGCGGGAGGGCCAGTGTAGCCATTATTTTTAAGGAGGCATGGTCAATAAGGAGGTATCAAGTGCAGGCACCACCAGGTATGGAATGCATCTACCTTGTGTTTGATTTGGACAGAGACAGATTAGGGATGTTTGCTGCTGGTTTACTGGGCATCCACCTGCCCAGCATCTTCCCTACATGCTCTTGCAGATCTGGTGTCACAGGTGAACTTGAGGTCCCCCAGGCTGGTTGTCCTTGGGGACTTCAATATTCACGCCAACCCCAATCTTAGAGGAGTAGAGCATGAGTTCATGGCCTCTATGTCTACCATGGACCTGTCCCAGGTCATCAGTGGTCCCACGCACGAGGGGGGGGGCATACTCTGGATTTGATGTTCTGTACTGGCCTTGAGGTGGGTGGCCTGATGGTAGGAGGTGGTGGGGTGATACCTTTGTCATGGGTGGACCATTACCTCCTGCAAGTTCATATCCTGGTGCATGTTAGCGTCCCAACCCCCACCCCCAGCAGGGTGCAGGATCTATTCAGATGTTCCACTCTCAGAGACTTATGGAACCAGAACAGTTCTGGAATGCTCTGGGGGATCTTCCCTCTGACCTCATTGACCACTCAGTCGATGACTTTATGGCCTTGTGGAATAGGCTTTTGGCCAAGGCCATTGACTCAGTGGCTCCTAGGCATCCACTTTCGTCCTTTTGGCACTGCAGGTCCCCATAGTTTACAGAGGACCTGCAGAGGCTGAAGCAGGAGGGAAGGTGGTTGGAGCGACGGTGGCACCGTACTCACAATAAGCATGATCGATTGCTACATAGAAGCAGTTTGAGAACCTATGCTGTGGCTGTTTGGGCGGTAAAGAAGGGGTTGTTTGCTGCTCTTATAGCGTCTTCCAAGTCTCATCCAGCAGAACTGTTCCAGGTGGTGAAAGGTCTGGGTCAGTCCAGCCTGTCTCCACCTGAACCTGGAGTATTTCAGTGTCTGCTGTGACAAGTTTATACAGTACTTTGTGAACAAGATCGCTCGCATTAACCATGATTTCTGAACAACAGTTGATGCAGGGGGCGAGCCAAAGGCAGTGGATGCCCTGTCTGGTCCAGTTTTGTGAGATCAGTTTTGGATGGTGTAAGCCAATGATGCTTGGGATATGCTGGGGCTGTTAGGGCCACCATGCGTGAATTAGATCCATGCCCATCCTGGCTGGTGAAAGTCAGTCAGGAGATGCTGTGGCCGTTGCTGGCTGAGGTTGTCAATGCCTCCCTTAGTGAGGGCAGGTGTCAGAGTGTTAAAAGAAGGCGGTGGTTTGGCCCCTGCTGAAGAAGTCATCATTGGATGCTGACTCCCTAACCAGCTATTGCCCAGTCTCTAACCTTTCCTTTTTAGGGAAGGTTATTGAGTGGGAGGTGACTTGGTAGCTTCAGGCGCATCTGGACAGTATTGGGTTTCTGAATTCCTCAGAGTCTGGCTTTCATCCGGGGTATGGCGCTGAGACCGCGCTTATGGCCTTGGTCGACGACCTTCGTCAGGCTATGGACCAGGGTTAGCAGACCCTGTTGATCTTGTTAGATCCTTCTGCTGCCTTTGATGTGGTTAAGCATGAGGTGTTTGTGAGTCGCCTGCGGAACCATGCCAGGAGGAACCATGGTTTGATTACTACTTGAAACAGTTTTAGATTGGTTTCTATCTTCACCCGGGAGATCCCACAGGGTGGCCCTAGGGGATTGTACATCTTCCCCCAGACACCTCGCGTGTGGAGGCCCGCAGGCAGGGGCGGATTGGGAAACCAAAGTGGCCCGGGAAAATATAGTGTTAGTGGCCCTGTGCTGGCGGCGAAGCCGCCGGGGCACCGTAAATGGGCTAAGGGGGCGTGGCTTGGGGTGGGCAGAGTGTACCAGATTTGGGGCTTATCGGAGCTGAGTCCCCAGACTCAGATCCTCAGCAGCCTGGCAGGGGTGAGCAGGAGGTTATGGGGGGATGGCAGGGGGGAGACTGCCACTGGTGGGGGTACTGGCCCTCATTTCAGTGCTCTGGCTCCCCAAATCACTCCGTTTCAGTGCTCAGTGG
>QEPC01015155.1:2224532-2259486 GCA_003113815.1 Sphenodon punctatus | reverse complement strand
CTACTAAGAGGGAGAGTCAGGTAAGCCCTCCCCCTCCCCTCCAACACAACCCAACCCTACAGGGGTCAGGACCAACAATTTTTTGGGTTTGTTTGTTAAGAATAATTTTTAAAAAGACAGCATGACCGGCCCCCAGCCCGGCCCCCGGCCCACCAGGAATCCTCCCGGTGCATTCAATGGCCAATCCACCCCTGCCCGCAGGGTTCCATCTTGTCCTCTCTCTTGTTCAACAAATATATGCAGCCCCTGGGGGAGGTTGTGATAGGGTTTGAGGGAGTGTGGTGTCATCAATATGCTGATGACACCCAACTCTACCTCTCATTTTCATCAGACTCACTCGTCTTGGTGCTCACCTGTTTTTTGGGAGGTGTGGGGAACTGGATGAGGGTAAGCTATCTGAATTTGAATCCCGACAAGACGGAGATGATGTTGGCAGGTAGGGGTTTGGGTGACTTGGGTGTGATGTGGGGTCTGTCCGCCATTGGTTTCCCAGGTCCATAGCCTGGGTGTACTCCTCGATCCACATCTTTGCCTGGATCTCCAGGTGGTGGCTGTGCCTTCTGGCAATTAACATCTTGTCTGGTGGCTGAGGCCTTACGTGTCACGTTCTGAGCTTGCCACCCTCATCCATGCCTTCATTACCTCTAGGCTAGATTATTACAACGCACTCTATGTGAGGCCGTCCAGGATGACAGTCCAGAGACTGCAGCTGTTGCAGAATGTGGTGGTCCACTTGCTTAGGAGAGTGAGCCGACATAAGCACATTTTTACCAGTGCTCAGGGCACTGCACTGGCTGTCTATAGTCTACTGGGCCAGATTCAAGGTGCTGGTATTGACCTATAAAGCTTTATATGGCCTGGGTCCCACTTATGTACAAGTCCACCTCACACCCCGGTCTTGGATTGACCCCTATGGTTGTCTGGAGGGGGTGGTGGTTTTGGAGGTACCCCGGATGCGTTGGGTGGTCACAGACGATTGAGATTTTTTGTTGGGGGCCCCTAGGTTGTGGAATGCCCTCCCAATAGGGATCTGAGTGTCATCTTCCTTAGCCTCCTTCCGCCGGGTTTGTTCCGTCAGGCTTTTGGCAACGGAGAGGGGTAGGTTTGGTTTCGGGGTGGGGTAGGGTAGAGGGTTTGTGTTTTTGCTTTGCCAAGGTTTTTAATGTTTTATGGTTTTAACTGTTTTATTAATGGTTTTTATGATGTTGTGAGCCGCCCCAAGATGCGTGAGCAGGAGGGGGCGGCATAGAAATGTGATAAAATAAATAAATAAATACCTGGTCACATCTTGGGATACCAATGCCCATGCCTGCCTGCCAGCCCTCCTCTTCCACCACCACCTGCTTACCACTGCTCCTGCTCTCTCTCTCTCTCTCTCTCTCATACAAGTCCTACCCCCCGGGGGTGCTGTCTACAAGTTGAGATATCCTGTCACGTCTTGGGGTACCAATGCCCATGTCTTCCTACTTGGGTTTGTGATGCCAGTTGACCAGCAGAAATGTCAATCATGTATCCTCATCCTGTGCTGCTACCACCCAAGCCCTGATGCTTGTTACTGGGAAGTTGGACGCATCTGCTTAGGAGAGATCACTATGGAATTTTCTTACGTCCTCTGTCATAGTGCTGCAGCTTGTTGATTGTGATGCCAATTGGCCAGCCTACATGTGTCCATCATGCCCCTTGATTGCAAACCTACTTCCCCCTCCCCTCTGCCTTGCTCCCTAAGTCCCAGTTATGTCCTGGAATTTTCATTTTTGTCCCAAAATTTTCAGAATGAATATCTTCACAACTTCTGTTGAAATTATGAAACTTATATTGTCTATAAAATTGGTATCCATTATCCAATATTCCTGAAAGTTGGCAGGGATGATTGTAGAAGGGGGCTCTCCAGGGCCATACGGGGGGTTGGGGTCTCACTCTGGGGAATTAGCTCACCCCTCTGCTACACCTTTTCAGCCCGAGCCTCATTTGAAAATGCCACTGAGTCCTCTTCTAGGTCACAACACACAGCCCAGAGGATATTAGTCCACAGCCCTTTATTAGACTCTGTGTCCACTGTACCTGGGGCTGCTGGCTCAGTTGCCTCCATCCTGCAGACCCAAGTCAGTCTCTCCAGGCTCAGGAGCAACACAGACCATCAATCAACCTGTTCATCTAGCCAGGCCTCTAAGCCCCCAGGCTCTGGCCAAACCTTCTCCAGGCAAGGCACTCCCTCCTGGGCACAGCCTCTCTCACTTGCCTGGGTCCATCTGGTTCTCTAACCTTCAGTACCTTGGAGAGCATAGAGCAGGAAGGCTTCTTCGGGGAGATGTTGCTCCTTTGGCTCCCTGGCAGACTCCCTTCTCACTGCCTTGTCTCTCCTTTTATACAGGCAGAGTGGGCATGGCCAGGCTTCCTCTATTCAGCCTTAAAGGGCCAGTAACCTGCCCACTCTGCCCCAGGGTCTCTCAACCTGTTTTCAGCTCATGTTGGTCCCAAGCTATGGGGTTGGCTCTGCCATGCCCCCTGGGCATGCTCAGCCCTTCGGCAGACCCCCTCAGCCCCCTTGTGAAAGGGGCAGCAGCTGCACAGGACTGCTCCCTGCTACAATGATCCTTTCAGAAGGCGTACAATGAGTACAAATTTAACCAAAAATTGCATGGAAAATGAAGGTATTATAGCTGCAAATGTGTGCATAAATCACAAAACTTCAATTACTTACAGAATTGGATCCCTTTATCCCAGTTGTAGGACAATGTCTTTTGGAGCAGGAAGCTGGACAAGATGACCCTTAGGGTCCTTTTCCAACCGTACAATTCTAGTAGGGGTGGGCATTCAGGTTTGATCTGTATCTGCTTATAACTAGGGATGGGCAAACGTGGTTCAGAAGTTCAGAGTTCAGACTGAACTCGACCAGTTCGCTTGACCGAACTGAACTTCCGAACCGAATTCAATTTTCGAACCGAACCAAATTTCCAAACTCGGCTATGTTCGCCCATCACTAAAAGATAATATTCCATTTAGTTCAATGGGGTTTGAATTTCCGAACTCTGTTCGGAAGTTTGGAGCGAACTCGAATAGTTCGGTCGACCGAACTGAACTTCCAAACCAAACTAAACCGAATTTCTGAACTGAACCAAACTGAATTTCCGAACTCAGTTCTGTTCGCCCAACCCTACTTGTAACAGGCCATTACGAATCAATCTATACCCAACAGTAACACACCTGTTGTGGCTCAGTTCTAAAATAAAAAAAAGTCAAGAAACTGGCAGTGTTGCCACCATCATTTTAGAAAAGAATGTGTATGTGCAAAATGGTGCATGTGCAGTTTTTATTTATTTTAAAAATTATTTTAGAGTTTGTAATTGATTTAAGACATGGATCCATAATATGGATCTGTAATTAAATCCATAAATTGTGGGATCCAAACCGAAAATGGATCTAAACGGCAATTTTCTATGGTGGACCGCCCCTAAATTCTAGTCTTTTAAGAATACAAAGTCTTGGAGTTTGAACAGCTGGGAATCAGGAAGCTCAGAATTTCACAAGAGTTGGGACGTTTTTGCACGGACGCCCCCCCTCCCTCCGCTGGGTGTGCAGGCAGGTGTGTGGTGGGGGGTCCTTCCATGCGAACGGCACGGCGGTGGGTGGGTGGAGATGGGTGTGCACTCCTGGGGCACACCCATCTCCACCCATCACCCACCCACTGAGCCATCCAAAAAATTTGAGGATGCTCTGTGGGTGGAGACGGCACACACTCCCCTCCACCCACTGCAGCCACCCACCCACCCATCCCTCTACACACCCACCACTGTCCGTGGAAAAAAGGCCTTGGACACACAGCCATAGAAACAGGATGCTCAATGTTCACCAATCTGCTCCACTATGGCCTCCCGCCCTCTTGGCCATGCCTTCTTGTGACCCCAATGAACAATGGAAATTATAATTTCACTGTCATACGGCCAGGTTTGGAAGCCATATACAGAGTACTTTAGCTCCTTAAAGTCCCTTCACAAGTTAACTTTTTGGCAGCACTGCTTCTTGCTTCCGAAGTACACAAGTTTGCCCAGTTCGTGGGAAATCCTCCTTAACTTGTCCACATGGCTGCACCTCCATTCAAGCTCCAGCTGTACTTTGCTACCTTCCTCTCTCACAGCTGGCCAAACATCTTTGACTTTATGCAGCTCTGGGTGATGGCTCACTGGCATTTCTATTTAGAAAGAACATGCCAATTAGGGATGTGCGAACGCGGTTCGGAAGTTCAGACCGAACCCGAACAGTTCGGCCAGCCGAGGCCGAACCCAAACAGTTCGGCCAGCCGAGGTCGAACCTGAACAGTTCGGCCAGCCGAGGTCGAACCCGAACTTTTGAACCAAACTCGAATTCGACCGAACTTTTCAGTCGAATCTGAACCAGTTCTGAAGGCCAAAAACCACAGTTTTGAATGTACGAAATTGGTTCGGAAGTTTGGAATTCGACTGAACTCGAATAGTTCGGTTGACTGAACCGAACATTCAACCCGAACTCAATTTTCGAACCGAACCGAATTTCCGAACTCGGTTCTGTTTGCACATCCCTAATGCCAATGCTTTCCTAAACCTTTTAAAGGGATTTCCAGATACAGTAATTAAGGCAAGTAACTTCTGCTAGATGGTTATTATCAAGAATGTTGAGCAAGGAAATAAATCTGAAACTATGATTAATTTCTTGTTAATTTGAAAGGGACTTTGGGAAACATGCCAAGGACACTGATTTTTCTCTGATTCTCTGGCCATTTTAAAACAGACAGTGGTGGATGTGGGGATGGGTGTGTGGCCGCGGGCACTGGAGTCCATTGCTCCAATTGAGCATTGGAGTCCATTGCTCCATGGGTGGGTGATAGGTAGAGCTGATGTGGCAGCAGCTGTTACCGTGGTGCGATTCCATTCCGCCATTTTGGAATTACCCACGCTCGCGCCAGCAGCTTTTCTGCTGACATTCCGCTAATTCCGCCGGCATTCTGTAAATCCGGAAACTATCAGGAAAATTGCGGAATTGTCGGAAACTGTCAGAAAACTGCTGTTCCACTATTTTGTGGTGCTGGCGGAATGGCGGAAGTAGCGGAAATGTCATGTTTCCACTATTTTGCGAAGCCTGTGGAAGTAGCGGAATGAAATTAGCGGAACTGCGGAAGTAGTGGAATGAAACTAGCGGAATGAAAACCTCTGCCATGCCATACCACTAATTGCGGAAACACTGTTTCCGGTGGAAATAGCTATTGCTGCGACATTCCGCTACAGCCATAGTGATAGGAGGAGATGGGTGCGTATGCACAGATCACTTTTGGGGGGTATTTGTGAGATTCTTGCAATTCTCATGAGATTCTCACAAGAATCCCATGAGATCTTGCCAGGGTTGCAAGATTCTCGTGAGATTCTCACAATAATAAATTTCATTCTCGTTTCTGCCCTGTCTGAGCCCTTTCCCTGAGCTCAGTATTCCATGACTTGATGTCTGAGACTTGATATCGGGGTCTGATCAAGGAATTCAAAGGAGGTGAACTAAAAAACAGCTGTGGACTAGGACTGGCCCACAGGCCGTAGGTTCCCAAACCCTGGGCAGCCAAGCCACGCAATGCAGTGCATGGTATTGGAAAAATTCCAAGTACATGTCATGTAGCAGCCTCAACTCAACTGCAGACCTGTGTGTCTAGTCCCGCTTCTGCCTGCGGTTCAGTGATCACTGTGGCAGGGCTGTGACAGGGGTGCTGGTACCTGCCACACAGAGCAAAAATTGGACCCAAGGTGGGAAGCTGGGCATGGTTTCGCACTTTTGCAACCAGCACTGCGGCCCTCCCCGGCTATGGTGGCAACTCTGAGAGGGGCCAGCCCACCCGGCTTCCCCACAACTGTTTGGCTGGCTCCCCATGACTGCCTCACTGCCCCACACTTGCCTTGCACTTGCCACTCATATGAAGACACCCTCCACGTATGCACAAACGCACGTTAGCTTAGGCACATTGTTTTTCTTAAGCATTTGTATAGTGCCAGCAGTGTACCTGGTACTTTACAATTGTTATTATTAGAGACAAGTCCCTGCCCACTGGGCTTACAATCTAAGACAGACAAGAGTGAGGGGAAACACAGGGAGAGACAGACAGACAGACACATTCCCCTCTATTACAGATGGGGAACTGAGGCTGAGAGATTGTGACTTGTTCAAGGCCACCCAGTGAGTTCATGGCTAGGGCAGAATTTGAACCCTGGCTTCCGAGGCCCAAGTTCAGCACTTAATCCACTACACCACACTGGCATTCATAAATGGGTGGATACTATAATGTGGAAGGCAATCACGCAAATCCTGTCTTAGCTGTGATTTTCAATTAAAAAATGCTTGAGAATGGGAGTATCTTTAGTCACATTATATACAGTGCTGATGATATCAGCTGCTAACAAAATGGTACAACTGCTTTCCCAGTTACACTTTTTATAGGTAAATCCATGTGCAACCTAAAGCATAAATGTAGTCTCCAAAACATCAAAAGATGTCTACTACTAAGCAGTATTAACTCACGAATGTGGCAACTCTCTACTGTCTGGGAACAATGGTCTCTAATAAACACAGCTTTTCTAATTGTAATCGGATTTTGAATGTGTTTTCTGGTAGAGATTACTGCACAGCAGAAAGCAAACCAAAGTCATTAAAGGCCATGTAATTTCATCCGTGTAGGGATCAAAATAAAATAGCAGAAGGGGTGAAGAAATTGGCTGGGGAGAATTCATGTGGACAGGCCAAGAAAGTGGACCAGTTTGGGTTGCGTGTTTCCTTCACAGCTATTATTTTTGTTAGTTTTGCAACCTGATGCTTTTGATTTTTATTTGATGCTAATATGTCATGAAAACCACAGATACTTTAGAAAGCCAAAAAAATAAACCTGGATCTACTAAAGATTCTGTGTTTTGCTCCTTAAATCTCCTGTGGCACAAGTTGGGCATGTTAGCCTCCAACTTCATATCACTAGGAGGAAAAATATTTTTAAAATGTCAACAGTGCTAGGTAAATCATAAGATTTCAGCACAGTTTAGGAAATGTTTTGGTACAGAACAACTTATGGTTATTACACCAAGGCAATGAAAACTCTCTGGTTAGACTACATAATATTATGCATAAATATAATTCCCCCCACCCTTTCTACTATTATCACTATTCTATGGTAAATTAGAAGGGTAAAGATTAAAGAAAAGAAAGCGGAGGAAAAAAGATCATATGAAACATCATGCTTTTGTTAACTATTTTTTCTATTGGAGACATAGTAGTCTTTTATTAGACCAACTGAACTGTTGTTTTTAATTACTATTTTTGGCTCTTGTTTCTTACAACTGGTTATAGTGTACAATATATACTTACAATGCTTGATATACAAGTTTAAATTTTCTCATAAAGCAGGATACCATCCATGCAGGGGCAGTTTTTTCCCCCCCAGGAGCACCAGGGAGGTGACCCTCTGAGCACCCCAGTGCACCTGCTCCCACTGTCACCACTGAAGGCAGTGCTACAAGAGTGCAGAAAACTGCATTGTGCTGAAAGTCACTGTGAACTTGTGTGTGTGTTCATCAGCTTGGGAGTGACAAGATTTGAAAGAACTGTGGTTCACCTGAGCTAAGGAATATGCACACAATGAGTAGGGTGTGGTGGAGGAAGCAGAGGGGACGGGCTCTTATTTATGGGTATGGGAGCTTGTAGGAAGGATACTGAAAGTGCTATATCAGAGGTGCAGAACTTTTTCTCTCCCAAGGACCAACTGAAAGATTAGTACAAGGCTCTGAGAGTCACATAAAAGTTGGAGGCAGGATATGCCTACAAAGTGCACTCAGGAAGAGGAGGGTCTGGATCACAGATTTGTGCTCTGGAGGAGGTTCTAGAGCAAATTGAAAAACAAAATGGTAACAACTCATCAGGACTAGATGGTATTCATCCCACAGTTCTGAAGGAACTCAGATATGAAGTTGCAGATGCACTATTGGTAATTTGTAACCTATTGCTAAAATGTGCCACTGTACCAAAAGATTGGAGGGTAGCAAATGTAACGTCAATATTTAAAAAGGGCTCCAGAGGCAATTCTGCAAACTAATGATTAGTGAGCCTGACATCAGTACCCAGGCAAACTGGTGGAAACTGTTGTTAAGAACAAAATTACTGAGCATATTGATAAACACGGCATAATGGGAAAGAGTTATCATGGATTTAGGAAAGGGAAGTCATGCCTCACTAATCTACTGGAATTTTTTGAGGGTGCAAAGCAGCATGCAGATATGGGTGTGCCAGTCAATATAGTGTATCTGTGATTTCAGTGTTTTGATAAGGAAATTCTTGAAGAAATTAAACAGTCATGGGAGAAGAGACTGTGTCCTACTGTGGATCGGCAAATGCTTAAAGATAGGAAGCAAAGAATAGGACTAAATGGTCAGTTTTTACAGTGGAGAGAGGTAACTAGTGGAGTGCCCCAGGGATTGGGAGCAGTGTTGTTTAATATATTCAATAATTATCTGGAGAAGGGAGTAAAGAGTGAGGTAATTAAATTTGTAGTTATTCAAGGTAGTTAAAACCTAAGCTGATTGTGAATTTCAGGAGGATCTTGTGAGACTGGGTGACTTGGTTTCTAATTTATTTATATTATTTATAGTATTTTTATACTCCCCCTCCTGCTCAATCGCATCCCGTGGCGGTGTAAACATCAAATACAAAAATATAAAACACATAGTAAAAACTACATTAAAATCCTCAATAAAAAAGATCTGGGCCCAACATCCCTACAAAAACAACCAACAAAAATAACTCCCACCCACCCACTACCCGACCCCCTCACCAAACGCCTGGTGAAACAGCTAGGTCATCCATTTTCTATGGATGGAAGGGAAATCTGGAGAGAGACGAATCTCCACCAGGAGGAATTCCATAGCTGCGGCGCAGCCACCAAGGATGTCTGCTGAAACGAAGCCACCAAGCTGGCGTCCCCGGCGATCACAGAGGTCAATCCAGGACATGAGGGATGAAATTTAACACTGACAAGGGCAAAGTGATGCACATAGGGGAAAAATAACCCAAACTATATGTACACAATGCTGGGTTCTAAATCAGGAGTTACCACTCAGGAAAAGGATCTTGGAGTCATTGTGGACAATACATTGAAATCCTCAGCTCAGCATGTGGTGGCAGTCAAAAAAAGCAAATAATGTTACGAATCATTTGGAAATGGATAGAGAATAAACACTGAAAAAACTGTAATGCCCCTATATAAATCTATGGTACAACTTCACCTGGAATATTGTGTGGATTTCTAGTCGCCCTATCTCAAAAAAGACATAGTAAAACTAGAAAAGATACAGAGAAGTGCAACAAAAATATTCAAGGATATGAAACGACTGCCATGCAAAGAGAGGCTTGATAAATTGGAGCTCTATGAACAGTTATTTACCCTCTCGAACAGAACTAGAACAAGGGGAAACTCCATTAAATTAGCTGGACGCAAATTTTAAAAAAGAAGTATTTTTTCACTCAGTGGACAATTAACTTGTGAAATTTACTGCTAGAGGAAGTGGTGAAAGTTGGTAGTGTAGATAGTTTACAAAGGGGATTGGATAAGTTCTTGGAGGATAGGTACATTAATGGCTATAAGCCAAGTAGGTTTTGGGGATGTAACCTCTTACTGTTGGGGGATGGAACAACAGGAAATGGATTGCTCATTGTGACCTGTTGGGTTAGGGTACTTCTCCCAAGAGACAGGGATTGGCCATGGTTGGAGACAGGATCCTGGACTTAATGAACCATTGGTCTGTCCCAGTATGACACTACTTATGTTCTTATATTCTTATGATCCGTCACCTATCCTTATGGGCATGCCCTCATCTCTGTTCCCTTACCTTGCATTCAGATTTTCAGTTCTTTGGGATAGGAACTGGATATAGGCAGAAGCTTCAGGAACTGGAAAGGGACTAAATAAAAATTTGCCATGGGCCATATTTAGCTCCTGAGCTTAAGGTTTCCCATTCATTTGTTTCATTCCTTTTAATTTTTTGTGCCCTTGGTGCAATGGAGAGGGGAAATGGTGGCCAGGAAGAAGGAAGGAAAGGTTCAAGTTTATGAAATGATGGGGGGATGGGAAGGAAGCACTGGCTGCAGGAGGGAATGAAAACAATGGGAAGAATGGACAGGGTTGGGGCTGGGAAAGGTAGAGTGCTGAGGCTAAAACTGGAGGAGATGGACAGGCTGGGTAATAGAGTGCTCTGGGGGCCAGGACTTGGGTGATATGGACAGGGTGAAGCTGGGGGCTAGGAATTGGGAGAGAGAGATGTATTTTTTCTTTAATACAGGCAGCTCACAGCATGTCATAAAAAATACAATATATATAAAAATATAAAGTGACAATAGTATACAAATTCATATAAATAATCAGTATAAAACAATAAAATATATATAGTGTGCTGTTGAAACCCCCCCCCCAAAACCTCCAACTCTCCCTCCCAACCCACCCCTCAACCCTCCCCCCACCAAATGCCTGGCGGAAGAGCCATGTCTTACACCAACGGTAGAACACAAGGCGGCTCAGGCTGAGGTGGAGAGAGTTCCACAGCATCAGAGCGGCTGTCGGTCCCCACCCGTCTATAATGGGGAACTTCTAGGAGGACGTCCCCCGATGACCGCAAGAGCCACCCAGGGGCTCAGGAAGAGAGGCAGTCCCTCAGATAGGTAGGGTTCAAGTCATTTAGGGCTTTATAGGTCAACACCAGCAACTTGAATCAGGCCCGGAAGACTGTAAGTAGCCACTGCAGTGCCTGGAGCATGGGCATAATGTGCTCCCAGCAGCCCATCCTTGTGAGCAGACAGGATGCAGCATTCTGCACTACCTGCAGCTTCCAAACCATTACCATGGAGCGCATTATAGTAATCTAGCCTTTAGGTGGCAAATGAACGGATGATAGTGGCCAGGTCAGAGTTCGAAATATAGGGGTTGAGCCGCCTCACCAGATATAACTGGTGGAATGCGCTCCTGGCCACAGCCGACGTCTGGAGATCCAGTCGCAGCTGTGGATCCAGGAGAACTCCCAGGCTCCTAACCTGCGATGCCAACAGAAGGAAAACCCATCAACAACAGGTAATACCCCTGCATCCAGAACCCCACACCCGCCAATGAGCATCACCTCCATCTTGTCAGGATTCAATTTCAATTGGCTCAACCTCATCCAGTCTGCCACAGCTGTCAAGCACTGGGACTGCAGAACCGGGGTCTGATTAAAAGGACAGGTACAGTTGTGTGTCATCAACATACTGATGACAATGAACTCCCTATCTATGCATGACCTTTCCCAGTGGCTGCATATACACAGTGAACAAGAAGGGGTACAGAATAGAACCCTGTGGAAGCCCACATGGAATACCCCTGGGAGAAGATGTGTAAATGCCCAGAACCACCTATTAGGAAGGACTGGAACCACCGTAAGACTGTTCCATCCACTCCAGCAAAGTCCTACACGTGGGTCACCAACACCTGTGTCAAACACCGCTGAGAGATCGAGCAGAACCAACAGGGTCAAATGACCCTTATCCTTCCAGTTCCACTCAGGTAATTGACCAAGGTCTGTCTCTTATACACATCTAGATGTGTATAAGAGACAGGTGCAGGTCGTCGACCAAAGCCACAAGTGCAGTCTCAGTGCCATATCCAAGGAGAAAACTGGACTATGAAGGATCCAGAAAACTGACACAGTCCAGATGCACCTGCAGCTGATGTCTTATACACATCTAGATGTGTATAAGAGACAGGAGGAGAAGTAGGAGGGAAAGGGTTTGGTTTGGGAGCACGAGAAGAGGAAGGGGGGAAGAGATGGTTTCAGTGGGGAACAGGGGGAAAGGGTTTTCTTGTCGTCTGCAGTCTTCTCTTCTGCTGCGCTCCTACCTACTTTCTCCTATGTTCACAAGGAGAGCGAGGCGAGGTGTGGAAGCATGCCAGATCTCAGACAAACTAGATAGAAAAAAGAAGCAAATTAATTTAGATGTTTGCATTTTGAATGACATTTTAAATTTTGCTTCTTTGTGGACCTCTCCCCCAAAGAAGAGGTCCAGGACCCTCCCAATCCCCATGCCTTCACTTATCATTATCCTGAACACTCTTCATTTTCATGCTGTCCTTGGCTGCCTGTAGTTTTCTAGGGTAGGGTCCCAGTCCATTCACTGTTCAGGTCCCACAGCTGGTTTCCTTGAGGCCTCCAGACAGTGTGACTTCAGGCTTCATTGGACCTATAGAAGCTCTGTAACTCCTAAAGTCAAACACTGCATTTGGAGGCACATTGGTGGTGTGGCCGGTTGGTGTAGAGGCCCCTATGGCTGGGGTTCTGGAGCCCACATGATTTGTTGGGGGTGCCCCAAACCTTTAGGGTGTCCCTCGGCCATGGGCATGCCCCTGCCCCCAAGGAGAGGTTCCACCCTCCCAATGAATGCCCACTGTACCTCTCCTTGGGGCAGGGGCAGGTCCAAAGCTGCCTACTTCAATGGGCCAGGGGCTCCACTGACAGCAAAGCCCCCTTGGCCCTGCAGCAAACCAGCATCTTGAGCTCCAAGTTACAAAATGCCTTCCCAAGCACAATCTCCCAGTTTGGCCCCATAGGCCGTGGGTTCTACTGCCAGCAAAGCCCCCTTGGCCCTGAAGCAAACCAGCATCTTGAGCTCCAAGTTACAAAATACCTTCCAAGCACAATCTGCCAGTTTGGCCCCCATGGGCCCGGGGCTCCACTGCCAGAAAAGCTCCATTCGCCCTGCAGCAAAAAAGCATCTTGAGCTCCAAGTTACAAAATGCCTTCCCAAGCACAATCTCCCAGTTTGGCCCCAATGGGCCAGGGGCTCCACTGCCAGCAAAGCCCCCTTGGCCCTGCAGCAAACCAGCATCTTGAGCTCCAAGTTAGAAAATGCCTTGCCAAACACAATCTCTCAGTTTGGCCCCCATGGGCCGGGGACTCCACTGCCAGTAAAGCCTAGGGATGGGTGAACACGGTTCGGAAGTTCGGAGTTCGGACCGAACTCGACCGATGCGGTCAACCGAACTGAACTTCCGAACCGAACTCAATTTTCGAACCGAATTTCCAAACTTGGCTCTGTTCACCCAAAAGATAATATTCCATTTAATTCAATGGGGTTTGAATTTCCAAACTTTGTTCGGACGTTTGGAGTTCAGACCGAACTCGAATAGTTCGATTGACTAAACCAAACTTCCGAACCGAATTTCTGAACTGAACCGAACCAAATTTCTGAACTCGGTTCTGTTCACCCATCCCTAGCAAAGCACTGCCAGCAAAGCCCCCTTGGCCCTGCAGCAAACCAGCATCTTGAGCTCCAAGTTAGAAAATGCCTTCCTAAGCACAATCTCTCAGTATGGCCCCCATGGGCCGGGGGCTCCACTGCCAGCAAAGCCCATGTACACACACAGCGGGCCTGTTTTTAACAGTTTGGATACATTCAGGACACCATTTCAAGAAACATAGGTCCCTGCATACCACCATTCCTAGCACCCACACTTCCAAATGCCTGCCCATGCTCAGCGCAGGCCTGTTTTTAACAGTTTGGATCCTTTCAGGACACCATTTCAAGAAAATTAGGCCCCTGCAGACCACAATTCCTAGCAACCACAGGGAGGTCTGGAGGAGAGTGGGGCTGAGAGCGGGAGCCGCTGCCTGTCTAGGAGCCACACATCTGATTCCTGAGTCCCCGGGGGGCGGAGCAAGGATGCCTGCAAGAGACAAAAGTCGGGGTTGAGCCTGCAGCTGTGTTGAGGTCTGGAAGAGAGTGGGGCTGAGAGCGGGAGCCGCTGCCTGTCTAGGAACCACTCACCTGATTCCTGAGTCCCCCGGGGGCAGAGCGAGGACGTCTGCTAGAGACAGAAACTGGGGTTGAGCCTGCAGCTGTGTTGAGGTCCGGAGGAGAGCTGGGCTGAGAGTGGGAGCTGCTGCCCGTCTAGGAGCCACTCACCTGATTCCTGAGTCCCCGGGGGGTGGAGCGAGGATGCCTGCAAGAGACAAAAGCCAGGATTGAGCCTGAGGCTGTGTTTAGGTCCAGAGGAGAGTGGGGCTGAGAGCGGGAGCCGCTGCCTGTCTAGGAGCCACTCACCTGATTCCTGAGTCCCTGGGAGGGGGGAGCGAGGATGCCTGCAAGAGACAAAAGCCCAGGTTGAGCCTGTGGCTGCGGCACAGGCGCACACCCCAGGCACGCGCATAAGGGCCGTGCGCTCAAGGGTGCACCCTTGAGAGTTGCCCTTGAGTCGACCAGGAGTTGCCAGGAGGGTAACATATTTTTTATCTTTTTTTCTTTCTGCCCTTGGGTTTTGAGACTCAATTTTCATGAAAGAGACCCGCCGGTGGGGGAAATCTTCGGACTGTACCATGGAAAGAAAAAGAAGCCGGGATGTTGGATCCCTTTCACCAGGGGAGTAATGACCAGCAATGGTTACTAGGAATTCTAGGCAGAATGAGGCAAGCAGGGTTTTTGTTTCTTGTAATCGCTTTGCTTGCCTTGCCGACCCAGAGGAGGAGCAAGATAGCTTTAAGGCTTTTTCGCCTCGGGGCCCCCTAGGCTCAGACGACCTAGGGGCGGTAGACATGAAGGCAGCAAGTAAAGACTATCTTATCCGCCAAACAAAGCTAATAGCCAAAACTGTTGAAGTCCTGTTTGCTGATATTACAGATTTAGCAAATTTGTTGAATAGAGTAAAATTGCAACTGTATGACATTCTCCAGCAAACTTGAGACTTGCATGGACTCTCGGGGTGACAAATCGGAGGAGGGAAATATGCTATTACCTCCCACTAGGGAAACAGCCAAGAGAACTTTCCTTAGACTTTTGCAGTACCATTCCCAGAGAGTGGCGATTGTTAGAGACAAGCAAGTTTACTTTTACATTCACCCTGATCTTGATGGTACTGGAAAGAACGGGGAAATGCTGTGCATAATTTACTTGCCCTGTTGGGGAAAAAGATGAAGCAGGAATTTGTGGAAAGCACTGATTGGTTGCCAAGGCAGAAGTTTTTGTATAGACTTCGTATAAGTTTCACTGCTGCCTCATGGGTGCAAGAGATTTTTCAGGCCAGGAAAAGCCTCCTGAATCGAGGTGTTTCCATCGATAGAGTACTAAGATATGAAAGGAAGGCTAATCCTAACAGAAATCTGGGCAAATGCTCAGATTGCCTACTCTCATCCCCCAATTCAACGCCACTTGGTCCACCAACTTGGGGGCTTTTAGGGGATGGTAAATTGGCTAGTCTTGTCACCAGGGAACCCAAGATGCAAGGAAAATCCTATGAGAGTACAGGAAATACGGGAAACAAGGGAAGTAGGGTTAGATCTGCAGCATATTCAACAGCCCTCCTTGAATTATGTTTCTATAGAGGTAGCTATTGCCCCAAAGTTGGGCCTACGGAGTCTGCAAATGTTATCTCCTGTACAGGCTGATAAACCCATGGTTTCACCCATATGGGAGGAGGTCAAATGCACCTCAATTCAAGTTTTGTTAACAGAAAACTTTGTAAAGAACGTAGGCTCTTTCCTATTGGGTAAAGCCGATATGAATGATCCGGTCCTTATATGGGAAATGTTCAGCAAGTTATTAGTGATCGACCAAGACAGTTTTCTGTCCAGATTGGGGAACATTAAAAACTATACCCAGGGTGCGGATATTAATTATAAGAGTAGCAATCTAGGGGGTTCTAGCTATCAATACCAACCAGAGCATAATCAGGCAAAGTTAACTGCTTTGAGAAGTCTTGGAATAGAGGAACAGGGTACGCTGACCAAGGCAGAAGGAGTCAATACTATCTCAGCGTCGGCAGATTTAATGACTCCAATTGACTCCGGGAGGATTGGGAATAGGCATCTGGGGACCAATAGGGTAATCAGTAATGTCAGCATACTGGATCCAGAGCCATCCCTAATTGAAATAGCCAAGAGAGTGGCCTGATATAGGGCTAGGGATCCTCTTTCCCTGCTATTAGATTCAAGTAGCGAGAGAGGCCTTCATAGGGTTTTACCCGGGGGCGATCCCCCGTTGGGGGGAGGGGGGACTCCACGTCTTGTCTCATGGAATATTGCAGACTTGAAGTTGAAATTACTCGATAATGACTGGATCCAATTCATTGAAGGGTTTGATATCTGTGTACAGGAAACCTGGATACACAAAGATGAGCTGCCGGGCTTGGATGGGTTCGAAATCTTTTTGCATGGTGGGCAGAAAGACGGCATCAAGGGATGGGTATCGGGGGGATTAGCCACCCTTATTCCTGACCCAATGAGGCTCTCATTCTCTCCCCTCCCTATTGAAAGACCTGAATTGCAGGTGGGCCTATTGAAATTGGGTCTGCAGTTTGAGGACCATTTTCTATTGTTTAATGTATATATTCCCCCCCCCCTCCCCATCACATCTCGGTATCATAAATTGGATATTTGGGAGGCCCTGGAGGAATAATTATGAAGTTGTCGGATGATTTCCCCAGAGTGCCAATGCTTATGCTAGGGGATTGGAATGTGCATTTGCACAGGAATGTTGATAGCAGTTCAAATTTACCAGGGGAATCCTTGGAAGATTTGCTCTCGAAATTTGACCTTTTAATTTTAAACAACGACCTACAAACAGATGCTGACGGGGGATCTACATTTATAGGTCCTCAAGGGTCCAGCAAGGTGGATTACTTAATAGTTGAGGGAGGTTTTCAAGATCATTTTGGTAAAGTGGAGAGGACTGTAAGATCGGAGAGCGATCATGTGGCTCTGGGTTTGGTGTTGAAAAAATCAAGTGTAAATAAGGATTTCCAGCCATCAATAGCTTCTAGCCAATCTCATTTGAAACCAAGGAAATTTTCTCCTATTGCTCTCATAAGTGAGGCCAGATGATCTGTGATACAGCGGAGATGATACAATTGGTTTTGGACATCCAAATGATGAATGATCCACAGTTGGTTTTTGGCCTATATGAGAAAATTTTAAGTATATTCCAGAGGGTGTTGTTGCATAGGACCAGAAATCGTAATCTGCAATTTAGGAACATTTGGTATGATCATGACTGTAGAAAGTCTAAAGCTCTACTTACTGCATCAAGGAGGAAATGGGTCAAGGTCCAGTCCCCAACAGTATGGGAGCATTTCCAAGAGACAAGAATAGCCTATCAGAAATTATTAAGGGAGAAAAAAGTTGACTACTATAAAAAATGATGGGCAAAGATGAGCATAGACATACGTTCAGGAAACGTCAGCGAATTTTGGTCTGCTCTCAATTTTATTATCAATCCAAAGGGGAAGGATAGAAGGCAGTCAATTGCCCCTACTGCTTGGGAATGTTATTTCCATGATTTATACGCAGATAGGGCCATACCAATCTATGATCTTATGGTGGGTACGCTTTCCCAAGCTTCATTTCAGTGGCAGGTAGAAGACTTTGATAAAAGTAAGGTAGCTGACTGTATCGTGGTCCTGAAGCAGGGCAAGGCAGCTGGTCCTGACGGCATTACAGCAGAGGTATTGCAGGCATCACCTAAGTGGTGGTCCCAGTCGCAGTCCTCTCTATTTACCAAAGTGAGTAATGCCCACACTGTCCCTAAATCATGGACCCAGAGTACTATTGTCCCACTCTTCAAGAAAGGCAAAGTCAGTGACTTAGCTGCTTATCAACCAATAAGTCTTTTATCAGTCACTGGTAAGGTATATGCTAGATTGCTTTATACCTTCCTGGAAACTTGGGCTGAGTCGAGGGATATTATCCCATGCAAACAGTTCGGTTTCCGGAAAGGTAAGTCTACCACCGATTGCTGTTTTATTTTACAGCACCTTATATTCAAGTATGCCAAGGTAAAAAAAGGCAAATTCTATCTAGCCTTTATGGACCTAACAAAGGCCTTTGATACTGTGTCAAGGCAAAGACTGTGGGCCAAACTGAAGGCTCAGGGGTGGATGAGAGATTACTGGTGCCCATACTCCAGTTTTATTCAAACAACAAGGCACGGGTAAATATGAGTTTAGGGTTGAGTAATTCCATTCCTATTAGGAGAGGAGTGCGCCAAGACTGTGTCTTGGCGCCTCTTCTTTTCAATTTATACCTCTCAGATCTGGTTAGATATATCAAAGCGGCAGATACCCCACCCACCGAAAGTGGGAAGCGTGCAGCTCTGTCTTATACAGTTTGTGGATGATCTGGTCCTAATATCCCAAATGGAGAGTGGTCTGCGACGGGCTATAAATAAATTCCAGCAATACTGTAACCTAAATGGCTTAGAGATCAATACGCAAAAATCTAAAATAATGTTATTAGGCAAACGGAAATACTCACGGAAGTGGAAAACTGAAGTGGGGAGTTGGAGACAGTAAGTTTATTTAACTATTTGGGAGTTACATTCAGCAGTAGGGGCACCTGGAACTTCCATCTTAAGGTCAGAGCGATGAAGGCCCAGCGGGCAGCCCAGGCTATAAACAGGGCCATAAACATCTCCAGAGGGGTTCCCATTTCAGACTTCTTACAAGTCTTCAGCTCTAAAGTACCCTCATCAGCAGTTTTTGGCCTAAAAGTGATACCAAATCCAAGCTTGACTGCTTTAGAGAGAGTCCAAAATGTATTCCTTCGACGCCTGTTAAAAATAGGACCGGGTATCTCAGGGGCGATATTGCGAGCGGAGTTGGGGGTAAATTCCATAGAAACTCATGGCAAGAGCAACTACGTCAGGTACTGGCTTAGGCTTCTGACTCGTCGTGAGTCAGATCTCTCTCTTCAGTACTTAAGGGAGGAATTAACAAATACAGGGCCCAGGGAGTACCCATGGCTAATGTATTTGGGAAAGATTCTCAGTTTTTGTGGGTTCTCTTTTGAATATCTTATGGGCAAGAGTGTGTCAGCTATTAGGACCGAAGTGTGCGCCAGGATTAGAGACATAGTGCAGCAGGAGGACCTCGGTTCAGTGGCAGCTTGGAAGGTAGCTCCAAAGCTGGGCTTGCTTAAACCGACGTTTGGGTTAGAACTGTATCTGGATATTCTAGTGAGTCCACATTTGCGCAGATGTTTCACATTGTTGCGTTTTCAGCTTATTCAACTTGCTGTTACAGAGGGCAGGTATAATAAGGTGCCATATCTGTTAAGGTGCTGCTCCTGCAGTATGCAGGAGATAGAAACGACTGAGCACTTTATGTTACGATGCCCCTATAATGCCAACTTAAGGTCAGTATGGCTGGTTCCCTTATTAAGGAAACCAACGGACCTAACCTCAGAAGGATGTTATCTATCTCTGCTTAATTTGCACAAAAGGGAAGATTTGCTGGCCATTGCCACTTTCATATCTTTGGCAGAGAAAAGGAGGAAGCTAATCAAAGCTAAATTAAAGGTTCCTAATTGAAACTAAATTAGAAGGATGTTAGGACCAGAGGCAAACTATGCTCCCACTCTGCGATTATTCCAATTTCAACTACAAGTCTACTATCATTAATATTATTATTGTGTGCTAGTCGATCCGTCACTACTATTATTATGGTATGGTTAATTGAAATTCTACCTGTTGTAGGTTGGCTTTTGACTCGCAAAAGCTATACCTATTACCAACACTAAACTGATAACCAGGGTAAGGGTGGGAGGCAAATTGGAGGGGTGAGCATCATTGTGAAATTACCGGCAGGACTATCAACAGTATAAACATCTGCAAACCCAATTGCTTGAACCTTAGTCTGTATATTGGCTACATATATACACAGGCCCCTCCAGACCACCCCCAGCCCCAGCAAGACTCCACCTGTCTCCCCCTCCCCTCCCCCATGTCTCTCAGTGCACCCACTCCCCCCACTTCGGGATGCCATAGACGCAAATTCTTAGCAGGTACTTCTGAGATATACACGTTGCAGGGCTGCATTGGTTCCAATACAGTCCTGCATATCTCATAATTGATAATTAAATTCATAATAAATTCACAATTAATTAAATTCACAATTCATAATTAAAACATACTGATCACTGACATCCCCCCCTCCCAAGACAAGTCCTCCAGGCAGTCTGTATATTGGCTATGGGTATGTCTCTCCTTTGGGTTATGGGTAAGGAAGGAGAACAGCTCAGATAGGCCTATTCCAAGGCAACCATCTCTGTGCAGGCAATTAGTTCCCAATAAGTATTTGGTATCAACCATTAACTCAGTATCTCCTAGGGGAGTAAAGGTGCTTCATTGTTGGATTTTGTTTTGTGGCTATATGCTGTAGTAATGTATATTGTTTATTCTAATGTATTATACATGTATGCATTGACTTTGGCAACAGCGAAAGCTAAGCCGTAATAAACGAAACTATTAGCAACCACAGCACCAAATGCCTGCCCATGCTCAGAGCAGCCTGCTTTTAACAGTTGGTTGGCACCCTTTGGGGCTCCATGCCACCAAACCAGGCCCATCCAGCAGACCAGCATCAGCATCAGCACCAACAAAATGCCAGTTGTCCAAGCTCACACAGGCCCCTCCAGCCCACCCCCAGCCCCAGCAAGACTCCACCTGTCTCCCCCTCCCCTCCCCCATGTCTCTCAGTGCACCCACTCCCCCCACTTCAGGTTGCCATAGACGCAAATTCTTAGCAGGTACTTCTGAGATATACACGTTGCAGGGCTGCATTGGTTCCAATACAGTCCTGCATATCTCATAATTGATAATTAAATTCATAATAAATTCACAATTAATTAAATTCACAATTCATAATTAAAACATACTGATCACTGACATCCCCCCCTCCCAAGACAAGTCCCCCAGGCCCCATCCGCCGGGTCCCCAACATACTCACCACCAGCAGGACTGAGCCCACACAGGGCAGGCTGAGCTCAGCAGCGTCTTCTTCCCACTCGAGCGAAGACAAAAAGATGAATGATGATGGGCTTCAACGATGGTGGACCCACAGCTAAGAGGGTGACCCACTTGGCACTGCCAAGGTGGCAGGCAGGCACACACAACACTACCTAGCTTGCTTCCTTGAGATAATTATTATTACTAAAAAATACTCTCTCTCTCTTTCTCTCTCTGATGGTTGATATCTGAGCTAATTGATCCTGGGATGGATTTATTTGGGAAAGATTCAGCCAGCCAAGTCCACTCAGAGTCTCTCTCAAGAAAAACCAACTAAGTCAGGCTCTCAAGAGAGATAAAATGGCACCTGGATTGAATCACCTTTTATATGTTCTTCTCAGTGTCTGCAGCCGGCACCCCTACCCTCTCACACCACATGAGAAAAAGCCCGCGCTCAGAGACTCTCTGCAGAATTTAAAAGTCAACATCAACAGTCACACAAGCACCACACTCTCTCCCCCAGCCTACCCCCCGTTGTTCCACCGGCTAAATCAGTCACTCAGTGCACGTCACACATGTTCCCCCTCCCCTAGTCACCACCACACCACCTCTCCCCCACAAGGGCAGAAAGGGTTAAACCCATATTACAATCTATTGCTGCTGCTTCTGCCTCCTATAGAGTCCAATGGAAGAGTGCCCCCACTGGCTGACACGTGTTGCATGAATGCGTGCTGGACGGTATCCTGAGCTGCCCAACGCACATTCCGATTACTTTTGCCCATCTAGGACTCTCTTGTTGTGAGTGACGTTTGTCTCCCCTATCCCCGAGTCCCCCCCTCCCCCTCGTGACCTGCCTGTGTGTGCCTGGGAGGAATCAGTCACCCCTCCCCCTCACGACCTGCCTGTCTGTGCCTGGGAGGATCCAGAGTGGCACTATGTGCCCCTTGCGCATAAGGGAGCAAGCTCGCGCATGTGCAGAAGGTCACACACCCAGAAGTTTGGCACTTCGGCTCTCACCGGGGAGTCTTCCCCCCACTCTGCTCACAACCCTCCTCCCCATACAAAAAGAAGTCCTCCCCAAAAAACCCTGTCCCCCCCCCCCTCACCAGGGGATGAATAGATAGATGGAACAATAGAATGGGGTAGCTGGAGGCTAGGAGTTGAAACTGGAGAATGGACAGACAGGCTGGGAACTAGAAGTGGGGCACTAAGGGCTAAAAGGCTGGGGATGCAGAAGGCTAGAATAAGGGGGCTGAGAGAGACAAGATGGTTGGGTGGGACTGGAGGTGGCAACTGTCTTCCTCCCCAGCAACCAAGTGAAGTAGCAAAAAGGGTTCTCTCCCTTTCTCACCTCACAGGTGACAGGTTTATTCAGGGCTGCTCAGAGGCATAGTTGTGGGTTTCCCTTCACTGTTGGTTTCCCCCTCTCCTCCAGCTGGGGGAAGGAGGCTTCTTGGAAGTCCCAACCAGGGAGCAGGCGGAGGCTTTCCTTTGCTTCCAAGACAGCTGAGGGTGGCTGCTGCTTGGGCTCTCACAGCTGGGGAGGGAAAGGGCAGAGTTTTTTTATCCCATCAGATGGGAGGCAGCAGAGCTACCCATAGACTCTCTTTCCAGCCCTCTTGTGGTGAGCAAGACACATGCAGCCAAACAGCATACATGCATGCTGTTCCCTGCAGGCTGTTGATATGCTGCTGGGGGCAATTTTTGCACAAATTTGGCCCCAGGCTGAATTCTGCAAAAATTACCACATCCATGCAGCATAGAATCCAAAGGAACCTGTTCCTAGGGATGTGCACATCTATCGAATACAGTGGGGAAGATAATAAGCCCCAAAGGCCAGTATTTTCTGGAATTTAACTATGGGTAATTTCAGTCATTACAAAAACGCCTTTCACCACAGTGAACCCCAGTGGATTCCCTGTGGTGGTGGCATTCCCGTGAATGTCTATTTGACCCCCGCCAGATGTTCACTACAGTGAATCTCTGGTGGGGGTCAAAATAACCATGGTTCACAACCTCCGGCCAGAGGTCGAGAACAGTAGTTAGATTGGCCACGATCTGGGATGGTCCAAAAGCAATGTGTGTTACCTTTGGCCCATCCAGGATCATAGCCCCGACCGCGATACGGGATCAGGCGCAGCGGCCACATTAGCTGCTGCGCCCGCCCGTCTCCCTGAGGGAGGGCGGCTGAGGGAGCGTGGGGGGGGCGGTACTGTGAAGCCGCATGTCACGTCACACCATGCAGCCCCACCCCTTCCCTGATTCCCCACAGTGATGGAGCTAGCACGTCTGAAGGACAACCGGCTTCATCACGGACTGGGATCTGAGAGAGATTCCGGTCCGGGGTTCAGCATGGCGGGTCTCTGGGCCCGTCACGTTTGAAAATACCCCAATAGAAATAACAAAACAAAAAAAGAATCAGTGCCAGGGATTTATAGTCATTTGATAATGTGCAGCAAATTCAGGTAAAAGATAAAGACAAAACGTAGCACCCTTTCCTCTATAAAAGATCAAATTTCCAAATGAGAAACAGGAATTTCCTACTGCATATTAGCTCTCAATCATAAAGATGGCATTGGACAAAGTACTAACCACTATACTAAGTGGTTAGTACTAACCACAGTACCAATCACTAAGCACAATTAAGAAATATGTATACCCCATTTGCTCAAAAGACCACAATTTGATGCAAACAATCTTCCATTTTTGGAAAATTAAGGACACGATTTGCAGAGTGATATCTTCTAGGGGTGTGCATTTCGTTTTTGTAATTATAATTACAAAAACAAATATAACAATTGCGAAAATAATAATGGAATTTCAGAATTTGTAACTATTTTGTTATTTTCTGACTCTAGAACACATATCTTAGGCTGCAACCTTTTTGTTTTGTGTTTGATTTTAATAAAATTTGGACAGTTTTCACCTCTCTGCCACTGAGATTCATATCTTGGATAAATAAAATAAATTAGCAGCTTCTGACTACACATTTTCCCTGATGCGTTTCTGAGACATAAATGCTTATTTGACTAAACAAAACAAGCTTCTAGTACAGCTACCAAAAAGCAAGCTGGAGTTTTACACCATCACCAAAATTGACAAACTCGGCTTAGGCTTAAGTCCTGCAGTGGCTCTTCACATACAGAAGATTGTGCTTTTATAGAGCCCCACTGAAGCTAACAGGCATCCACACAGTGGGAGTGGAGATCCACATTTGCAGATGCCATTGAGGACTGGAAGATTACTTCTATTTGCTAATTTTATTATTTTGTGAAGATGCTACAAAAGACATCAAGGAAATACAGCTTGATTTTCAAAAACTGGCAGAAAAGCCATGCTAATTCTCATAAACCGAGCAAATGTGAAATAGAAATGATTAAATGAGAATAAATAATGCCAGTTTTGCAGACACACTTCTCAGACTATAACTATCATTTCGTAGCTTCATTTCTCCTGACTGTTGAATTCTTAAAGTTATTACTTGGCCCTTACATAACTATGTAACTATAAGTATATAACTTTTAAACACGTTAAAAGTTTGATAGGGTGGTGTGAGTGTTAAATAATTAAAAAATCTTTGACTAGAAATGAATGATCCTAATATTTTTCTATGTTTTTTTCATACAATGTGTCTGATTTCTTTTAGCCCAATTATCTCCCCAATTTGTCAGATAATCGACAGATGTTTCTTTTACAACTAGACCTATGGCAAGCAAATAATAACTCCCAGTTTGTTACAACCACTTGACACAGTCTTATGATTGGAAGGTAATTGAAAAGGTCCTGATAATAAATTGGCAGTTTACTTTTCTCAGATGAAATAAATATATACTAATTGAAATGTCATTTTAATAGCATATTAAAAGGTTTCTACCTAGATTTTTTATTTTAAAAAAAATGTAGTTATGATTGCAACTAAACCCTGGAAAATTCCTTCCCAAATTTTACCAGCTGTTGGCTGACACTATCAAAGACTCGCAATTCCAAACTCACGTGCAAATCTCATCAAGTGCAGACATTTCTAATTGATTCCAGAAGTTTTTCTTTTGCGCAGATCAGGGGGCAAAAGAAGAATAATGAGCAGCTTTTAAGCAGAGGGGGGAGGGCATTGAGCTTCAAGAGTGGAGAGTTTAAAAGCTCCAGCTTGGTTACTCTGCCAGAAATGCGGAGCAATTTTACGGTCAATTGGCTAGAGCATCTGGAACCATACATCACAGTCTTTAGCTGATGGTGGTGAAGCAGGCTCCCACACTGGCTAAGGCTAAAATCAGTAATGACTCTGCTGTCACATCTAAGTGGAAGCTAACTTAATCTACTGCCAGATTTAACAGTGACTTTTTCTAAGGGACATTATTCCCCTTAGGGCAGTTGTCAAGAATATTATAAGTCCAGTCTTCTGAATGCTAACTATACACTATGGCAGACTTTTATGAGCAAAACTAACATAGAAAATAAAGATTACAACTTGTGTTTGTTTAATTCCATGTGTGCTGACAAGGCTTTTTATCATGAGGCGGCAAGCTTTTCTCCCATCCTCCACCCCCTCAGTTATTGGAATACATTTCAAGTGCACCAGCCTATCTAGTTAGTGCACATAGAGAATGTAAATGCTGAAGACATAAATCATACCTTGCAGTGTAGAGTATTCAACCTAGAGGAAACCAAATGTAGCACAAATGATCAGAATAAGGAAACTATCACTGATGTGGAAATAATTCCTTGAGTAAATATTTATTTTCAAGTAATGGTCATCACTCACAATGATGATGGTAAATTACACTAACAAACAAGGGAGGCTACAGCCAATCATTGTATGATTAAAGGATGACATAAGTTGGTAGTATGATTTAATATCACCTAAGGAGGGTTGCTATGAGGTGGGAATAGTATCACTGTTCATCATCATCTTCTGGCCTTGGAGCATGGGATTGGACTAGACGAGGACCCTTTGAGGATCCCTTCCAACGCTACAATTATATGTTTATTTATATAGGGCCTGTGCTGAATGCAATGTGTGTGGTGCTCAACAGTCATGATCAGTGACAGGCCCTGTCCTAAGGGTGTTACAGTCTAGAATGAACAAGGGAGGGGAAAAAGGGAGGAGAGAGGCAGGATACATTAATGAAGCTGAAAAGTTGGAGGTTCACACGGTTAGCTTAGTTACAAGTGGAGGAAGGGGAACCAGAAGGATGGAAAAATATAAAGAGAAGCACAGACAAGCAGTCTATGCTAATGAGGAGCTAGGAAAAGCCTGAAGGAATATGTAGGTTTTTAGGGGTTGAAGGTCAGGAGGGAACAGAGTGTATGTGGTTGGGGACAGCTATAAGGGGCAGCATGGGTGAAGATATTTTAGGGAGGAGGAGACTTTGGGGAAGATGAGGGTGGTGGAGGAGGAGCAATGTCCCCTTACAGGAACGTAGTAGGAAAAGAGAGCAGAAAGATAAGAGGGAGCAAAGACATGAGGATCCTTGAAGGTGAAGATGAGGAGTTTGTGCTGGATTTGAAATTTGGATTTTTCTCCAACTCTATCTGGTGAGAAGACTGCAGCCTTTTCTTTCTGACTCAGATATGGACACTGTCATCCATGTTTTCATCACCTCAAAACTAGATTGCCATAATGTGTATGTGGGGCTGCCCATGATGACTGTTCAGAGACGGCAGCTGGTGCAGAATGCGGCGCTTGGCTCCTTTCTAGGATGAGTAGCCAGGATCACATTACCCCTGTGTTCTGAAGTCTGCACTGGCTGCCTATAGAATTCTGGGCACAATTCAAAGTGCTGTTTTTTGACCTTTAAAGCCCTAAACAGTCTGGATCCCATATATCTAAGAGACCGCCTGTCCTACTTTGTTCCACCCCTACGGTCGGCCAGGGGAGCCCTCTTGTAGGTTCTATTGGTTACCCATGTCCGTAGGATACAATGTGATACTGTATCTTTTTGATTGAAAGGCAGTAAGCATTACATGCAGGCTAGGGATGGGTGAACGCGGTTCGGAAGTTCGGAGTTCGGCCCGAACTCGGCCTGTTCGGATGACCGAACCTGAACCTACTGAACTGAACCTGATTCCGAACTCCGAAACAACCGAACAGTTCGGTCAGTTTGGATCGCGTTCGGGTGGTTCGGGCAGGAGAAACGTGACCATAGCCAGTTGGTGACCCACTGCCTGACACAGGCAGGCACAAGGAGGGGGGAGGTCAGCTGAGGAGCAAACTTCCAGACACCAGGGGTGGAGAGGCTTGGAGTAGCAGCCAGCCTGCTCAATATAACAAAATGTGGAATATAACAAAACGTGGAATGTATTATGTGCCTGCCTGTGTGCCTATACCTACCTATCGCACAATTGAATGAAGTGTGCCCAACCATGCACTACTTCTAGGGACATCATTCAGCTCCCATAGGCTGTCATTCCACTGTACTTGAAGCAGTCATGCCCACTCGTCCCAGGAACCATCAACTAGATTCTGGGACCATCATTCCAGTCACGGGGGGCTGTTGTTCCATTCTGGGTGCTACCACTGCTCGTGTGTGACTGGCCATCGGCCACCATCGCCCACCTGAAAGCCTTCCCCCCACCAGCCTACTCCTCTGCATCCACCCGTGGATGTCCGCTGTCAAAAGAGCCTGTCTCTCTTTCTTTCTGGCACACCCACACAGACACAAGCTCTGCCCCTCCTGGAGGGCTGTCTGCAAGTTGAGACCCTGCTGCTGGCACATATTGGGGCTAATACGCTAACGCTACATCTGCTTCTGCTGTCAGGTAGGGATTTGACACAGACAAGCTGTATATACAATGAGATTCTGCCACCTGCCAGAACTTCAGCACAGAGGGATAAAAGATTAGATAAGTCAAACAAAGTTCGTAACAACAAAACAAATATAATTTTTAATAAAACCTTATAAACAACAATGAACATTCAACAACAGTATAAAACCAAAACCAAACATATATAAAAAGAAAGGAAACTTAAGTTTTAACCTGGGGGGTCTAGTCTTTGTTGGGCCTGTCCCCTGGAACATGGGGGAAAGGCAAAAGCCGGGGCGCAGCACAGGACCGAGGGGCGGGCACCCTGTGTTCCGTCATTTTGTACCCGTGGGCCGTGTTGAAGTCCACGACCCCCGCCACAGCTGTATGACACCTGGAGAACGACTGGTGGTATGGTTCCAGCTTCTCCATCTTGACAGAGACGTAGTGGGAGTATGCCTCCACCTGCTTTTTCTCGAGTTCGAACTCCTAGAACTGTTCCACCAGGCGGTTCTCCATTGGGGCTGCATGCAGTCATAGGCCCTGTATAAAGTAACGGGTAGGCCTCTCCACCTCGGCCCGAAAGGCCTTCACCACTGCAGACTCCTGGAGCCCGGGGGACTCCACACTGGAGCCGGAGAAGGGGGAAATGCTTTGATGGTGTTGCCATGTCTTTGGGGGTTGCCTTCCCCCCATTCTTCTGGCATTGATGCTCCACCACAGCCATGCCAGACTCCTGATGCTTCACCTTCTCCCCATGCATCTTCTTGGTGTGGGAGATTAGACCGGATGTGGTCCCCTCCCTGGCCAGTCTGAATTTTTTCCTGCATATCTAAAGAACATAAAAGATAGGAACTTAAGAAGTGTCATACTGTGTCAGACCAACAGTCTGTCAAGCCCTGCCTGCATTCTGTCTCCACAAGTGGGTGGGTGGCCATTTGGCCAATCTCACTCTGTAAGGGACTTCTGTTCTTAACAGGTCGTAGGGCAATCCATTCCCTGTAGTTCCAGCCCCCGTGCCTTACCGTGTACATGGCTTATGCGTCACCCTTCACAAACCACCTCCAGAAATCAGGTCTTCTCAGCTGACTGTCTGGGGGTGTCACTGGTGAGTCCAACCTCCGCCTTCATGATCTGCACCTGCCACTGGCACCAACAGATTCCTCGTCATCACCATCTCTGAAACAGGAACACATAAACAAGTAGTTAGTTAACAACACCTAAGTAATATCATGCATTTATGATGATACCTCTAGTCCTCCCTCCTTGGGGTGCTAGGGATGGCAACCGGAGACGGTGACCCTGGCTGGATGGCATGGGCAAATCCTGCCCTTCTTTGGGTGCTGAGGAGGGATGGCAATGGGGAGACTCTGGCTGGCTGGCACGTACAAATCCTGCCCTTCTTTGGGTGATGGGGAGGTATGGCAATGGAGAGACCCTGGCTGACTGGCACATGCAAATCCTGCCCTGGTTTTGGGGTGCGTGGCAACTGGAGAGTGGAGACCCTTGCTAGCCTGGCACATGTTTGGGTGAGGGTGCTCGTGCCTGACTGCTGGAAGAGCCCCCCAAGCTACAGTACCCTCTCTCTCTGTGGCAGACATTCGCTGCCATCCGCTGATGCCCACTGATACCCACCACCCATGCACCCACCCGGACACCAGTGAGCTTGCTCTAATGGATAGTATTCTTCTTGTCCTCAAAGTAAAAAAAAAAGTTTACAAACCTGGCAGCAGTAGCAGCACCTCCTGTGCCCGCCGGCTCTTGCTCCTCCTCCACCACCGAAGGTCCAACAGCAGCGGCAGGAACCTCTTCCTCCACCACCAGTTCCACCACCTTGGCCTTCCCCCAAGCCCGGCATTTAGTCACCTTCTTCATTTTTATTTTTTATACTCACCAACACCAAAAGTCACCCACCAACACTCTCCAACCAGCCAAACTAACAGTCAAACCAAAACCAACACACAGTCCAACACAAACACAACCAAAACATGCCAAACACCCAGCCAGCCACAACACACACACTCTCTTTCCACACAGCTCCGCTCCGCACGCACTCACATTTCCGGTTTCCGACGCGATCATGGGATCACGCGATACCTTTTTCCGAACGCCCGATCTGAACTCCACTGAACCGAACTACCAAACTCGAACTCGGCAACCGAACGGAACGACTGAACCGAACGACCAGATTGAACTGAACGACCAAACCCGAACCACGATCTGTTCGCACATCCCTAGTGCAGGCCTATTTTACACCATACATTTTATGCTATTCAGGTTTGTACATTGGTAAACAAAAACTGCCCATGAACTCAGTGCCAATAAGATTTATAAAACCTGGAGACTATGAGACAGAAAATGCTACTAAATTTTGAGTCTGAAAATATAGTGTTGTCATGCATTCTTGCCATTTCTGTTAAAGATCTGACTTTAAAACAATGCTCAAAGCAAAAACATGTATACATTTGTAAAACATCCAGTTACATAGGTTTCTTTCATTTAAACATGAATGAATAGAATACTGTAACTATTTGTATTTAGAGCTTCCTCAGAAAAAGCAGCATGTCAGTTTCTCAATTGCTAGAGCAAAAACACAGAAGGAACAGTGTGTCCATTTCTTCTACTGAAGTATTGTTTGGGTTCTTTCTATATAAAGTATCCCCATAAAGCGCACAGTGACAATTAATAATACTGTGCAGCAAAGGAATAGATAAACAAGCCTAGAAGTAAAGAAAGAATAAAGTAGGGAGTAAAGGTATGAACACAAAGAATGAGAGTAGGGGAGAAAAACAGGCCTTGAAGTAGGAATGTGTGTGGGAACATTGTTCCTTGTGGTTAGCAGTACGGTCCCTTGTGGTTAGCGGTACTATTTTGTTAGAATCTTTATTAGAAAGCTGGTCCAGGACTTATTCTGCTAATCGTAAGAAGGTATGTTAAGATGATAAACTGATGTACCTTGGACAAAGGGAATATTTTCATGAATAGTTTGTCTGAAGTACTATGTGAGTGTAGGAGGATATTGTTGTATAAAAGACCATCACAGAGCGTGCTCTGGGTTCTTCATCTCTGGTTGACTCCTGACAGCCAGATTGAACTTCTCCTTTTTGCAAAGAGGTTTTTTATATTATTTCTTTCATGGCCATATACTCTCTCTTATTTTCTTACTAAACATTTTGTATTTCTTTGTACTTTTATATTTCTATACTTTGTAAGCAATAGGTTGTAAGACATAGATTTTGTTTTATTATAAGACGTTAAGTTGGTTAAGTAAAGTTAAGTCAAATTAAGCTAAGTTTCTGCATGATTTTAAGAAGATATTAGGAGGAAAATGTTTCTTTTTCGTATAGCATCTCGGATGAAAGAACCCAAGTCAAAGATCCTGCTTTTAGGCCTATTTCCCCCAGTGCCAGATTGTTACAATACCATGCTTGCCTTGTCAAGAGAAGTTTTAAATGTGTAATTTTGGCCTTTTTTTAGTATATATGGTCCAATAACTTAAGTGTATGTAAGCAGCTGTACAAAAAAAGGAAACCAAAATCTGTAATAGATACATAAATACATTTTGCAAAAGTATACACTATGTTTAAAAAAGTAAAAAAATGACTAAGGGAGCTTGAGAGAAAAAAGGGTCATTGCAAATGGGAGAAAAACATCTGTGTCCAGTTTTGAATAGAAGTATGAATGAGACTGGGTTGCCCTAGAGAGGGTGAGAGACAGATAGACACAGGGTGAGGGGATGTGTGGAGAAACACTGCAGGGGCAAAAGGTGGCAGTAACAAGAAAAATACTTCACACAGTAGATTAATGTATGTTTTTGTGTGTTGCAATTTATCACTACATAAATAGGATGGATAGGTGACTGCTTCAGATTACAGTGTGGTTGCCATGTTGGTCCCAAATTTAAGAGATGGAGGCAAAGTAGTTCAGATAAAAGGTATTATCTGAACTACTTTGTCTCCATCTGGCTCAGATTATAGACAGAACCAGATTTAGTCCCTTCTTTTGGAGAAATTTGCCTATATTTTTCTCCTGTAGATCAACAGTTCAAATCCAGAACAATGACAACAAAAAACAGTCACTGTCTGAAGACTATTTTGCAGCCTCAGTGAAATGAGTTAGCATTTTCACTCCACTGCCTCTGAACAAGCACCTACACATCATAGAATTCCCACCAATAATGATGGTAGAATTCCCACCAATAATGATGATGATGATAATAATACTATATCACCCTTGTGCTCAGCCTCAACAAGGAATTAAAAATGTAAAGGGAGAATTAAGAATTTTCTCCTCTCTGAAGATTTTTATTTTATTTTATAAATATACTTATACCCCGCAACTCTCAACCATACGGCAACTCATAGTGGCTTACAAACAATAAAAATATCCAATACAATAAAATATTTAATTAATAAAAAAATATCAACAAGCTCATAGTACTAGCCTATATAATAAGCATATCCCCCCTCCATAAAATCCAATTAACCCATCTCATCCTCCGTCCTGCCAAATGCTTGGCGGAAGAGCCAGGTCTTGCAATGTTGGTGAAAGGTAAGGATATCGGGGCTGAGGCAAAGCTCCACTGAGAGAGAATTTCACAATGATGGTGCAGTCACCAAGAATGCCCTCTTGTCCGTCCAGACCTGCTGAAAAGGCAGGATGTCCAGGAAGGCACCCCTAGACATCTGCAGGGGCCGCCCTGGGGCCCAAGGAATGAGGCAGTCCCACAGGTAAGTGGGACTCAGGCCATGTAGGGCTTTATAGGTTAAAACCAGCAATCTGAATCAGGCCCGGAAAACAATTGGCATCCAGTGCAATGCCTGGAGCACTGGTTGAGTGTGCTCCCTGCAACCCATCCCTGTCAGGAGGTGGGCCGCTGCATTTTTCACCAGTTGCAGTTTCCAGACCATCACCATGGGCAGCCCCATGTAGAGTGCATTATAGTATTCCAGCCTTGAGGTGACAAATGCATGGATGATAGCGGCAAGGTCGGAGTCTGAGACGTATGGGTGGAGCTTCTTCACCAGATGTAACTGGTGAAAGGCACCCCTAGACACAGCCAGCACCTGCTTATCCAGGCACAGCTGGGAATCCAGGAGCACCCCTAGCCTCTGAACAGATGGAACCAATGGAGGATGGACCTCCCCAATAACAGGGACTTTCCTCTCCCCCAGATCACCAACCCCTCCCACTAACTTCATCTCTGTCTTGTTGGGATTGAGTTTCAGTTGACTCGACCTCATCCAGTCCACCACAGTTGCCAAACACAAGGCCAGCAATGAGACTGCAGGGCCTGGGTCAGTTGAAAAATAAAAATAAACCTGCGTGTCACCGGCATACTGATAGAAATGAACCCACCAGCTGTGCACGACCTTCCCAAGCAGCTGCATGTACATGCTGAATAAGAGTGGGAACAGAATGGAACCCTGTGGGAACCTACACAGGAGGCCCCCAGGGGACGATGAACAGTCTTGCTGAGATCTATCCATGAGGTAGGAACAGAACTACTGTAAAACGGTACCGTCTACCCCAACCAGGTCCTGCAGGCGAGTTACCAACAGCTCATGATTCACAGTATCAAATGCCGCAGATAGATCCAGTAGAACCAAAGCCAATTTGCCGGGGCACCAGTGTCAAGCAACGGTTTATTGTTAAGTGGCCAGACCACTGCATCTTTAAGGCATTCCAGCACACGACCCTCCCTAAGGGAGGCATTGATCACCCAGGCTAACACTGGCCCTAACGTCGGTCAGACAGGTGCGCCAGGATGCAAGCCCACAGCAGGAAATGGTCTGACCACAGTAAAGGTGTATATACCACACCTCCTATCATCAGGCTCCCCGCGTCAAGGTCAGTGCAGAACACCAAATCCAGAGTATGTCCACCCTCCTGTGTCGGTCCCACCACCACCTGGGACAGCCCCATGGTTGCCAGGTCAGCCATGAATTCCTGCTCCACCTCATGCAATCCGGCCTCAGCATGGATATTGAAGTCCCCCAGGAGAATAAGCCTTATAAGATAAACTTCTAATAATCCTGGTTCACCTTGGCACAGTAATATTGAAATGCTCACTATACCTACAGTGTACCTTTTCCAATCTGGCACAGTTCATAAGAACTGTATATAGACTTGCAAAATTTTTACTGCATGATTCTGTTTGCCTTCTCTTTTAATGTATTGTTTTTGATTGTATATGTTTTATATGTTTTTACACTGTAAGCCACCCTGGGCTGCCTGGAGTGGGAAGCGAGGGGGGGAGAAAGAAAATTGTTTTATAAAATAAATTAAATAAATTAAATAAAATGATATCATACTGGTCTGCCGACTGGCAAATTACTGAAGGACACAGAGTCATAGAGTCACAAGGCTGGAAGATACCTCAAGGGGCATCTAGTCCAGCCCCGTGCACCACTGTAGGACCTGCCTCACCCCAAATATCGGCAGAGAGAAATCCCACCATTAGCTACAATTAGAGACTGGGACCAACCAGAGCACACCGATGCCTGAAGTAACAGGAAACAATTTTAGAAAAAGAGGATCCATATGTCCCAAATGGGTGAGCCACACCCAGGCTGCACGGGAAGGTGAAAAACCCTCAAAATCAACAGGCACTGCAGAGTGCACGGTTCGGGCTGTGGCATCTCCAAAGGATGTTACTTTAGAGGAAGTAGAGTATCTTAAGACTGAGGATAAGATAAATGACAAGGGACTTCAGGTGGAACACGGGGGAGAACAGACAGATAATGATTCCAGAGTGCCTGTTTCAGTTACCTATAATGTTCCCATTAATTATATTAATAAAAAGAATACATTTAAGTGTCTATATGCTAATGCAAGAAGTCTAAAAAGTAAGATGGGAGAATTAGAGTTTATAGCACTAAATGAAGATCTAGACATTATAGGCATCACAGAGACCTGGTGGGATGAGGATAACCAATGAGACACTGTAATAACAGGGTACAAGATATATCTAAAGGACAGAGGAGATCGTGTTGGTGGTGGGGTGGCTCTGTATGTTAAGGACAGCATTGAGGCAAGTGGAATAAAAATTGTACAGGATGCAACCTGTTCCCTCAAATCCCTATGGATTGAAATTCCAGGTATCAAGCAGAAGGGTATAGCAGTGGGGCTATACTATCGCCTCCCCTGACCAGAATAGAGAGACTGATTATGTAATGCTAATAGAGATTAAACCGGCTACTAAAACTGGGAAAGTAATAATAATGGGTGACTTCAACTACCCCAGTATTGACTGGGTGAATGCCTCCTTGGTGCGGGATGTGGAGGTAAAATTTCTGGATGCCATAAATGACTGATTTTTAAAGCAATTGGTTCCGGAACCAACGAGGGGAGGAGTTACTTTAGATCTAGTCCTAAGTGGCACACAGGAACTAGTGCAAGCAGTAACTGTGGCCGAGCCACTAGGCAATAG
>QEPC01015155.1:2170364-2223667 GCA_003113815.1 Sphenodon punctatus | reverse complement strand
ATCTCAAAAGCATCCCATTTCCAGCATTGTGAACACACAGCTAAACATCGCCAGACTCACAGGTACATCTTGGGATCTCAAAAGCATCCCATTTCCAGCATTGTGAACACACACCTAAAGATCCCACCCGCGGGGGGTGGGAGCAGCTTGGTGGGACCCTGGGGGGGTGGGAGCAGCGTGGGGGGACCCTGGGGGTGGAAGAGGACCCTTAGGGGGTGGGAGCAGGGTGGGGGGAGGGATCACTTACCTGGCTGCTGCTCCAGCGGTGCCTGGTGGCCCGAGTTGCAGGCAGAGGTGATAGTGGGGGACTTTACTTGCTTTAAATTGGCCGTGTGTCCTGCTCCTCCGGAGCCAGGACGCGCGGGCAATTTAAAACAAACAAACAAACAAAAAAAGTTCCCTGCCTTGCCGCTCTGCGTGGCAGATTGGTGGGGAGAGCAGCAGCGGAAGGGAAGTGGCTGAGACTGGTGGCGCGCTGTTGAGAGGCCGGGAGAACACAGCAGCATGCCGCAAGCCTTGTCCCTGACTCCATGCGTGCTGTTCCCTGCCTCAGTCGCCCGGCCCAAAGCTTCTCGCCTGGGCGTTTGCATCAAGCACCCAGGCTAGAGGTTCCATTGTGCCCATTAGGCGGAAAATGGAAAAGGCTAGCCCCTCCCTCCACAGCACGTCCTATGCGTGCTGTGGACTGAGGGGCTCAGCCGCCCAAATCGCGTTTTCAATAGAAAGCGCGGTTTGGGCAGCTGTGCAGCTCAGCCTCTTTGTCCCTTCTGGGACCCACTTTCAGAGTGGCTCAGAGTGGGTCCCGGAAGGGAGACAGATCAATGACAGCAGCAGCAGCCTCTGAAGCAGAAGTCAGAGGCTGCTGCTGCTGTCAGAAGCGGCGGCACATTGGTTTTTTAAAAAAAAAACTAGAGGAGCGGCGGGGCCCCCCACGGTGCTAGGGGGGCAGTGTCCCAAACTACCAGGGGATGGGGGGGAAGCCGCCCCTGACTGGCAACATAACTGTAAGGTGCTAAATAAGGCAGGCCAAGAAAGAATTTGAACGGAGACTTACAAAAGAGGCAAAAACCAATAATAAAACCTTTTTCAAGTATATCAGAGGCAAGAAGCCTGCTAGGGAGGCGGTTGGGCCATGAGATGACCAGGGAGTAAAAGGGGCACTCAGGGAGGACAAGGACATTGCAGAGAAGCTAAACGAGTTCTTTGCTTCGGTCTTCACTGCGGAGAATGTTGGGGAGATACCCACGCCCTACTTTGTAGGTGATGAATTGGATGAACTGTCACAAATCAGCGTGACCCTGGAGAAGGTTCTAGAGCAAATTGACAAGCTTAATACGAACAAATCACCAGGGCCAGATGGTATTCACCCCAGAGTTCTGAAGGAACTCAAATGTGAAATTGCAAACCTACGAGTGGTAATTTGTAACCTAACGTTGGCATCGGTCACTGTACCTGAGAACTGGAGGGTGGCAAATGTAACCCCAATATTTAAAAAGGGATCCAGAGGTGATCCTGGAAGCTACAGACTGGTAAGCTGGTGAGTGTTTGCAGTTGGGAGCGGAGGGACTTGGAACAGGGGACTCTGGAGGGGAAGCTACCACTTGTGCCCACTCATTGGCTATCTTCATCTCCCCAGGTATATCATACAGGGGCCGGGGCCCTTTGGGCGTGAGTGTTTGCAGCTGGGAGAGGAGGGGCTTGGAACAGGGGACTCTGGAGGGGAAGCTACCATTTGTGCCCACTCATTGGCGGTCTTCATCTCCCCAGGTATATCATACAGGGGCCAGGGCCCTTTGGGCGTGAGTGTTTGCAGCTGGGAGAGGAGGGGCTTGGAACAGGGGACTCTGGAGGGGAAGCTACCGCTTGCGCCCACTCATTGGCTGTCGTCATCTCCCCAGGTATATCATATAGGGGTCGGGGCCCTATGGGCGCCAGTCGAAGGGTGACACCCAAAGGGTGTCGGCCATTAGCGGGGTCGTTTGTGGGGACGTGTTGGCGTTGGAACTACCCTCTTTCATCGTATGTCTGCTGCCCTTGGATGTAGGTGATTTGAGTGAAGTTTGGAACAACACTCGGTAACCGAGCGGCTCGTCACCCAGCCCCGAGGAACTACCCAGCTCACCTGTGCTGTTAACACCTAGCTTACCTTATCCCTTTTGACCTCATGGGGTGGAGCCCAATGATGACTAGAAAGTGCACTGGCACTGGTAAAGAGGTGGTCCATATGCCTCCTAGACAGCAGAAGATAGAGGAATTTACCTCAATATGAACAGTCTCTCAAGGGAAAAGGGAGAAAATTCCCTTCGGGTTTGGCCTCTTCGTCGGCCAGCACTGAGGGTGATGTGTTGCTTTTAGGGAAGTCTCGGATTATCTCAGCTGAACCTGATCCCATGTGTATGGGCAACCTGCAATTGGAGGATCTGGGGGAGGCACCAACGCCAGATCTAATGGTGATGCGGGGGGCCCCACCGGGTGATCAGGTGAGGGCTCTTATGATCCAGCTAACACAGATTTTGGAGCTTCTGAGAGAACAAAAAGAGCAGTGGTTGATGGTTAAAGAATACATCCAGGAGCTGAGGTGTGCTAGGGCAACCTCAGACTCGTATAATGGGATCAATCATCCAATATTGGGAATGGATCCACCAGCTAGCCCCTCTAAGTTAAACTCTCTCCCCATGCCCCAAATATCAACTCAGGACTTGATGAAGGAATCTAGTAGACCTACTAGAACATTCATCAGGGCCCATGGGGGAAATCCAGAAGTCTAATATCCCTACTTTGCGGCAAGAGAAATCTAGCTACAGGGCCCTTTCGTTCCAGATACGGCCGCTCCCAAATGGTAATTCCCCCTGCTGGAGAACTAAAAAAGATATCTTCCATCACCTCTCCACCATTCTGGGGATTTTTATTCCGCTAAATCACACTGGACCTTTTCACCTAATCCCCATGCGTGGGCCAGTCCAGCACCTTACGGTTTCCTTTCGTAATTTTAGATTAGTTGATTATTTACTGCAGTACATCCCCTTGTTTTTTTTCTTGGGGAGTTCAGATGGAGGAGATTTTTCAGAACAAGGATCAAATGCTTTTTGTCAGCGAAGAAGGGGCCACGCGGGAGAGCCGTAGGCCCAGTCCCCCTTTATGCTGTTCTAGCATTGGGGGACATTTGGCTAGTGATCTCAAGCCGGGGGAAACCCCCGTGGGGAAATTGAGGCTGCCATTAACAGTAGGTTGTCCCAGCTGGCCATGGGTCCGGGCCTTATCAGGCAAGATCAAGATAAAGGTATAAATGGAAGGGATCTGGCAGTTGTGCAATCAGCTAGGGACTTGGTAGACCTTACCGAGGAAATTGGCTCTCTCCTACAGGAGGCCAGTGAGAGTTTTCAACTAGAACCCTCTGAGGTTGGGAGTCTGCCAAGGGATTCACCGGCCACTACATTGCAGGGGCCACCAAATAGAGTTACTTGTCAGGAGGAGGGGACACCTGATCACTCCAGCTCTGATTTGGGTCAGAGTATTGTGGCGTTACAGCCCTCAGACCAGGGATTTGGTGGTTCCCCCCAGAACAGGGTACAGCAGGAGCAGGGGGTAGTATTTTCCCATCCAGGCCTGGATCATCTGGCAACTTTGGCACTGAGGCACCAGGAAGAGGTTAGATCATGACATGCCCGGAAGCAGGAGAAATCTGTCTCGGTCTGCTCTTGGAATGTGTCAGGATGGAATGCACATAAAAGACTTGGAGATTTCGAGGCTTTTCTTAGATTACATCAGGTGATTTTGGTCCAGGAAACTTGGACTTAGGATGTTACAGAAATGGAATAGCACACAGCTGTGTGTTTGCCAGCTGTCGTGGTAGCTGCCAGGGAAAGACCAAGTGGGGGTTTGGCTTGTCTGATGACGGATAATGCCGGGTTCAGACTGGCTGGTGAGATTAGGTATCCTCCATTAATTCTGGAAATAGTTCTGGTTTTTGGAGATTGTAAATTTGTGTTTCTGAGTATTTATGTCCCTCCAGTTAATGCAGGTACCTTTAATGGAACGCTGTGGTCGGACTTGGACAAAGCACTTAGTAATATTATTATTGATCACCCACATGCTTTGGTAGTTATAATGCTAGAATTGGCCCTGATGATTCCTCCTTATCAATGTACTTGGATACCTCAGCCTGTAGTAGTACTGTCATCCAGGTTAATGGTAGGATATCGAAGGACCAGAAACTGAACTCAGCTGGCATCAGATTTGCCAAGTTAGTGGCAGGATTAAATTTGCATATACTGAATGGTGCGGGCTTTCAGGATCCAGAGGGCGAATTCACGTTTCTCGGCCCTCAGCACAGTAGTGTTATAGGCTATTACTGAGGAGGTGTTGGAGCATGTGGCTGGGTTTGAGGTCGCCCCATGTGTGCTTACAGACCACCTGCTACCGGTCCTGATACTGGAAGTAGCCTTTGGTAGTGAGATTGTGAGGACAGGTTCCCAGCTAGCTGATAATCTTGATTGTTATAACTACTTACCTTGGAATGAGAACACAGCTCGAGTTTGGGACTTGTTATTAGAAGCAGGAACTAGTTTGATGTTAGTGACAGGATGGTAGAGGGCAGTACTGGGGAAGCAGTAATTGAAGCCTATAATTGTGTTAGCTCTCTCTGGGAGCAGCACCTGTCTGCTGCCGCCAGGAATAGATTGGACCAGAGGCCTTTTCGGTCGGTTTCACAGAGATGGTTTGACAATGAGTGCTGTCTGGCTAGGAGGGACGTATGCACTATTTATGAGGAATATCGGTCGGGGCATTTGTTACATCTCCCTGACTGTTATTTCTATTTTAAAAAGGGTGTACAAGAACTTAGTTCTCCAGAAAAAGAAACTGTACCTTCAAAATCAGTGGCAGGAACTGATAAAGGCCAGTGGTGCTGGCAATTCTAAATCTTTCTGGCGTATTATCAACGGGGCCATTAGGCCGTGTGCGTGCGTGCGTGCGTGCGTGCCTACAATTACTCCGTCTGCCTGGGTGGAATTTATTAAAGCTTCCCAGGTAGGCCTGTGCCCTGAACAGGCAGGGAGCCATTGTACTACTAGGTTTGACTTTGGCATTCGGCCGGATTGGCCACCAGTCATGGAGCTTGAGATCAATGGAATAATTGGGACCTTCTTGCAAGGTAAAGCCTCAGGCCCTGACCTGATTCAAGTTGAGGCTATTAAAAGGAACATTGGCTGGTGGCTTCCTGTTCTAGCCAAGCTTTTTACAGCAATTAATTCCTCAGGAATTAAACCTAGGGGGTGGAGACAAGCTGTAGTAGCTCCTATTTATAAAAAAGGGGCTAAGAACTGACTCAGGCAGATCAGCCTCATCAGTGTGGTAAGCAAGATGTATGTGAAGTACCTTCTGGTGAGGCTGGCAAATTGGATAGAACAGAACGAGATTTTGAACCCAGAGCAAGTTGGGTTCCAAAAGGGAGATGTATGTTAGATCACTGTGTAGTCCTCCACCACCTGGTGGAGAAGTATAGATCAGCTAATTGGAGGTTGTATGCTGCCTTCTTGGATTTGAGGGCGGCATTTGATTCAATAAACAGACAGCTTTTGTGGAGGAAATTGATCCGCCTTAAGATCGATAATAGGCTGCTTTTCCTGATCCAAGCCCTCTACAGGGAAACCACAGCAGCCGTGAAGTTGAACCAAGCAGGGCAACTAACCCCGAGCATCATGGTTGAACAGGGGGTTCGACAGGGGTGTGTCAGCTATTCTTCGATTCTTCTCTGGGACGGGAAGGAAGAACTTAGAAGCGGCAGTCAAAGTTTGTGAGGCCAAGGCCAGAGCATCCCTCCTATATGGAGCAGATTGTGGGCCCCCCTGTCGGATAGGAACTTGAATGCTATCCAATTTCAGATTTTAAGTATACTAACTAAATTACCAAATGGTACTCCGGCAGCAGCTGTGAGACTTGAAATGGGGATGCGAACTTGGTCAGCTGTGGCCAGGGAGCAAGCCCCTCTCTACTGGCTTAAGAGACGTAGGGCTAAACAGGATTCCTTGATCTGGCATATGTTTCAGGACCCTTTTCTCAGCCCATGGCATAAGGCAGTTTTGGGCCAAGTGGCCCGTCTGGGGCTCTCCCAGACTTATTTGGAAACTAAAGATCTCCCTGCCGCTAGGCGTGAGCTCATTTTGAGATCTAGAGATATAAGCCATCAAGAGGATTTTGCTAAAGTCGAGGGTTCTCAACACATGGCCGGATACTGCTCATTGGCCCCTCAGTTAGGTACTATGGCTCCCTGTCTCACCACAACTGCCACTTTTAGAGAGAAGTATCTTTTCCCTTGTGCCAGGATAAACGCGCTACCTACAAGAGTTCTCGAGGGGCGCTTTTTAGGGATCCCATATGAGGATCATTTATGCCCTTTTGATTTTTTGAGTACTGAGTCTGTTCACCATATATTATTTGAGTGCAGGTTGTATGACTCTCTGCGCTCAATATTCTTGCAGCCGCTTATAGAAAGATTCCCGGGTGGGACAGACCGGTTCCTTTCCTATAAGGCCCTTTGTGATACCTGTCCAGGGGTTACATTTAGTACTATGAAATTTCTCGTAGCAGCCATGGAGATGAGGAAGAAGTTCCTCTTGTCTAAGTCTTTGACCTACTTTGACTAACTTTTCTGTGTTTTAATGAAAATGTAGTCTGATTAAGTTTGATTAAGTTAACACTTTTGATTAAGTTAACACTTTTACTGTGTTATAGAGATAAATTTAAGACTTGAAGTCTTTATTTTATACCGTTTTTTATTTAGTTATTTAATTTATGAGTGTTTGTATGTTTGTTTATGTTTATAAGTTGACAATGGCCAATGGCTACATCAAATAAATTTGAATTTGACTGGTAAGCTTGACGTCTGTGCCGGGCAAAATTGTGGAAACTATCATTAAGAACAGAATCACTAGGGATGTGCAAACGCGGTACAGAAGTTCGAAGTTTGGAACAAACTCAGCCCATACAGACCACCGAACGCGATAACGAACTCTGCAATGACCGAACAATTTGGTCGGTTCGGGTCGAGTTCGGATGCGTTCGGGCAGCAAAAACATGTCACTGGAAGGCAAAAACGTGACAGGGAGAGGGGGAGTCAGCTGAGGAGCAGACTTCCAGGCACCAGCGGTGGAGAGGCTTGGAGTAGCAGCCAGCCTGCCCAATCACCATCCCTTTTCTCCTCAGACCACTGGCTTCACAGGCAGTGATTGGCCACAAGCTAGACTGCACGGAGCCAATGGGGCTTGAGGTGAGAAGGGCACAGCAAGTAACAAAACTCATTGCCCTCCCCCCTTCCAACACCTTCTGAGCTAGTCACTGTTCCTGACAGCAGGAAGTGCATCACCCGGGGTGGGGGGAAATCCTGTCTGGGCACATTTTAAGCTGGTGCAGGCGGATGATTCCAGGGAGGTGCAGTGCACTGTGTGCAATAAAGTGGTGAAGCACGGGCAGGTGCTCGCCAACCTTGGCTCAACTGCCATGGTGAGGCACCTGAAGTCATGCCACAGCACTCTGCTGCTAAGCAGGAAGGCAGGGGAAGTGGATGCCAGCAGGTTCCCAACCGCAGCGGCCAGTTGCCCGCCTCCTTCAGTGGGCAAGCGTCCTGCACCAACTGCTGCCTCTAGCGGTAGGAGCAGTATTCCTGCTAGGGGGGGAAGAACAGCAGCAGGAGCCTCGCCAGCAGCGTCAGTCCACCATGGAGGAGCTGGGGTGGGGGCAGCTGCCAAGGCCATCGGCAGCTGGAGGGTGGCGTGGCTTTCAAGAGAAAGCCAGGTGCCTGTTGGGTGAAATGATTGCGCTGGATGGGAAGTCCTTCTCCATTGTAGAGGGCATGGGCTTCAAACGGCTGATTGGGTTCCTGGCCCCCCAGTTTAAGCTGCCGTCCCGCACCACCCTCAGCTGGAATGTGGTGCCTGAGCTGTACAGGGCTTTGAAGGAGTGGGTGAGGGAGCAGCTTGCAGGGGTTGGGGGTGCCACCATCCTCTTTACAACAGACTTGTGGTCAAGTAGGCATGCACAGCATGCCTACCTGGCAGTGACTGCACACTGGTGGCAGGACCCAGAGCTAGCGCTTGACAGTGGCAGGAGGGGTCCTGAAGCAGGGTATATGTGGGCCCTGCTTCAGGCACAAGTAATGGACAACCCCCACACCACTAGGATCATTGAGGCAGCCCTGACCGCCATGGTGAGGGACGTGGCCAATGTACTGCGCACACCCTTCACCTCGTGGTCAGGGATGCTCTGGGGTTGGGATATAAGGGGATTGAAACAGGCAGCACCCTTAGCTCCCTGATCGAGCGGGGGAGGAAGCTGGCAGGCCAAGCAAGACTCCCCAGTGCACCAGCTGGTCCAGGATGCCTCCACACAGTGGAATTCCACCTTCCTGATGCTCGAGTGGCTTCTTGAACAGAAAGCTGCCCTGCATCAGGTTCAACTGGTGACGGACAGAAGGGTACCTCTAGGGTACGATGCAGCAGAATGTGAGATCCTGGCTCACACGGTCTTCGTGCTAAGCCCGTTCCTGGCCGTGACGGAGACCGTGAGGAGCTCCACTGCCACCCTCAGCCAGGTGACCCCTCTGGTCCAGAGTCTCCACAGGAGGCTGAATGAGATTATCGGGGAATGGGATTGTGGCCCTCAGGGCAGGAAGCTGACCAATGAGGTGCTTGACCTGGAGCAGCACCTGAAGGCAGGGCTGAGGGTGCGATTTGACAAGCTCCTGCGGCGAGAGGAATATGTCCTGGCAACAATGATGGACTCCAGGGTCAAGGGCAGCGTGGCACACCAGAAAGCACTCTATGGCCACTGGAAGGGTGAGCTGGTGGACAGCGTCCAGCGGGCAGAGCGGGCTATGTAGCAGGACGCCCCTGGGGATGGTGGGAGTGAGAGCAGCCACCCCTTTCAGCCAGCTGGGTCTATTCCTGCCCCCGGCCCTAGCGGTAGCAGTAGCATCCCTATTGCCAGCAGCAGCAGCTCGGCCTATGTGCAGGCCACTCTGGGAAGCATGGCAGCCTCCACAATAGGGCAAGCAGCATGGCTGAGGGCAGTGGTGGAGGTGGTGCCCTTTCAGAGCTACCAGAGGAAGTACGACGGCACCTTAGCAGCTGTGGAGACCTACCTGGAGAAGGAGCCGTGCATCAATCCCAGCAGCGATCCCTTGGACTACCGGGCCAGCAAGGCCAACATGTGGCCATCCCTGTTGAAAGTGGCCAAGGGTATACTGTCCTGCCCACCAACCAGTGTTCCCAGCGAACAGGTGTTCTCCATGGCAGGGGACATTTGCTCCCGGCACCGTCTGAGACTGGGAGCCAAGTTGGTGGAACAGTTGTTGTTCATCAAGGTTAACCTTCTGCAGCTGGGATTCCCTGAGCTGCCACCTGCCTGTCTGCCTGCCCAGGTTGCCGCCAAGCTCGAAGCCTGCCTCAGCCCACCTGCCCGCCTCTTATGCCACGCTGCCCGCCCACCCAGGTTGCAAAGCTTGAACCCAGCCTCAGTATGCTTGCCTTCTGCTCATGCCATGCTGTCTGCACACCTGTCCAGGTTGCAAAAGTTAAACCCTGCCTCAGTCTGCCTACCTATCATGCCACACTGCCCACCTGCCCGTCCTCGCAGGTGGCCTAGATGAAAAAACCTGCCGCAGTCTGCCTGCCTTCTGCTCATGCCATGCTTCCTGCCTGCCCAGGTGGCCTAGATCAAAGTCTACCTGCCTTCTTCTCATGCCATGCTGCCCACCTGCCCATCCCGGTGGCATAGATCAAAGCCTGCCTGAATCTGCCTGCCTCTCATGCCACGCTGCCAGGCTGCTCAGCCTGTGGGCAAAGCTGAAACCCTTCATTCTGCCCACAGGGCGCTGTCATTCCATGGCATCAAGAAACAGCCACTCCAGTCCTGGGACCTACCGTAAGGGTTTTGGTGCCTACGTTACTGGCAGGGAAGGCTGTGTTTAATATCTAGAAGCTGCCACTCTAGCCCCATGACCCACCCTCAGGGTTCTTGTGCCCTGTTATTCTGCTCATGGGACACTGTCATCCCACCTTTTCTTCACGAGTTAGGAACCTGCTGTTCATGGTGAAAGAGAGAGAGAGAGAGAAATAAGACACAGAGAGAAAGTCTCCCCACTGCTAGAAGGAGAGACAGACACGATCCCACCCATGCTGTCACCCGTACTATATGGTCGGGGGGGGAAGAGAGAGAGAGAGAGGCTCCCCGCTCGAATGAGAGAGATGGGGGTGGAGGCGGAGAGGTGTATCCAGGGCAAGCTACCTGCCAGAACCAGCGAGGGTTCTCATGTGCCCACATCCACCAGCAAACCAACCAGAATGAGATGGAAATAATAACACACAACGTATTATATGCGCCTGCCTGCCTGCCTGCATGCATTCCTGTACCTGCTACCACCTATTGCATGATTGAATGAAGTATGCCCAACCATGCACTAATTCTAGGGACATCATTCAACTCCCATAGACTGTCATTCCACTGTACCTGAAGCAGTCATGCCCGCCCGTCCCAGGAACCATCAACGAGATTCTGGGACCATCATTCCAGTCACTGGGGACTGACATTCCATTACACTGCATCCAGAAGCTCGGTGCCCGCACACCAGTCTGCCCCCCACCCCAGCCTACTCCTCTGCACCCACCCGCGGATGCCCACTGAAGTTGCAGAAAAAAACAACCTCTGACCACCAGCACCCACCGCCTGCTGCCAAGGAGCCTGTTTCCCTTTCTCTCTGGCACACTCACACAGACGCAAGTCCTGCCCCTCCTGGGGGGCTGTCTGCAAGTTGAGACCCTGCTGCTGACACATCTTTGGGTTAATACCTTACCTACGCTACATGTGGTGCCAGGTGCTGCCGGTAGAGATTGACAAGATGTATGAGATTCTGCCTCCTGCCAGAACTTCAGCACAGAGGGATAAAAGATTGGCAGGTCAAACAAAGCTCGTAACAACAAACAGAACTTTCATTAAAAGTTTTTAAACAAGAACAACAATATTATAAAACCAAAAACAAACATTAAATATATATAAAAAGAAAGGAAACTTAAGGGGTCTACTCTTTGGGCCTGTCCCCCAGAACTTGGGGGAAAGGCAAAAGGGGCACATGGGACCTAGGGGCGAGCACCCCATGCTCCGTCATTTGGTAGCCGTTTTGTATGGCAAAGTCCACGGCCCCTGCCACGGCTACCTGCCACCTGGAGACCAACTCGCGGTAGAGTTCCAGGTTGGCCAACTCGGCAGAGACGTACTGGGAGTACACCTCCACCTTCGGTTTCTCTACCTCGACCTCCTAGAACTATTCCACCAGCCGGTTCTCCATAGTGGCTGCTTGCAGCCGTAGGCCATCCACAAAGTCCTGGGTCGGCTTCTGGACTTCGGTCTGAAAGGCCCTTGATGCTGAAGACTCCTCCTGGGGGGACTCCTCAGAGGAGCTGGAGGAGGTGGAAGGGCTTTGATGGCGTCACTTCTGGCGTGCCTTCCTCCTCTTCTTCTGGCGATGACGGTCCACAACCATGCCAGAGTCCTGCCACCTCACCGTCTTCCCGTGGACTTTCTCTACGTGGGCAATTAGGCCCGATGTGGTCCCCTTGCTGGCCCTTTTAAATCTTTTGCCACAGATCTAAAGAACATAAAAAGATAGGAACATAAGAAGTGCCATACTGTGTCAGACCAATGGTCTTTCAAGCCCTGCCTGCATTCTGTCTCCATAAGTGGGTGGGTGGCCAATCTCTCTCTGCAGGGAACTTCCTAACAGGTCATAGGGCAATCCATTCCCTGTTGTCCCAGCCCTTGTGCCTTACCTTGCAGACGGCGAATCCGGTATGCTTCTCATACCACCGCTAGACTTCGGACCTTGTGCGCCCACTGTCTGGCAGTGGTACTGGCGACCTCCACCAGCGCGTAGCACCAGCACCGGCATCCGATTCTTCACCCTCTCTGAAACAGGAACACATAAGCAACACCTAAGTATTATCATGCATTTATGATGATGCCTCTAGTCCTCCCTCCTTGGGGTGCTTAGGATGGCAACGGGAGACGGTGACCCTGGCAGGCACGTGCAAATCCAAAGACCCTGGCTGGCATGTGCAAATCTTGCCCTTATTTGGGTGCTAGGCAGGGATGGCAATGGAGAGACCCTGGCTGGCATGTGAAAAACCTGCCCTCCTTGGGCCCTAGGGATGGCAACAAGAGACCCTTGCTAGGGATTACTGGTACGTGTTTGGGTGGGTGCATCCTTCGGCTCACGCATGAGTGCTGGAAGAGCACCACACACCCTCTCTCTCTGTGGCAGTCTGGCACGCATTTGCTGCCACCCACTGATGCCCACTGTTTGTGCCTGACTGCCCACCACCAACCCACCAACCTACCCACCCACCTGCACGCTAGTAAGCTCGCTCTAAAGGATAGTATTCTTCTTGTCTTCAAAGTAAAAATAAAGTTTACAAACCTGGCAGCACGTCCTGTGCCCAGTTCTTGCTCCTCCGATGAGGAGCTGACCTCCACCACTGAAGGTCCAGCGGCAGCAGCCTCAGGCTCTTCCTCCTCCACTGGCTTCACCACCTTGGCCTTCCAGGAGGACCTATCAAGTCTCACCCTCTTCATTATTTTTTTAGTCCCACACACAAACAGCAAAACAAACACACCAACCAGCCAAAACAACAGTCAAACCAACACACAGTCCAACACAGCCAAAATACACCAAACAAAACCAAACATCCATCCAGCCACAACACACACAATCTCTCTCAGACAAGCTCCGCACACACTCGAATTTCTGGTTTCTGGTTTCCAACACAATCATGGGACCACACGATACATAGACGGACACCGAAACCGATTTCCGAATGGTCAACCCGAACCGAACGACCGAACCTGGTCCTCGGACCGAACCCCAACTCGGCTCCCGAACCGAACAGCGATCTGTTCGTACATCCCTAAGAATCACTGGGCATATTGATAAACATGGCTTAATGGCAAAGAGTCAGCATGGATTTAGCAAAGGGAAATCATGCCTCACTAATTTCTTGGAATTCTTTGAGGGCGTAAACAAGCATGTGGATGGGGAGACCCAGCAGATATAGTGTACCTGCATTTTCAGAAAGCTTTTGATAAGGTCCCACATAAACGACTCTTGAGAAAATTAAAAAATCATGGGATAGGAGGTAGTGTTTTGCTATGGATTGGTAACTGGTTAAAGCATAGGAAGCAAAGAGTGGGACTAAATGGCCAGTTTTCACAATGGAGGGATGTAAAAAGTGGTGTGCCCCAGGGATCTGTACTGGGACCAGTTCTTTTCAATGTAGTCATTAATGATCTGGAAAAGGGTGTTAAAATTGAGGTGATCAAATTTGCAGACGACACCAAGTAATTCATAGTAGTCAGAACACGAGCAGACGGTGAGGAGCTGCAGCAAGATCTTACAAGACTGGGTGCCTGGGCATCTAAATGGCAGATGAGATTTAATGTGAACAAGTGCAAAGTGATGCATATTGAGAAAAATAAACCAAATTATGAGTACACAATTCTGGGTACTAAGCTAGGAGTTACCACTCAGGAAAAGGATCTGGGAGTGATTGTGGATAATACACTGAAATCCTCAGCCCAGTGTGCCGCAGCAGTCAAAAAAGCAAATAGAATGTTAGGAATTATTCGCAAGGGAATAGAGAATAAAACTGAGGATGTCATAATGCCTCTATACAAATCAATGGTGCGACCGCACCTTGAATATTGTGTGCAGTTCTGGTCACCCCATCTCAAAAAAGACATAGCGGAACTAGAAAAGGTACAGAGAAGGGCAACAAAAATGATCCAGGGTATGGAACAGCACCCGTATGAGGAGAGGCTTGATAGGTTGGGGCTCTTCAGCTTGGAAAAGAGACGGCTGAGAGGAGATATGATAGAGGTCTATAAAATCATGAGTGGTGTGGAACTTGTAAACAGGGAACGGTTATTTACCCTCTCAACTAGTACTAAAACTAGGGGACACTCCATGAAACTCACAGGTGGCAGAGTAAAAACAGACAAAAGAAAGTATTTTTTCACTCAGCGTACAATTAGGTTGTGGAATTTACTGCCAGGGGAGGTGGTCAAGGCCAGCAGTATAGCTGAGTTTAAAAGAGGTTTGGACAAGTTTCTGGAAGATAGGTCCATTAGCAGCTATTAGCCAGATAGGATTGGGGAACAAAACCCTTTACTGTCGGGAGCCTGGGGATGACCCACAGGGAATGGATAGCATGGTGACCTGTTGGGTGCTTCTCCCAGGCCTCCGTGATTGGCCACTGTCCGAGACAGGATGCTGGGCTCGATGGACCGTTGGTCTGACCCAGTATGGCACTTCTTATATTCTTAACTGCCAATCTGCCCAAAGGGAAAATTCCTTCCCGACCCCAAATATGGCCATAAGTTAGACCCTGAGCATGCACACAGGCCTCACCAGAACGCTCTACCAGTTCCACCTCCAGACTACTTTGATGCTACAGGAAGGGGGGGGGACCCAACATGAATGAATGAATTATTTTATTAAAGCGTGGCCATTGGCTGTTGCCAGACAGTTTGTACAAAACAAAGAAATAGTTCAAAGTACAAGCTTAGATAAAACTTTAAAAAGAGGGAGACTGAAACCAGCATCCTCCCACTTCAAACCTCATAAGGATATACACACAGCATACAGCATAACATGAAATTGCTTAAAAAACAAACAAACCACACCCCCTCTTGGGATAAAGGATATAATGCAAAGGAGTCCAAAACCCATACCAAGCCCCCCCCCCCCAAAAAAGATCTTAACATATGAGAGAGGCCACAATCGGCAAAAATTACAACATATTCAGATTGAAAGGACCCTACAAGGGTCAACAGGCCAAAATTGGACACCAGTAATAGTTGGCTTAAAGCCACAAAAAATAACAAAAACTAGCCTGAGTTCTATTCAGATACCTAGAAATAGTGGCCTGCATCATGTTAATTCTTAAGGTATAAACTTAAGCTATGAGGCTCAACCGCAATCCTCAATAGAAATGGGTGCAATGGGCCTATAGGTCATGAAGTTTTGCCGCGAGTGAACCAATTGGGACAGAAAACTCGCCATGATCTTAATGATCCGAGTATCAGCACTATTTAGCAGCAGGGTCAACAGAGATTCCTGAAATCTCCCCAGGAAATTGGCCAGAATAGGGAACAATAACTGTTCCTTTGCAGTATCATACGTATGACAACGAAGAATCATATGCACTGGAGTTTCAATGGCCATGTTGTCAAAAGGGCAGATTCTTTCCAAAAAAGGAATCCCTCGGATTCTTCCTTCAAATACCTGGGAGGACAGGGAATTCACCCTAGCCCAAAAAATTAACCCTATTGCCCGCAAGGATATAGGTGCCCTAAGGTAGACTGCCATCTGGCCCCGAGAGGGCACCCAATCTTGCTAAGCCCTCACATGAGATGATTCACCCACTTTTCCAAGCTTGCCCTGCCAGTATATATCATCTGCTCTTGTAAGGATCTCTTTTGCAAGTGCCGCCACAGGCTTATGAGCAAGATAACTCTTGGAAAGCCCCATAGTCTGCAAAAACCCCTCTATCTCTTGGGACCATCTACTCACATGTTTATCCTTTGTGAGGGCTCTTAACAGCTCAGAGTGCTGCTCTACAAAAATTTTGCACCAAAACTTCAGTGCAGCCTCAAGAGCCACCTGTTGTCAGCTTTTTTGTCCCATTTCAAGTCTTATAACCACAAGAGGAGTGTCCCTGGGGTTTCCCAGGAGTCCCGCTAAAAATCTAGATTGGACAGCATTCAGATTTTGTGAAGAAAAAGGGGCCCATATTTCGGCCCCATACAGTAATTGGGACCTGGACTTTGCATTAAGGACCTGGATGGCAGTTTCAATCGTGACTCTTCCCTGCCAATTAAAAAAACCAAGGACAGCAAGGGCTGAGCCTCTGGCCTTAGCAATAGCGCCAGAAAGATGCTCTTTCCATGTTCCTGTTCTATGGAAGGAAAGACCTAGATATCTAAAGGAGGATACCTGCTGGATGGAATGGCCACTTATAGCCCACTGAAAGAGCTTTCTCTGGTTAGAAAAAATCATGAGTTTAGATTTGTCAAAATTAATTGACAACCTGTGGGCAGCACAAAATGAGGAAAATATTTCCAACTGGCGATTCAGACCAATCCTCGTTTGCGAGAGCAGCACCACGTCATCGGCGTAACATAAGTAGTTGACAGACCTGGTGGCTAGTTTAGGGGGAAAACAGTGTGGAGCTGCCACCTTAAGAATGAAGTCATTTATATAAAGATTAAAGAGAACTGGTGCAAGAACGCACCCTTGCCGCACTCCCAGGGACGTCTTAATTGGGGATGTAATATGACCCTGATCGTCCGTTCTTATCATCAGCATGGAGTTATCATATAAGGTGCGAATAAGGCAGAGTAATCTACCGTCGACAGAGGTCTCCTGGAGTTTCCTCCAAAGGATTCCCCTGTCGATGGAATCAAAGGCAGCCTGCAGATCCAGGAAGGCCACAAATTTGCAGATTTGTACTTGGATACCAAATGCGCCAGAACAAAACACTGTTCAATGGTTGAGCGACCTTTTTGAAAACCTGCCTGCTCGGGAGCTATCACTTCCTGTTGTTCCATCCAGGCAACCAGTTTGTTCAGAAGGTATTTGCATGTATTGCTGGGCTCAAGGGGAACCCAAAATGCCTTGTCCTGCAACAATAAATAATAAAAACTCCTCACAAGATATACATTTATTCAACTCCATTATGAAGCTATTCAGATTCTTTGCTCCCACAACTGCCCTTGGAAGCTTATTCCAGAAGTTCACTGCTCTAATTGTTAAAAACTTTCTTCTAATTTCCAGCCTACACATATTGATAACTGGCTTGTATCCATTAGTTCTTGTACCCACACTTCCTTTTAGATTGAACTTCCACTACTATTGCATTAACTCCCCTGCTATATTTACACAATGTAATTATATCTCCACATAGCCTTCTTTTCGACAGGCTAAATAAGCCAAACTCCTTCAGCCTCATCTCACAGGATAAGTCCTCCATCCTTCTAATCATCCTGGTAGCTCTGTGTTGCACTTGTTCCAGTTTAAGTTCATCCTTCATAAACGTGGGTGACTAGAACTGAAAGTACTCCAGATGCAGTCTTACCAGAGCCCTATACAGAGGGAACAATACCATGCCTAATACATCCCAAGATAGTATTTGCCTTTATTTTTTTTTATTTTTATTTTTTTTACAAATTATTGAAGGACACTTGTTTTTGTGGTATTTTCAAGGAAAACAATGCAGGAGCAAATTGTTCCTGTGACATTGCCAATGATGATTAGCTAGCCAACGCAAAAGAAGAGGGGAAACAAAAAGAAACGAGACAATAGCCAACACCAGGAAGGGGTTAAGCTTGTGTTTTCTGTAGGGATGGGCGAACAGAACCAAGTTCGGAAATTTGGTTCGGTTCAGTTCGGAAATTCGGTTTGGTCAACAGAACTATTCAAGTTCGGTCCGAACTCTGAACTTCCGAATAAAGATCAGAAATTCAAACCCCATTGAACTAAATGGAATATTATCTTTTAGGGATGGGGGAACAGAACTAAGTTCAGAAATTCGGTTTGAAAATTGAGTTCAGTTTGGAAGTTCGGTTCGGTCGACCCAACTGGTCGAGTTCGGTCCAAACTCCGAATTTCTAAACTGTGTTCGCCCATCCCTAGTTCTCTGCCCATTTATTAGGTTGCTGTGAGATGCATGCTCTCATGTGACATGGAGCTTGGGGCATCATGGACCCACCATGTGGGCCAATCCAGGCCAATGTTTGACCAAGTGTCTTCCCCCACCTATTAGGGTGCATGCAGCCTCCGTGAGGGCAAAGAACCTAGAGCAGTCCTAGCAGTACGGGCAACAAGCATGCTTGTCACTTTTGCTCTCCCTGGGGCTTCTACTGTTTAGTTTCACTTTGGAGTGATCAAAAATGGCACTCCAAGAGACTCGGGGGAGAGGAAGCAATGGGGGGGGGGACTTCCTGGACCCAGAATTCCCTGTGGCTGTGAGTCATGAGGGATGGGTGATGGTAGGCAGAACACGGCACCAGCCCATGTACTGGGTTTGCTGTGTGAAATCCCCTGAGTGGGAGCTGCTCAGACCAAAAACAGGACTCCTGTTGGCTATCATCTGTTTATAAACACCCACAGGAGCAAACTGTTCCTGTGAAATTGTCAATGATGATTAGCTAGCCAATCCAAAAGAAGAGGGGCAATAAAGAGAAAGGGAGACAGGGAATAAAAATCAGAGGAAAGTTCAATATAGGAAAGAAAGAGGAACAAAGGAGAGAGGTGAGAAACAGGAAAGAGAGGGGGAGAAGAGAGACAATAAAAGATGCAAAGAGGTTGCGGCAATGGAGAGTATGGCTATCATGCTGATCCCAAATATAAGCGATGGAGACAAAGAAGAAAAAGAAAAATAAGTTGGATATAAAGATGGCCTATGGATACATGTAGAAGCGGAAGGAAACTGGTATGTTAATGTAGAAAGAAGAATAAAGAGGAAAAAACAACCGATTTTGTTTTGTAGATTTAAGGTTAGTGGTAATCAAATTTATTTATTGTTTGAGTTTTGCTATTTATGCTGAAGGAGAGCATTCAATTAGTTATTATTATTATCTATAAAGGACTAGAGATGTTTATTAAAAGAAAATAAGATTATTTGATAATTAAACTAAGGTTATGACACCAATTTAACAATCCCAGACGTTCAGAAAATTCTTAATTAGTAACATTTTCTTAATCAGATTTAAACTTTGTCTAACCATTGTTTCCCACCCTAATACGAGAAACAATAGGACATTGTGTGCTGGCAGACAAAATACGTAGAACTGGCACTATTTCTAGAAACATCCCATCTAAGAAAATCAGCAGGCATAAACAGAAGTAATTTAATTGAAATCAGAGGATTTACCACAATTTTCATCCACTGAGGATCTGGCTTTTTAAGTTTTATTGATTATTTTTTCCATCTTTCAAATCTAGAAGAATGTATTTGTACTAGATTTTAGTGAGTTTGTTGGCTTTTTGGGGCTGGAAGAGAAAAATGTTTTTAATTACTTTCATAAATAAATAACACAAGGGACTCCAAACTCACTATGTGGCCTACATTCTTTGTAAGGAATTGATTTCTGTTAAGTAACTTGCTATATATTCCCATGGTCCTTCTATCACAAAATGAGATGTCATATAGGGATGTGCACTTCGTTTTCATTATATTGAAAATGAAATTCTTAATTTTTGTTATCATTGTTGCAATAACTATAACAAAGATAAACAAAATCAATAATGATAACTAAAGTCTTTATTGAGTTCGTTATTGCCTGGCAGATGTTTTTTGTAGGGAAATGTGGCGAGGGGAGGGAGCAGACATCTCGTAGCCAGAAAAAGTAGGGGTGGGACACCAGGGAGAATACCAGATACCGAATGTACCGGTATCGGATCTCCCTGGTACCGGATTTACCTGTATCAGCATACTGGATTTTTAACATTGCGGCTATTGACTTCAATGACCACAACGTAAAAAAATCCTGTACCACGGCCAATGTTAAAAATCCATTATGCCATTACAGGTAAATATCGGATTTATTGGATTAAGCCGATACACCCAAATACCGGCAATATCGGATCTTGGGAGAACCGGAATTCCCACCCCTAAGAAACAGTGTTGAACTCCTGAACTGGGCCTGTGATGGGAGGGGAAGGACCTGATGGATGTAAACACTGGCCAATGAGCAGTGCAAGCAAGTTCCAGGCAGTTGAATGGCACCCTGTGATTCCTTAATGCCTCCTACCTCCCAGAACCAATCATGGCTGCTTTGTGGAGCGCACTGCAATCCTTTATATTGCAGGGCTAGGCTTTTTGACTCTTGTTCTGTGTTAGCTCTTAGGGCGCTTTTAAACGATCCCGCTCACAAGCGGGATCGTTTAAGCTGCTGCATCTCCCCCCTCCCCGCCTTCCTCTCTAGGATGGGTCTGATGTTCAGAAGAGCATCAGACCCGTCTCAGAGACTATGTGCGCATGCACGTCCTTCTGCGCGTGTGCACTCTAAAAGGGGACCTGGAATTGCGGCTTAAAGCCGGCACATCGGGGATCCGCGTCGTAGGGGGCAGGATCGCCGGGCCACTCTAGTGCGGGGAAGATCTGCCTTCAAAGTAGGTTAGACTTTTAAACGAGCACAAAGAAAGGCGGCTGATCAAAGGATCGGCTGTGTTTCTCGTCTCATTTAAAAACGCCCTTACTGTGTCAAGTTTCATTTACAGAACTCTGCTGTTTGCACTAAAAATCTTCCCCAACCCTCAGTGTTATACTTTCCCTTATACCTTTTATTTTACTTTCCCCTTCCCTTGTCTGTCTACCCCTGTACAGACAGACAGACAGGCAGACAATATAGAGATTAGATAGATATACCCTATAGCTTTTTCCTTTCCCCTTCCTGTCTGTCTGTCTCCCCCTGTTCATATGATAGCTAGCTAGCTAGATAGATAGATAGAGTAGGCTTTTTATTGTTAAGAGAGATTATTATACAGATAGATATACTGAGCTTTTTTTTTATCTATATTATCATTACAGGATAGGAATAGGATAGACAGATACTTAGAACACATAGCATTTATTGATATAGATACTTAAGAATATATTGCATATAGTATAGGTTATTAGGTGTAGGTTAGACATACACATTAGTAATTTTTCATATTGTCCTTGTGCACGTATTACTACTGCATTATAATGAGAAAGGGAGGAAGGTGTTCAACTTCTGAAAAGTCTGGGACAGGTGTCTGCTGGCACTTCTGCCACTGGTGGCAGCCCACAATGGAAACAATACCAAAACCAAAATCTTTGTTGTTGCTTGAAATCGATACCGATACTGACACAGATAATGAATAATGAAATTTTGTTAATAACGATAATGAAAATGGCAGGTTTTTAATAATGAAAAACTAAAATGAAAAACAACATGGATCCCTGGTGCAGATGACTGATTTGGGATTTGAACCCACTTTGTACATAATCCAGTCAGCCATACCTAATCCAGTTTGCCCATACCTAATAGTAATCCAATTTGCCCATACCTAATAGTATCAGGTACCTGGTAACCAAACCACAGATTCTCTAAGGATGCTATGCCATTTGGAGTTGTATATGAAGTATCATTTCCATTTGCTTGTGGCATACCTATTGCTGAAATATCTTTGGTGTACTTGTCCTCACAAGACTCCTATGAATTTGAAAACCTCATCTCATTTCACACACGAACAACTAAGAGACAGACTAATGCTCCAGTTCTTGAAGTGCTGCACCAGTAGTACCTTGTTCAGAATATCTTACAAGTTATGAACCAAAACATATGGGGCAAACGAAGCAGGGACAAAAAAGAAGAGCCATAAAAACAAACATAAATGTCATGAAAGGGGGATGTAAATTCTGTCCAGAAACTTCAGATAGACACCTTGATAAATGAGTATGCTTATTTGGGCCTATTCTCAGATCTTGCAGAATAACGAAGATCTCAGGAAAAATTAATCTGTAGATGGGACAGCACTTGAAGACATTCTTTTAATGTTTATGGCCATTTATTTTTGTAGATGGTATTTTTTTCTTAAAAATCACTTTACTAGTATATGTAGCATCTCCAATTAATTGTTTCCCTTGGATCATATTGTGTAAAATTGAGAAATGATAAACTAAGAGGAAAAAAAAATTTAATGTCAGATGAACAGTCAAAATACAAAATATGAATTGAAAAAATGTATCTCTAAAAAGTGGTACCATCATCTTTAGGGGAAATGTTTTACTTTATGAAATAATAATAAAAAACTTAAACTTAAAAAATCTTAACAGAGGACGTTGTCAAGGCCAGTAGTGTAGCTGGGTTTTAAAAAGGATTTGATAAGTTCTTGGAGAGTAGGTCCTTTAATGGCTATTAACCAAGTAGCTTATGGGATGAACTTCTTACTGTTGAGAGCTGGGAGTGAACAATGCGGAATGGATAGCCCATTGTGACTGTTGGTTCTTCTCCCATGCGACCGAGATTGGCCACTGTTGGAGGACAGGGTGCTGGGCTTGATGGACCATTGGTCTGACTCAGTGTGGCACTACTTACGTTCTTGTATTCTTGAGTGCCACAAGTACAGTCAGTGAAATTCCAAACAAACTGTCTTACCTCATAAGCAAATGCCAAGGAATCAATGTATGTTTTCAGGTAGCCAAGTCTGTGGAGGACTAGAAAAATTGAACAACGGACAGTTTCCAAGGTAGCTGCTTTGGGTCTAAAAAAAAGAAAATATTGATTTAAATTAATGGTAGGCATTTTCAATTCAATTCAGTTTATTTAAACGTGACCATTGGTAATTGTCAGCATACAGAACATTAAAGACACGAACAACACATAAATAAAAAACGTAATCCCCCACCCTACTCCCAAACAGTAAAAATTAAAATCAAACATCTAAATATTAACTAAATCCCTAGGGTTTCTAGTTCCTAATTAACATAATCATAGACTAATAGGCCACAGCTATTCAGAGGATTCAACGTCCATCACATTTAACAAGGGCTTAGACTGAAGAAATCTACCCCTTATTTTGAATGCCTGCAGTAGGAACCTCATAATACTAACAGTTACATCAGGGTAAATGTCCCGCAAGGCTATGTACACAAGAAACGTGTCAGTTGCCCCAGGGTAACTGTCTATAAGCTGCTGCAAAAATTGTAGGCGCAAAGTATCATAAAGCCTGCACTCAAATAGAATGTGGTTAATTGAGTCAGTGACCAAAGAGTCAAAAGGGCATAGTCGATCCCCGTAGGGAATACCCTGAAAACGCCCCAATAAAACACTAGTCGGGAGTGCATTGAGCCTTGCACAAAGAAACAAGAATTTTTCCCTAAAGGTGGAAACTGTTGTCAAATAATTGGCCATACATCCTAACTGAGGGGCCATGATACCATATCCCTTCAGATGTAGGGTATGCATTTTCTGATTTTGTCACGTCTGTCCTGAACAGTAACAAACATATGTAGTGAGAAACATAAATACAGAATGAAGCATTGACATCTTGTACTTAAATGAAATGACAAAAGATGGACAGCGGTGGGTGGGGGGATGGGTGTGTGACTGGCCACAGTGCATGGAGGTCACCATCTGCACCCACCTCCACGCACGGAAACTTCTCCGTTTTGTTGGATGGCTTCATGCATGGGTGGTGAGTGGAGATGGGTGTGCGCCGAGTAGGGATGTGCAAACGCAGTTCAGAAGTTCAGAGTTCGGATCGAACTCAGTTTGTTCGGACTACCAAACCCAAACCAAACTACAAGCCTACCAAACAGTTTGTTCGTGTTCGACCACGTTCAATTGAGTTCAGGTGGGAAAAACATGACTGAAGGCCCAGGGAGGGGGAGGCAGCTGAGGAGCAGACTTCCTGGTACCGGGGGTGGAGAGGCTAGGAGTAGCAGCCAGCGTGCCCAATCAACATCCCTTTTCGACTGAACACTGGCTTCACAGTCTGCGATTGGCCAGGGGCTAGGCTGCACAGAGCCAACTGGGCCTTCCGGTAAGGCGGGAGCAGCAAGTAACAAAACTCTTTGCCCTGCCCCCCTTCCAACACCTTCTGAGCCAGCCACTGATCCTGTCAGCAGGCATTTTCAGAAGGCTTCCTGACTCCCAGAAGTTTGCTTCCCTCATCTATTCCCAACCCTCCTCCTATTTCACCCATCCAACAGATTTACCTCCCTATTATCATTTAGTTAGAGTATATTAGCTGTTATTTTTATTTTTTACGCCTCCCTGTGTTCTATCTCCCTACCTTCAATTGAATCCATTCCTTTCCCTCTCCCTCCATATTCCATCCCTTATTCTCTTCTCCTGGTTTTTTATTTATTAGAGTAGGATTAGATTGATTTAGGTTTTATTTCAGTTTCTGTTCCACTCCCTGTGTTGTTTTGAGCTGTCTGTGTCCCCCAGCCCCACAATCCCTGTGTAATATTGTGATATATATAAAAAAACCTGCTATTCAACTATTTAATAACTATTATAAAACCAATGGAACTAAATAATGGAATATAAAAAACTAGATCACTATCTATAAACAGCTAACTTAACAGTAATAGCTAACTATAATCCTATTTTACAATTACTATAATCTCTCTCTCTCTTTCTCTTGATTATAGTAATTGTAAAATAGGATTATAGTTAGCTATTACTGTTAAGTAATAGAGAGAGAGAGAGAGATTATAGTAGTTGTAAAATAGGATTACACTGCACACCCACCCTCCCCCCCCCCCCCGCCCCCAGCCTCTGCCCCCCGACCCCCCCACATGCACGTGTTTACTCACCGTTGTTGGGGTCCCGGGGACTGGCTGCTGGCACCACTGGCAGGAAGTTCTCACTGTTCAATGGAGGTGCTCGGTGGCGAGATGTGCTGCAGGGTGCATGCTCAACTCTGTTCAAGCTCACGTGCTGCAGTCCATCTCGCCGCCAAGCACCTCCACCGAACGCTAAGGTGAGGCTTTGCATTGAGCCCATAGGGCTCAATGCAAAGCTGCCGCTCAGGGAAATTTCATTTCCCTAGCAGTGCACTTGGTCTGAATGCTGAGTCGCCTGGCTCGTGTTCAGATCAAGTTTGTCCCTTCCGGGACTCCAGACTCTGGAGTCCCAGAAGGAGTCCAGGCAGCTAAGCGCTCACTGAGTGAGTGCTCTCTGTCTCTCTCTCTGCCGGTGGCAGCCCAAAATTGACATTGGAGCGCCGCACTCTAATGTAAGTTTCAGCCACCAGCAGAGACAGAGAGCGCTCAGTCAGAGCAGCTGCCCTGCCCCCGCTCTCCCCCGTCCCCGTGCTAGAGACAGTAGTGCTCAGTGAGCACTACTGTCAGTGGCACCGGGGACGAGGGGGAGCAGCCTAGGGCCGCCGCTGAGAGTAAAAAAATCATTTCTGAAAGTGTACATATTTGGTTAACAAAATAACCTTTGAGACATGTCACTTAATATGATTTCAATTAGGGTTGAAACTTTATCTCTATTTTCTTGCGATTCTCGCCAAGAACCACTGTTCTCAACTAGTTTTTTGCAAGAATTGATATTTGAGAAAATCGTGGTTGTCGACACTTTCTCGGTCAAGAATTTTTCTCGATATACCATTTACCATGTACCACGTTTGTCCCAGTAACGCACATGCACAAAATAACTGCCCTTTTCCAAAATACCGGCAACACTGCCAGCGCCATCTTGGAAGAGGGCTGCATGTTTTCAGAACAACTATGGTGGCCCTTTTGTGCATGCACATTACGAGGAAGAACACGATACATGGTAAACCGTAACAGTAAATGGTATATCGAGAAAAATTCTCAACTGAGATCTCAAACCATTATAGAGATCCTCTTGAGATCTTGGTAGCTGTTCTTGATGTTCAAGACATTTTTGCGACAATGAAATTGATTCTAATTTCAGACCTAATTTTAATATTTCGTAAGTGATCACTTTGGTAGCCAACAGATTCCATATGCAAGAACATAAGAAAGAAAATGTTGCATGACTTACTTTTGGTCCATAAGGAATCCAAGAGAGGTCAATGTCAGGATAATGTAGACAATCCTCAGGAGAACAGTTATCTGTGATAATGTCTGTTAAACCAGCAAGCAGACAAATTATTCATTTCATGTAATTCTCTGAAGCGATACTGAGTAGGGATGGGCGAACAGAATGCAGTTCGGATGTTCAGTTCGAAACCCGAGTTCTGGTTCGATGGTTCGGTTCAGCCGAGTTTGGGTTGGCCAAACTTGGCCGAACAGTCAAAAACAGAAAAACCGGAACCGAAACCTATTTTTTTTTTGGTCCTGAAAAGACGTTTTTCCTGCCCCCAAATTCATTCGAACTAATCCGAACACGACCGAACTGTTCGGTAATTCGAGAGTTCGGTTCGGACGTTCGGTTCGGACGTCTGAACAGACTGAGTCCGGTCTGAACTCTGAACATCCGAACTGCATTCGCCCATCCCTAAACTTGCCACTGGAGCAAGATGAACTTGCAATCTTAATTATACTGCTAATTATTAACTGCTTTTAAAGTAGCTCTATACTTTGAACTTTACAGTTGAAATATCTACAGCATATTCACCATTCCCCCTTAATGTCATTATATTTCTGTGCTAGGTACAATAGAAATAATTTTTTCCTCAAAACAATTCTTCACATAGTGTTCGTCTTGAAAGTAATTCTTTTAGTAGTGTTATTGTTTCTGTTCCTGAAATTATTTAAAGCCTTGATGCCCCAACCAATCTTTTTTCTTGATAGATATCGCATCACGCCCTGCCCTTTTTCCTCCTCTTAATATAATTGTATGCTTATAATTTTCAGTCCTAACTCTCTATAGAGTACTGGAAATTGAAAACACCACCTCAAAGAAAAGAAAGGTGGGTGGAGTGATCATTTATCAACATTTTAACAAGGCATCAAATTCCTTTTCCTTCACAGCAAATCACTGTTTAGCCCCTGAATTAGCAAAGCACTTAGATGGGAGTTTTTGAGCACAGCAAAACTTAAGCTTATAAATCAAACACACACACTAACATTTTATGCTGATTTAGGGCTTTAGTTCTTCAAATCGTTATGTTTAATTATTATGTAAAAGGCAAGTATAACTCTCAAAAAGAAAAATCAGTGTAAAGATTCCATTTTTACACAGATAGTAGTCCACATTAACCCAGGAGTCACTTGTATGTTAGTTCAAGCACCACCAGATGTTCACCCACATACCCATAAATAGCTGCTGAAGAAGGCTGGCACCATAGCCCAGGTGAAGGCCCAGCGACCGGACTAAACCAGGCTAATGTGCGCCCTCCCATCTGTTAGGCCCCCGTCCAGCTCGGTCACGGGGTGAGGTCTGCCAGGACCAGAGAGTGGCAAGCAAAAATCCCAGAGTGGTCAACAGAGTGACCAAGCCCTAACGCTCCTCTGCACAAGACGGCCCCAGCTCCCTTAAAGGGAATAGGTAGCAAAGGTATGAACACGGTGGGTGTCCTGAGTCTGCACAGCAGCTCATGCCCAACATCCTTCTTGCAACAGAGAAAAAGCCAGCCAAAGGGGGGACCATGCAGCAGGAGAACAGCAAGGCTAGCACAGTAAGGTCAGCACATCCAGGAGGGGTGCAAGGCTGCCATCCCATGGTATGAAGGGTGTGTAATTAATTTTCTTCATGATAGCAAAAATGAACTTTTTAATTTTCTTTTTGTTACTGTAATAACAAAATGACAAAACAACCAAAGCAAAAATAAAAATTCATTTTTGTTTTTAAAATAATGGGAAAACACTGAAAAACGTATTTCGGGCTATAACTTTCTGTTTCTTAGTCAATTCTGATGAAATTTGGTGATATTGTACTCCCAACAGAGGGCATTATGTGTACCAACTTTTGAAATGATTGGATAAAGGGAACCTATTGTAGAAGCAATTGAATATTGTGATTTTAAGAAAAGCTCCATACACATTCCCGGCTACAACTTCTTTATCTTCTGTTCAATTTGTATGAAACCTGTGAATATTATGTCCCTCCCCAAGAATACCAACCTTGCTGAATTTCAGAAATATTGGATAAAGGAACCTGAAGTTATGAGCCATTAACTTTAAAATGTATTTCTGGTTGTAACATTTATATATTCCATCCTGTTTACATGACATTTGGCAGGAATGTATCCCAAACATTCCCTATAATCTCTCTCAAATTATAGGACACTTTGATAAAGGGTCCCAATTTTATAAGCAATTGAAGTTGTCCCCTTGAAGATCATTATACAGATAAATAGCAACACATGCAGTGCCAGTCAGAGGCAGACACCTGGCATAGCAGGGGGAGGAAGGCTGTAGAAGGGAGGATGGGGAGCAACCCAGAAGACTGACAAACACATTCACTGGCCAATTAATACATGCTTTGAGCTTTACAGGACCAATCTGTGGTGGCTTCGAGGCGGGCATAGGGGGCAGCCCTCAGGCAGGCATAGAAGGGACATAACTGGGACTTTGGGGATAGCATCTCAGCAACCAAGAGACATAGTTTACACATCCAGGCTGGCCAATTATCATCACAATCACATCCTGCAGCACCGTGACAGAGGACATAATTGGCTCTTTCCTAAACAGATGCTTCCAACTTCCCAGTAACAAGTGGGGGAGAGAAGGTAGGATGGTCACAGCACATAATGAGGATATTTGGTTGACATTTCTTTTGGCCAATTGGCATCACAAACAGATTTTATACCACAGTGAATGTAAGAGTATCCCTGGCATAGGCTCATTCTCTGCATATGCTGTGCAGGCTTATAAAATTGGGACCCTTTATCATATTTGGCAAAGATTATCCTGAATGTACTCTACCAAATTTTATGTACACTGGTTGAACTATAAAGATGTTACAGTCAGACATACATTTATAAGTTAATTGCTTATACCACCAGGACTCTTTATCCAATAGGGATGGGCAAACAGATTGCGGTTCCGGTTCAGCTGTTCAGTTCGATTCGCCCGTTTGGTTCGGCCCGGTCACCGCATTCGGGTTCGGCCATTCGGTTCGGGCGTTCGAAAAAAGGCTCTGTGCAAGAAATGATGGCCCCAGACCCATGACAGTGGGTCCTGGGGCTAGAGTGGCAGCTTCTGGATACTGGCCACAGACCTCCCTGCCTGTAACTTGGCCCCAGAACCCTGATGACGGGTCCTTAGATGGGAGACAACATTATAGCCACGAATATATATGTAAATGTTTGCAAAATAACACTGTTCAACTCCTTATAAAATCGGATTCCTTTACCCAATCTTTCTGAAATTTGGTACACTTAATGCCTTCCATTGGAGTTACAATTTTCCAAGGTTCACCCAAATATAGTGAAAAACAAAAAAGTTACAGTCAAAAACGTTTTTTTTCCATTGAAACCAATGGAAATCAAAAACATATGTAAAAAAAATAATGAAATTTTGATATTTATGAAAATAAAACATTTAAATAACCAAAACGAAAAACGACATGTGTCCCTGGTGCATATCATATCACCATGTTCACAGGCATCCACCCCCACAGTATGTAGGGAGCACAGACGCCTGCTACATGGGGAGGAGGCCCCCAAGCCACCCACCCACCAGAAGCAAGTCTCTTCGACAGAGAAGGAAAGGACAGAATTCATTGGCCTGTGGATGGGACACACAGGTCCAGTATGACCTGTGCAAAACACATGGGAATGAGCAGGGGTTTCAGGGGCTTGCCATCTGGATGGTAATGCTCAGCTACCACTGGGACTTGAGCCAGTGCCAGCAGCAGATAAAGGACCTGAGGGACTACGAAGAGGTGAAAATCAACATCAGGTCTGGCTGTGGCCACCAAATACAGAAGTATATGAAACTCCTGGACACCTTCCTGTATATGGATGAGTCCATAGTTACTCCGCAGTTCATCAAAACTGGCCTCACTGTGGACCACTGTTGGGTGGACACCCTTCTCCTGCTGCCAGTCCATGCTACACCAGCTCCAGTTGCAAGTGCTTCCCTTCCCCCTGAGGAGGCTGGCTCTCAGGGACACAGTCCACTATGGCTGGCCATTCCCCAGCCAGAGTCCAACTCCGAGGTCACTAACACCATCCTCAAGACTCTCAACCCCTGCCCCCTTGACCCAGAGAACCGACAGGCAGTCTAGGGACAGTAACTGAATGTACCGGAGGGAGGGCGGGTGGGTTAGGTGATCCAACCCTAGGATGGAGTGGCTGGGTAATGCCAATCACCAACATGTCTGTTTTTCCTCGTTGTGTTCACACATGGCTGGGATGTCGAGCAAGAGGAACCAGTGGTGCCCTGGGACATAGATGCAACATGTCGTGAAGGTAGTTATGGCAAGCAGATGGCCACGGCAGACCACTGAGGTCTCGCATGCTGGACAGGTGGGCATGGAGGGCAGAGGTGACAGTGGGCACTGAAGCAACAGGCACGATGACTGGGGGCAAGACACTGGGTCGGGAAGGTAGGGGAGGAACCTGAACCAACAGGTGTCCTTTCTCTCTTGCTACAGGTCCGTCAGTGGGAAGGTCATCAGCACAACCATCCACAGGTGCCCAGCAGAAATGGGTTCTGTGAGCACAGACTTGCCAGAAAAGGGAAGAGCTGGCATGGGAGCTGCTGGACAAGACCACGTGGCAGGTGGACAAGATCTGGGACGCTATCCAGGGGCTGGCCAAGGAGTACAGATGGTTACTGCAGCAGTGCGCCACGCAGCACACTGTCAGAGCGCGACTTACCCGGGCTCGAGGGTGGAGGAAAAACAAACAGCAGCAGCGGGACCAACCCCCGCCGCCGCAAAAGCGCCTGGGAGCAAGGCGAGCGGGGAATAAAGGGGCGGGGCCCGCACAAACGCCGCGCCGCTCAGCACGCCCCCAGGAAGGGGCGGGGCCAGCACAAACGCCGCGCCGCTCAGCACGCCTCCAGGAAAAGGCTGGGCTGGGAATAGATTGATAAAAGGAGGCCTGGGGGCTGCAGAGCTACGCCGGTGAACAGCGTTGCTGCAGACTGGCCCCTTGTGCTGATCAGAGTCGAGGAATCCTGAAGGAGTGTGTGGAGTGTGGACGGAGCGTGAGTGTGTGGCGCGTGGGTGTGGTCGCGGTGAGTGCATCGTTGTAGTTAGTGGGAGTAGTGGTACTGGAAGTGGGTGAGTGTGAGCGGGAGGCGTGGGTGTGGGGCACTGTCCTGTTGATTCTCCCCCCCCTGGGGGTTGCATCCCTCAAACCTCCACCTTCCCTTGCCAGCGCGTGTGACTCCTCCCTTCCCCAGGACCCTGCACTAATAGGGTCCCTGTCCCGTTTCACCGCACCAGTGAGCACCCCCTTTCCCCCTGTGTGGATTCCCGGGGCACGTGTGAAGTGGGAGAGTTCGTGGGGGTTAAGGAGTTGCATTTGCAACCAGTACGCACGAGAGGGGGCTCACTCAGGGCCTCGCTGTCTCCCCCCCGATGATGAGATAGGCCGCCGCTTACCCCAAAGCCAGCGGCCCTATTACAACCTGAGGGGTGTTCTCGATCCACGTGTTGCCCCCTCGCGTGCATACAGGGGAACTACGAACCCATCGTACTGTTTAGTCAGGTTCACTTCCCTCCTGTGTCGTCCCCCCCTAACACACACAGACTTCAAAGTAGAGGCCCACAGAGAATGCTGGATGAAGATGTGGCAATGAGACCGCCACATGTGGCAGATGCAGGAATGCCAAAGGGCCATGGAGGGGGAGGGACATGATTTGCGTGACATCATTCTGCAATCCATTGGAATGCAGCACACCTTCCTCTAACCCCGTCACCAATCCAAAACCACCCAGCCTCGCAGACCCAACCCTCAAGCAGCTAGTCGAGTGCCTCACTGGGCAGCCACAGTGATCCTGCCTACAACCATCGAGCCACAGGTGGAGGAGGAAGAGACAACCCCTCCCCTGGCTAGACTGGCTGCAAAACAAACACAACCAACTGTGGGCAGGAGGAGAAATAGCATAATGAGATGTATGTGAGAAGGACAAAGTGAATGGGAATGGGCATGCTCCCATTGGGCCAGGTGGGAGCATGCCCATAAACCCCAGGCATCAGAAATAAGGGACAAGAGCCCCAAACCATGGGACACCATCTGAAAGCAAATTGTATCATGCAATGGACATGCATGAATACATGCACATATATACTGAAGGACCTGTGAGGTAGGGCATTCATCTGGAGCTCCAAGCCTTTGCTGTATAAAAAGTACAGATGTACATGGCCAGGGCTCTCCATGTCATACTATAACCCCCTCTTGCAAGCGAGACATACACCCCTGCCTGGTCATCATGCTGTATGAGGACGTGCAGAAATGAATGATACAGAAGGTCCACAGGCAATAGTGGAGGCATCAGTGTGACCACCATCTGGAAATGGGGGTGAGACGTGAATGCCAATAGCCCTTCCTGGCCACACAATGGAGCAACATCTCTTAAAGAAAGGGAGAGTGGGAAGAGGATTGAATGGCCAGCATGGGGTGGGTGTGTTGGGGTGGGGCTGAAAGGTGCTGAAATGGAATGGCAGGGAAGAGGAAGTGCTCGATAGACATCCAGTCCAATGGCAGTCACCCATTCCCTCTTCATTCCAACTGCTCGTGGCGCCCTCACCATTCTTCCATGGGATCCCCAGTTACTGCAGCTATGGTTTGGGATGTCTTCATCCCGTTTCAACCCACTCCCACAGCCTTCCTCCCTGTCACTGCATCCAGCCCATCCTTGGTCTAGTCTCTCCCAAAGTCCCTCTCCATTTCAGCACATCTGCTTCCCTTCACTCCTTATGCTTCCTGTGCTACACACGCCAGACCCTTCCCCATTATTCCACTCAGTCCCCATTCAGTTTAGGTCCCCCTGATGGCCTCCTCCATGTAAGTACATACCCAATTGTTGCTCCCTCCTTGGTGTTATTTCACCCACTAGGCAAGTGTCTACAGTAGCCACTTCACAATAACATGTCTCAATAATGGTGCATAATTTTCCAGGTTATTTGACAGCATGTTATGTACAGCTTAACTATCCTCCCTCCCTCTCTCTTGGATCTGTGTTTGGGTAGCTCCAGTGTGTTTACAGATATATACAAGTTTGTATGGGTCATCTGGCCTAAGTGCAGGCACAAGATGTCCTAGCTATGCAGTTTTCTGCACGATCCCTCTGCTTCCTGTATAGGGACATGGGCTCGTGGCTCTCAGCGGGGAGGAGGTACTCCAAGGCAGTGCTGTCCATCTCACAGATGTTGTACAAGATGTACATGGCTCTGACCGTCAGAGGGGGCATCTTTACCCAGAAGTTGATCCATTCCACAATGAACTGTCAGAACCCCAAATACCCATTCCACCATGCATTGGGACACACTCGGCTGCCTGTTGAACTGGATTTGTTCCTGGGTGTGGGTCACAGGGTAAGACTTCATAAGCTATGACGTCAGGGGGTATGTCAGGTCCCCCAGGATGATGGGCTTCATGAGCACCACCTCAATGGCCCTTTTTACACAGATGTCCTCCTCCGCTCAAGCTGGGTGTGTGGGCGGGCGTGCAGTGGGGGGGAAGGAGGACGTTCGTGTAAACGCCACAGTGGTGGGTGGGGGAGATGGGTGTGCATCCATGTGAACAGCACGGGTGGTGGATGGGGGTACGTGCATGCTCCCAGCATACACCCATCTCCACCCATCACCCACACACGGAGCCAACTGCCAAAACAGAGGAGGCTCCGTGCGTGGAGATGGGTGTGCGTCCATGGGAACGGGGGCACACCCACTTCCACCCACCATGGGGGCACACCCATCCCCCCACTCACCGCAACCCGTGAGACAAGGGCCTATGTTGCTGTTGATGCTGGGCCTCAAGTTCCTTGTATACGTCCGGGGAAAGAAAGGAGACTGCTGTAGGATATGGGTGTCATGGTTCTGGCCAGAGCAACCGGCCTCCACATCCATGAACCGGCCACTGTGGCCCACTACCACCTGCAGGTCCATGGAGTGGTACCACTTCCCATTGACCTATTCATCCCGGCTATGGGGTGGGCAGATGACAGCGATATGGTCCCATTGATTGCCACAATGCAACTGAAGATCCCCTCCCCACCAGGAAGCCTTCCATCACCTCCTCAAGGTCAGTCAATTGGACCACCCTGCTGAGCAGAAGTGCCTCGATTGCCTCACAGAACTTTAACCGGATGGTACCCATGATGGATTTTCCCATGCCAAATTGCTCGGACATGGAGCGGCAGGTGTCCAGTATGGTAAGCATCCAAATGGCGATGGCTATGCACTGCTCCACAGGTATGGGACCCATGGATGGAGGATCTCCATGATCCAGAAGAGCAGTCACCAGGACATGCAGAAAAGAGTCATCCACTTTGCTTCTTCCCACATGGCCAGCACCATCTCTCACCACTCCATGGTCCTGGGTACAACCCAGATGAACCAGCTGACGGGCATCACTTTCTGAAGGGTGGCGATCACTGCTGCAATGTCCCAGGACAGGTAACATGCAGCTCACTCCCGCTCCCCTTGCACTGCCTCCATCCTTGCTGGCACGGCCCATCAGTGATGGATAGGGGCTAGTCTTTGGCACCCAGTCACGAGCACACCCCACAGATGGTTGTGTCACATCACCCTGGCCTGAATTCCACCTAGGATCCTTAGGCAGCTGGCAATGGCCTCGTATCAGGTGCAGCAGATGGCATGCACCGCCTGGAGAAGTAGTTGGCATTCCTCAGCAGTTGTGATGAGTACTTTATTATTATTATTATTATTAACAAACATTTATATAGCGCCAGCAGTGTACCTGGCACTTTACAAAGTAATAAAATAGACACGGTCCCTGTCCCTAGGGCTTACAATCTGAGAGACAGGAGCTGGGGGAGAGACTTAGGAAGGGGAACAGAGGGAGAGACAAGGGGTCTAACATTCATGAAGATGCGAGGTCTCAAGTGCACGTACTTGGCTTGGTTACGATGAGAATGACAGCAGGCAGGTCCATGTTGCAAGGATAAGGGTAAACCGATCGTAGGTATAGGAATAGTGGCTCAGCAGGATAAAGAGTCAGACAGAGCAGAGCGAAAGAGGTGAGTTTTAAGGAGAGATTTGAAGGTATGAAGGGAGGGGGCAAGGCGGATGTGGACAGGGAGGGAGTTCCAGGCATGGGGGGCAGCAAGTGAGAAGGGACGAAGGCGCTTAGGGGAGCAGGGAAGGCGTGGAAGGGTGAGAGAAGGGACAGAGGAGGAGCGAAGTGCACGGGCTGGAGTATGGAGGGCGATAAGTGCAGAGAGGTAGGGGGGAGCAAGGTTGTGAAGAGCTTTATAGGTGAAGACTAGGAGCTTGTGCAGGATTCGTTCAGGAAGGGGAAGCCAGTGAAGCGAAGAGAGGAGGGGCTGCACATGGTCGAAGCGACTGGCGAGGTAGATGACCCTGGCAGCAGAGTTTTGGACAGAGATGAGGGGAGAAAGGTGAGACCGGGGAAGGCCAGTGAGAAGGAGGTTACAGTAATCGAGGCGAGAGATGACCAGAGCATGAACAAGAGTTTTGGCAGACGAGACAGAGAGAAAAGGGCGAATCTTAGCAATGTTATGGAGGGAGAAGCGACAGGATTTAGCAACAGAGTCAATGTAGGGTTTAAAAGAAAGGGCTGAGTCAAAGATGAAGCCTAGGCTACGGGCTTGGGGGACAGGCAGGATGGTGACTCCATCAATAGTTATTGACAGTGAGGAAGGAGAGGAAGGATGAGGGGGGAAGATAAGGAGTTCAGTTTTAGCCATGTTGAGTTTGAGTTGACGTTGAGACATCCAGGTAGAGATGTCAGAGAGACAGTTGATGAGACGAGCTTGAACAGAGGGAGAGAGAGAGGGAGTAGAGAGATAGAGTTGAGTGTCATCAGCATAGAGGTGGTATTGGAAGCCATGGGAGGCAATGAGTTTGCCTAAGGATGAGGTATAGATCGAGAAGAGGAGAGGGCCAAGAACAGAGCCTTGAGGAACACCAACTGAGAGGGGGAAGGAGGAGGAGGCGGAGTTGGAGAGAGACACATTAAAGGAGCGGTCAGAGAGGTAGGAGGAGAACCAGTTATGGACAGAGCCACAAAAGCCAAGGGAGTGAAGGGAATCCAGCAAGAGTGAGTGGTCAACAGTATCGAAGGCAGCAGAGAGATCAAGGAGGACAAGAATGGAATAGAGACGTTTAGATTTAGCCACCAGAAGATCGTTGGTGATCTTAGCGAGAGCAGTTTCAGTAGAATGAAGGGGGCGGAAGCCAGATTGGAGGGGGTCAAGGGAGGAGTTGGAGGATAGGAAGTCAAGGCAGCGGGAGTAGACAACACGTTCAAGCAGCTTGGAAGCAAAAGGAAGGAGTGAGACAGGACGATAGCTAGAAGGGTCAGAGGGGTCAAGAGTGGACTTTTTGAGAATAGGAGAGACTGTGGCATGTTTGAAGGCAGAAGGGAAAGAGCCAGTAGAGAGGGAGAGGTTGATGATGTGCAGGAAGGAAGGGGCGACAGTGGGAGTAATGGAGGTGAGGAGGCGGGAAGGAATGGGATCAAGGGGGCAAGTGGAAGGGTTGGAGGAGGAGAGCAGAGAGGAGATTTCCTTAAGGGAGGCAGGGGAGAAGGAGGACATGAGAGAAGGAGGGGGAGGAGGGAGAGGGGTGGGAGTGGGAAGAGAGGAGTGGGAAGCGATGTCGAGGCGGATCTTGTCTATCTTGGAGGTGAAGAAGGAGGCAAGATCCTGAGCAGAAAGGGAAGAAGGAGGGGGAGGACAGGGAGGCTTGAGGAGGGAGTCAAAGGTAGAGAACAGGCGGCGAGGGTCCCGAGAACAGGACTCAATGCGGGAGGCATAGTAGTGTTGTCTAGCAAGGGAGATAGCAGAAGTAAGGGTGGAGAGACAGAATTTGAAGTGAAGGAAGTCAGCGTGAGAATGGGATTTGCGCCAGAGTCGTTCAGCAGCACGAGTGCAAGAACGGAGGTGGCGGATACTAGGGGTGAGCCAAGGACGGGGGTTGTGGGAGAAGGCAGGGCGGGAAGAGAGAGGGGCATGGGAGTCAAGTGTGGAGGAGAGAGAGGCGTTGAGAGCAGAGACAGCGGAGTCAGGGGAGGAGGAAGAGAAGACTGTAGGAAGAAGGGGAGAGAGAGAGGAGGCAAAGTCCAGGGGATCAATAGCTTGAAGGTCACGGAAGGGGCGTAGAGAAGGGGAAGAGGAGGGGGGACAGTGGGAAATGTTGAAAGAGGCAAGGAAGTGGTCTGATATAGGATGAGGATCGAAGGAGAGATCAGCGACAGAGCAGTTTCTAGAGAGGACAAGATCAAGAGAATGGCCATTAGTATGGGTGGGGGAGTTGGTCCAAAGGTGGAGGTTGAAGGAGGAGGCTAGGGAGAGGAAGCGAGAGACTGAGGGCTGAGATGGGTCATCAACATGAATGTTGAAGTCACCAAGGATGAGAGTGGGGATATCAACAGAGAGGAAGAAAGTGAGCCAGGACTCAAAGTCAGAAAGAAAGGAAGAGAGAGGACCAGGGGGACGGTAGATGACAGCAACACGTAGATGGAGGGGGGAGTAGAGGCGCACGGAGTGAGCCTCAAAGGTATGGAAGGAGAGAGAGGGGGGAGGAGAAATTGGTTGGAACTGACAGGATTTAGCAAGAAGGAGGCCCACCCCACCACCCCGTCCTTCAGGGCGGGGTTGGTGAGAGAAGGAGAGACCCCCACAGGAGAGGGTAGCAGGCGTGACAGAGTCCGAGGGAGTGATCCAAGTTTCAGTAAGGGCAAGGAGCTGGAGGGAGCGAGAGAGGAAAAGATCATGGATATAGGGAGCTTTACTGATAGATGAGCGACAGTTCCAGAGGGAGCAGAAAAATGGTAGTTGATGAGGGGGGAGGCAAGGAATAGGGATAAGATTGGGAGAAGGGGAGCGTCGTGGTAGGCTAGAGACAGGAGGAATAGGGATAAGATTGGGAGAAGGGGAGCATCGAGGAAGGCTAGAGACAGGAGTGGAAGGGGAGCAATGAGAGAAAGTAGCCAAGGGAGCAAAGGATGTATGGGGGAGGTTAGAGAGTGGTGATCGGTTGGGGGGAGGAAGAAGCTGGGAGGAGAAAAGTAGAGGAAGAAAAAGATGGACAGGAAGAGGAGAAGGAGAGGAGGGAAAGAAAAGGCGAGAAAATAGGGCAGACATGTTAGTGAGTAAGATAGGAGGGGGAAGTACAGTAGAAAAGAAATGGAGAAAAGTACCTGTAAGGCGCGCGCCTTTAGGCGCGCGCTTTTCGGCCCGCTGGTCGGTGGAGCTTGGGGCGGCAGGAAGGCCAAGCCCCAGGAGAGTCGTGGTGTCCTCGAGCGATGACAGCCGAGGATGCTGGGAGCGTATGCAGACGAGCTGCAACCTCACCAGTCCTTGGCCCGCTGGTCGGTGGAGCTTGGGGCGGCAGGAAGGCCAAGCCCCAGGAGAGTCGTGGTGTCCTCGAGCGATGACAGCCGAGGATGCTGGGAGCGTATGCAGACGAGCTGCAACCTCACCAGTCCTTGGCCCGCTGGTCGGTGGAGCTTGGGGCGGCAGGAAGGCCAAGCCCCAGGAGAGTCGTGGTGTCCTCGAGCGATGACAGCCGAGGATGCTGGGAGCGTATGCAGACGAGCTGCAACCTCACCAGTCCTTGGCCCGCTGGTCGGTGGAGCTTGGGGCGGCAGGAAGGCCAAGCCCCAGGAGAGTCGTGGTGTCCTCGAGCGATGACAGCCGAGGATGCTGGGAGCGTATGCAGACGAGCTGCAACCTCACCAGTCCTTGGCCCGCTGGTCGGTGGAGCTTGGGGCGGCAGGAAGGCCAAGCCCCAGGAGAGTCGTGGTGTCCTCGAGCGATGACAGCCGAGGATGCTGGGAGCGTATGCAGACGAGCTGCAACCTCACCAGTCCTTGGCCCGCTGGTCGGTGGAGCTTGGGGCGGCAGGAAGGCCAAGCCCCAGGAGAGTCGTGGTGTCCTCGAGCGATGACAGCCGAGGATGCTGGGAGCGTATGCAGACGAGCTGCAACCTCACCAGTCCTTGGCCCGCTGGTCGGTGGAGCTTGGGGCGGCAGGAAGGCCAAGCCCCAGGAGAGTCGTGGTGTCCTCGAGCGATGACAGCCGAGGATGCTGGGAGCGTATGCAGACGAGCTGCAACCTCACCAGTCCTTGGCCCGCTGGTCGGTGGAGCTTGGGGCGGCAGGAAGGCCAAGCCCCAGGAGAGTCGTGGTGTCCTCGAGCGATGACAGCCGAGGATGCTGGGAGCGTATGCAGATGAGCTGCAACCTCACCAGTCCTTGGCCCGCTGGTCGGTGGAGCTTGGGGCGGCAGGAAGGCCAAGCCCCAGGAGAGTCGTGGTGTCCTCGAGCGATGACAGCCGAGGATGCTGGGAGCGTATGCAGATGAGCTGCAACCTCACCTTGAAGGGGAAGTGTTAGGGATGGGCGAACAGAACCAAGTTAGGAAATTCGGTTTAAAATTCGGTTCGGTCGACCGAACTATTCGAGTTCGGTCCCAACTCCGAACTTCTGAATAAAGTTCGGAAATTCAAACCCTATTGAACTAAATGGAATATTATCTTTTAGGGATGGGCGAACAGAGCTAAGTTTAGAAATTCGGTTCGGCTTGAAAATCGAGTTCGGTTCGGTCGACCGAATTGGTCGAGTTCGGTTCGAACTCCGAACTTCCGAACCACGTTCGCCCATCCCTAGCAAGTGGAGTAGGCCACAGAAGAAGGGACATGCTGCGTGTGGAGGGCAAGCAGCAAGTAAAGCCCTGCGGCTGTCCGGCCATGGAGCACTGTCTCCTATGTCACCCTTTCTGCCTCTTTCCCATACAGCACACAACACCCCCTCTGGGATCTTGGGCACATGGTGAGTGAGAGATGGCACTCACGTCCCCAGTTTTCTTCTTCCTCTGATATTGTACAATCCCTTGAAGGATGGTTTCATGCCTAAACTTAGTCCAGTTAGAAAATTCCTTTAAAAAAAAGATACGATGAACAAACTGTGTTGTATGAACCCTGAACTGTCTGGCTTGAAATGGGGTTTGTAAACCTCAAATTGTAGTTTAGACTGCAGAGGTTGAAAACAAATAAAAAAACATGATGTTCAACCAATTTATCGTGGAAGGAGAATATCTCCATCTTTCCCTCGATGGTGGCCTCTTCCTCTCAAAAGAGATCTAAGGTAAGGTATGGGCAGGAAGGAGGAAGGGAGGGAAACAGTTGGAGGAAACTCAAGTTTAATAGCTGTATGAACTTCCTCTGTTCATGTTTGTAGAACACATCAAACCACAAATCCAAACTGGGATTAAGAGGGTTCTGTTTTGCTGATGAGTCACAAAGCACTCGGGTGTCCTTAAAGAAAAGCTTAACTCCTATTAAACAAAGAAAACAGATTCACAGCACTGGGATGACCAAAGAGCAGTCAGACCAGTTTATAAACCAGCACACACTTCTCACTACCACCGGCTGTCAAACTGCTCTGCTGCACAAGTTTGTCTCTACACTCAATTATACACAGAAACAAAACTGGAAATATTCTTGCAATAATATTGCAGTATGCAGATGTATTGTTTTTCCACATATTTTTAGTCAATGGGAAAACAGAAAGGATGTCTACTATTGTAGGCCCCATGCTTCCAAGCACTGTGCTGCTGTAGGTCCCATTCATTTTAACGAGCTTTGAGCTGGCACAGCACTTTGAGAATCAGGGAGTCTTAATAATTACCACACATAAGTTGCATTCAGATGGCCTTGGGTTTTTCCTCCACAAAGCAGGAAAAAGAATTCTCCCTGTTATCAGGAGGGACTTGCCAAAATGGATGAAAAGGTTTAAGAACAAATTTTCAAAAAATTTTCACAGGATTCAAAGCACACTACTTATTATCAGTTTTTAAAAGTGTGGAATTTTAAAATTGTAGCTGTTAACTGTGTTCTGAAACTGTTGTTCCTGATTTAGATTCTTATAGAATTTTCAACTCTGAAACATTTTTTTCAAATGTTTTAAAATGTTTTCAAATTTTTTCCACATTTTTTCACTTTTTTAAAATAAAAGAATAAGCAAACTGCACCTGACTTCCTTTCTTTGCATCTCAGAGGAACCTACCCATATACAAGTCAGGATTTTAAAATATTTATTATTATTATTATTATTATTATAAGCATTTATATAGCGCCAGCGATGTACCTGATGCTTTACAAAAAATAAGATAGACATGGTCCCTGCCCGAGAGCAAATACCCTCTTCAGCAAACTGCAATGGGAGGATAATTCTTGGACAGCTTAATTCTCCAATCACGTAAAGACCAACCCACAAATTTTATGGAGTGATGAGCATGAATAAATCTTGCACATCCATGTCCATTCAAGAACTGGAACCAAAACTCTAATGCCTCACTTTTCCTCAGCTGTGAGAAGGGAAAGCTGTGCTTGCAGCTTCATTTACAAGCTTCACTTTTCTATTGATTTTTCAGGGTGCAGGAAGGGATTGGACTAGATACTCCTTCAGGTCTCTTCCAACCAACCCTATGATTTTACCACTTGGTGAACACAGGAAGAGCAGGATTGTTAAAACAAAACATTTTAAACTTTCTTGCTCTCAGGCGTTTTCTCTTCTCCCCGCCTCCCCCCCCCTTCCAGCAACTTTCTTAAATTGGGAAGCAAGGTGTTTAACGATGTCTGTTGCTTTTGTACTTTAACTGAATGGACACAATGTCTTGGCAAAGGCCCAGCAGCTTGTGAGAGATCCAAAGTGCAAGAAGCTGCACTGTATATTACTATTGTTTGCAAGTTAATCCTGTCCCAAGACCCTCCCACTAAAACTAATCTATGTCACTGGGGGAGCATTAAACTATTATAGCCTCTAACTCTCACAAGGCTTTACCTTTTGACAGAACAGGAGGGATGAACCAAATGAGTCTGTCTGCCTATTATGGGGATAGTATGTGTAAAGGGTGTTTTGCAGGAGATGGTGCCACATTCAAGGTATTTCATGCAACAAAAATGCATTCCCCTGTGGTTGATACTGCTGTCAAGTTAACTTGCAATAAACCAAAGTTGTCTGGATTCAGATATACAGTAATACTGTAACAAATTTATAGTTCTATGTTGTTGTAACAAGGAAGTTTCCGATGATTTGCCATGTAGCATAAATGTATTTAGTATTTAAGGACTATGGCTCTTATCCTCAAAGTGCTCCACTGGTGCAAACATTATTCACCTTGATGAAGCTTGTGCTGATCAAGTAGTCTGAAGACAGGACTGACCAACCTTCTATGTACTTTTCTAACTATATAGTTATACGCTAGCATGGCTAATTTATTTACATTGCAAACTTGCATTCATGGTATCACCTGATGAAGTGGATCCTGGCGGCTGAGGCATGAATTTCCTACGCGCTGCTCAACCAAGATCAACAAAAAAGTCAGTGGGTTATATCACTAAGCTAAACATTATATATTAAATGAATACACTGCAAGTTGCAGTAAGAAAGGAATGTGCCTTTTACACCTTAGTGTCATTCCAAGCATCTTCTGTGCCATCCAAAACGTATATGTATGCACATATATATAAAATGAATGAGTATTTATATACTTCAGTGTTTGTATAAACAGAGAAACCTGTGAGAGCACAGCGGGATCCCCAATAACAAATCAGCCACAAGTTTTGCAATGTGGTTATTGGCTGCAATCAAACAGAAAAAAATATTTCTGTTGGATCTTGATTTCACTGCATGCTTTAAAACTCTCAAAGTCTAACAAAAAGAGCAATGGAATTTGGGGAATAAGTTTACAGTTCTTTATAATCAATAGATTACCACAGAACATATTTCAGTAGAGAAGAAACAATTTATTCAAACCAAGTCATCACATCATTCAAAATGAATGTGTTTAGATGACTGCCACAGATTTTACACTCCCTTTTATTTCTCAAAGGATATCTGATTATTTTATTTTGGGAAGCTAAATGTCTCTCTCACACCTGGCATGTTCTAGAGCGCCAAAAGACCCAGTGGGAAAGGTGTTGGCACATTCTAAAAATATTTAGCAAATGTTCACCACCAGCCTCTTACCACATTTTATATTTAATCAATTCAAGCAGCACCAACAGAATGCCATTTCAGGTGAAAACAGACATGACGTACACTTCACTTTAACACTGCTTGAACATTTCTTATGCATGTTGCAGGACTACATAGGGCACCATACAGTCCTGCAACATGCATAAGAAATATTAAAACAGTGTTAAAGTGGACTTGGCGTCATCTCTGTTTTCATCCTTCAATATGGACGGTCCAGATCCTCAAAGCAACCTGCTGGTGCAGAATGCTTTGAGGATCAGACTTTCGGTATCAGTTGTCAAGTTTATTTATTTGTATGGTGTTAGTTTAAAATATTAAAACAACTTCAACTGCTCCTAAAGATACTAGTGCATACAAAGTACAGTGATATTCTTTGTACTGGAATATAACTGCATTCTCAGTGTTTGAGACAAACTATTGTTGCTTCTATTCATTTTTTTGTTACATCAAAAGTGATCATGTGATAGTGTTCTAACTCTAGCACATATGTACTTACACCCAAGCCAAAAGGAAAATTCAGGGACTGTTTTTAAGCTACATTTTGTTTTTGTTTTTCTTCAAAGACCCAAGTGGTCAACTGTCCGACCCATGTGGAGGGGCATATTCTCAACCTGATCTTTTGTTCTGGCTTTGAGGCAGGTGATCCGTTAGTGGGGGATGTGAGGGTCACGCCCTTGTCATGGACGGATCATTATCTCCTACAGGCCAGCCTCTCAGCGCACCTCCTCCAGAAGGGGAATGGACCAGTTAAGTTGGTCCGCCCTCGGAGGCTGATGGAACCTCAGCGGTTCCAGGAGGCTTTGAGGGAGTTAACCTTAGACCCGGACGGCCATCTGCAGATGAGCTTCTCCAGCATTGGAACACCTTGTTGGGGGAGGCCATCGACTGGGTGGCTCCGAGATGTCTTCTCCCTCCGTCTTGTCACGGCAGGGCCCTTTGGTTTACTGAGGGGCTGCGGTGTATGAAACAGGTAAGTAGGAGACTAGAGCGACACTGGCATCGAACCCGCTCTGAATTCGACCGACTTCTCCACAGGACCCACTTGCGGTCCTATGTTGAAGCTGTGAGGACAGCAAAGAAGGAGTTCTTTGCTGCCCTCATAATGTCTGCAAAGTCACGTCCAGCTGAGCTGTTCCGGGTGGTGCGGGGGCTGGTAAGTCCGGCCTCCCTCCGCCTGGACGGGGACTTGTCCCAGGCCTGCTGTGAGGAGTTTGTCATCTACTTTGCAGACAAGATCGCTCAGATCCAGAGTAACTTTGACACCAGATTGGAAGCAGTAAGCAAGGGGCATGAGGTTATGGAGGCACTGTCTGGTCGATCTTTCTGGGATGAGTTTCAGGAAGTGACGCCGGCTGATGCGGTGAATGTCCTGGGGTCTGTTAGAGCCACTAGTTGTGAATTAGATCTGTGCCTGTCCTGGTTGGTGAAAGCCTCCAGGGAGACCTTGGGGTCAGTGCTGGCGACGGTAGTGAACACGTCCCTTCAGCAGGGGAGATTGTCACCCAGTCTCAAGGAGGCAGAGGTGCATCCCCTGCTGAAGAAGCCATCTTTGGATGTGGACACATTCGCCAGCTACCGACCCGTCTCTAATCTTCCCTTTTTAGGGAGGGTTATTGAACGGGCAGTGGCACTGCAGCTCCAGGCGCATTTGGACAGCATTGGTTTCCTGGACCCTTTTCAATCTGGGTTCTGCCCCGGCTATGGTACGGAGATGGTGTTGGTGGCCTTGGTGGATGATCTCCACCGGGAGATGGACACAGGATGTTCAACTTTCTTGATCCTGCTAGATCTCTCGGCCGCATTTTACACCGTAGACCATGGGCTGGTGCTGAGACAGCTGCGAGACCTGGGGGGTCTGGACGGGATTATCCTAGGGTGGTTCCGCTCATTCCTCTCGGGGAGAAGCCAGCGGGTGGTGCTGGGGGCTGAAACATCAAGCCCCTGGGCCTTGACCTGTGGCATTCCGCATGGTTCGATCTTGTCTCCACTATTATTTACTGTATATATGCAGCCCCTGGGGGAGATTGTGAGAGGGTTCGGGGTGCGATGTCACCAATATGCCGATGATACTCAGCTGTACCCCTCGTTTTCAACTGACCCAGGTCCTGCTGTCTCTTTACTTTCCCAATGTTTGGAGGCTGTGGCGGATTGGATGTAGCAGAACAGACTGAAGCTCAATCCTGATAAGATGGAGATGATGATGGTGAGTAGGGTGGTGGAGGTACTGGCTCCCCTGGCGGGGGGTGGGGGTCTGCCCTCCTGTAGCCCAGCAGGTTCGGAGTCTGGGGGTGGTGTTGGACTCAGGGCTCCAGCTGGATCGGCAGGTAGAGATGGTGGCAAAGGCTGCCTTCCACCAGTTGTATCTGGTACGGAGGCTGTGTCCGTACATATCCAGGCTCGACCTGGCCACCCTCATATATGCCTTCATCACCTGAAGGCTAGACTAGTGCAATGCACTGTACGTGGGGCTTCCCTTGTTTCTGGTTCGGAGGCTGCAGCTGGTGCAGAATGCGGCAGTCCGTCTCCTTATGGGGACGGGAAGGCGGGAGCACATAACACCTGTGCTCCGTACTCTGCACTGGCTGCCTATAGCGTACCGAGCCCGATTCAAGGTGCTAGTGTTGATTTATAAAGCCTTACACGGTCTGGGCCCCTCATACCTTAGGGTGTTTCAGCGAACCTGCAAGACCTGGCTGTTGGCCCAGACCTTCGGAGGGGAGGGTGGGGTAGGGGGGGGGATTTTTGAAGAGTTTTTATGTTGAGGGGGGTTGTATTTTCAAAACATTGTTTTAATGAATTTTATTGTGTGTTTTTATGCTGTAAGCCACCCTGAGATGCCATAGGCATGAGGGGGCGGCTAACAAATATTTATAAATAAATAAATAGTTATGAAATGGTGTTGTTTTATATTCTTGCTGTATTGCATTGTTTTATTTCTAGCTGTTCTATGCTTGAGCCAAAGCTATTGAAACAAATGGGTGTCTTTCCATTGGCTTGAATGGGCCTTGGATTCCACTTGTAGGTACAGAAGCCGTAATAATTTCAAGCTAATCCTATATTCACTTGTGGAAACTTTACTTTTGTTCTTTCTTGTTTTGCTGTTTTCTTAATTAAGAATACTCCATATTGAAAAGATATGGTTACTCTTTCCATATGGAGAAATGTAACACTTACAGGGCATGAGACCAAAGAGGAAATGAGGAAAACAGTTAACTCTCTCCATTTATGGAGCTATGCCATGGTTACAACATAATTCATAGCCTGTCAGAAAGTTTCAGTTGTGCCTATAGCCATTTCATACTTTATGATAGTGGAAAATGATACTGAATAAGGTATTTGCCAAGAAAGTTTATTCTCATACGTGCTTTCTTCTTATGACAGCTTCTTTCTGTATTTTTAGAGTGATCCTGGAATTTGGCCTTCTGTCCAACACTACTTTCTTCACCTTCCCTGTGGTTTATGTCCTGAAGTGTGGGCTTGTCTGCATTTTTGAATACTTCTCTTGAGTCTTTTCCCTCCTACTGATATCCCACAATTACCTCCTTTTTTATGAGGATCATTTTCTGTTCATTATGCAGCTTCAAATTCACAAACTTTATGATTGCTCCATCTGTAGTTTAGTGGTGAACTTATAATAAAAATATTTTTTTTAAGAAAATGTTTTATCTTTTGGATTAATTGTGATGTTGAAATATCCATCATTAGCATATCAGCTGGAAGAGAAAAAAGCAGTGTCGTTTTGGAAAACAAATGAAAGCGCTTTTAGACATTGCCTCATTGTTCAAAGTGCTCCTCCGATGCCAGCCCCCCCATCACTTTAAGTGAGATTGCCCTGGGATGATAATATAAGGAGTGAGCTGCATATTAATATGACATGTCAAAGGCAATGAAACAAAAAAATTAAATATTCAGCATTAGGTATGCTGAAATTTCTTACAAAATGTCAAAATGACAACATTTGCACAAAATGTTTTCAAATTTATGTTTTCAAAATATCAAACATCATCAATTGACATTAGTGTTGAACTGAATAATCGCAGTGAAAGCTGTTTCGAACATACCGACTTTTCACTATTTTTGCTACTTCCCATTTAGTAATTGCCATTGTTGGTACTTCTGGTAATTTTTCCTCAGCAGGAGCAGCCACACACCACAAAAAATTCCTTACATGCTTCTTAGGTTTGCTTGCGTACCATCTCAAGTTCACTACGTAACTTTCATCATTTCCCGTATTGGGTCTTGTTTTGGCTCCTTATAAACAGTATTTTGATTGGTGTATTTCAATGGCTAGCCCTTATTTTCTGCATTCTGATGCTGGAAACTGTCATAAAATACTGGAAACTGATGCAAATACCAGAAACCAACAGGCAGAAATTACTGAAAAAACTTAAAAATTGCAGCCAATCACAGGCAACAATCTCAACAACAGGAAACGTGCAGATTCAGTGGGTAGTGAGGAAATACTGATGAACAGTTGCAAGTGCTCCCGAAAGGTAGGTATTTCCCTGACAGTATGGTAATAGACTTGAAACGAAATATCTCAGCAAATATTACTTCTTTCTGAAGCAGGACATTCACCAAGATTCACGTGAAACAGAAATTTACTGGCTTTCCTGCGGTTTTCAATATTTATCGATGTTTTTCGCACTTTGAATGGGGCTTCCATGGGACACCTAGAGGAAAGCAGGCAGCGGGTGAGAAGTGCCACCTGTTAGCTGTAAGGGGGCGGAGCTGCAAGCTTAGAGCGGCCACCCTAATAAGGCAGCTGGCAACAGTCCTGTCAGCTGAGAGTACAGAGATCCGGAAGCAGGTCGGTGTTCTGGAAGTGACTTGGGAGGAACGATGGCGGTGGTGGAGATATGACAAAGCTGACCAGCTTCTGAGAGTGTGATGCAAGGCGCTGGTGCTAGGAGCCTTAGGCCGCTTTTATACGAGGTGCTGAATAGCGCCTCCTGAGTCCCGCATTGAGAAAAAAGCCGTGGGGGGAGTGTTTATATGCTCCCCGCGCTGCCACTGCTGACAACGGGAAGCACGTCACTTCCGGCAGTGCGGGGAGCATGTAAACACTCCCCCCTGTGGCTTTTTTCTCAATGCGGGACTCAGGAGGCGGTTTTCAGCATCTAGTATAAAAGCGGCCTTAGAGCTGGACAGTTGGGAGCAATGGGGCTGAGCAACCAGACCTTGACAACAGAACTGTGAGAAAGCTCAGGTGGGATGAACCCTAACATGGTGGAGGCAAAGGGAATTTACTTTTCAGGGGCCAGAAGTGTCCGATCCTGAGGAGGGGTAAGAACTTGCCCCCAATTTAGGGAAAGTGGAAGTTGGCTCAGGACTTTGGTGTGAGTCATCTTGAGGTTCAGGACATTAAGCCCTGAAGCAAGGGTCAAAACAGTCTGGGGTCTGAATCGTGCTAAAGACAACACTGTCTAGCTTGGTAGCCCGTTGAAGGGGAAGGACATTCAGAGCCCGTGTGCCTGTGAGTCTGAGGCTGCTTTTAAGCAAGGGTGCGCTGAAGCGCCTCCCAAACGCCGCATTAAAGGAAAGCCGCCGAAAGTGACGTTCTCCCCGTTGCCAGCAGCGGCGGCGGCTGAAGACACGGGGCTTTGGAGCGGCGCGTTCTTAAGCCAGATAATTGAACTCTTAAGAATGCGCTGCTGCAAAGCCCCGTGTCTCCAGCCGCCGCCGCCGCCAGCAACGGGGAGAACGTCACTTCCGGCGGCTTTCCTTTAATGCGGCGTTTGGGAGGCGCTTCAGCGCACCCTCGTTTAAAAGCAGCCTGAAACAGGCAAAGTGTGACTTCCCTGATGTCTGCGAACCTAATAAGAGAGGTGGGTGTGGCATAAAAAGGGTGTAAATAGAGTTAGGCATAATAAAGTGGTATGGTACTAGAAAGATGTCTGTTCCACTGGGTTCTTGGGGCGTGCGCATACCTCAGCCTACTGTGTGGCCCTGAGATAAGCCGGTAATAACCTGCTACAGTCGGTACTTTCCCTTCAGAACGGGAACATTTGTTCTCATCTCAGCCCTATACAAAAATAGTTGTTCTTGTCTCAGCTCTAATTGACATTCCCAGTTGTAGCTATTGTAATCCTTAGAAAAAGCAGACTTTCTGATGATGTGGGACAGGGGAGTTGACCTAAAAATACTGCATAGGCCAGAAGTCTGCAATATGGGACACTAGCATCTGACCTATATGGGCACAATTCTCTGGCTGATCAATGCTGGCTCTAGCATTTAGCATAAGCATTAGTCCAATTGAAGTGATGAGGACTCATTCTGGTGTTTAACAGCCACTGGATTGTGTTTTATGCCAGACTTACTGGGTATATGTATTATGCATTATTCTTCTGAATCCTAGTTTAGAAATGGCACCACAGCTCCCTTTTCACCTTCATTCCCTCAACCAAGATTCACATAGGTTGAGTTAATACTGGTCAAAGCAGCATGAGCTTGATTTTCACTCTGTAAATTATTATTACTACCACTAATCATTTCTATAGTGCCACCAGACGTACGCAGCGCTTTACCGTCACAGATTTTTTTTGGAGACAGGTCCCCTGCCCAGTCTGAAATCTAAGACGGACAAGGGTGAGGGGAACACAGGAAAAATCAGACATCCACATATTCCCATTTTACAGATGGGGAACTGAGGCTGAGAGGTTGTGACTTGCTCAGTGAGTTAATGGCTGGGCACAATTTGAAACATAGCTTCCCAGGTCCAAGTCCAGCACTTTATTCACAACACCACACTTGCTCTCTAGGCTGACAGGCTGTGGACTTGCCCATGGCCACCCAGTGAGTTCATGGCTAAGGCAGGATTTGAAATATGACTTTCCAGGTCCAAGTCCAGTACCGTAACCACATTGGATGAATTATGCAGGTATGCCTCAAACTCTTCCTCCTTCAGCCTATCACACTCCTTATTTTGTGTGATACACAGACTGTACAGAGTACGTACAGAATGGCAGAGGGGGGCTATTAGCTGCATGGGTCCATGCGATCTTATCATGGTGTCACATTTCCCTTGCTGAACTCTATGCCCATTTTCTGTTCTTCATGCCATATAGACCCTGAGCCAGTAGGATTGGTCGGTACCATCTGGGGGGATGAATGCTCATAGTGATTTTTTGGTAAAGCCTAAATCCCTAGAGATGGAAAATAGGTGATAGCATTGCAAAACTCATCAATTTCTGCATATAACTACATTATTTTTTTTTAAAAAGCTACCTCCATTTCCAAAAGCGGTGACTACACAAAAACCATTATAAAATCTTTATTTAAGATTGTCAGGAGGATACAAATTGGAGGCAACGTGTTTGAAGGGTTTTCCTTTACAGAAATATCAACAAAATATTAATTCTTTGACTGTTATGGTGTTAACATTTTTTGCTAACACATAACAAAACGCAATTCACGCCTTTTCATTTCTCATAAGAAATGTCACTAACTTGCCTTTTTTCTATTTCAGGTAATATGGTGTTGGCAACAGAACTGTACAGTGGTTATCTGAGTAGACTGGAGTAGAAGTACAATGGAAAAATTAAAACAACCCAAATCTTTTCAAGTCCAGTGCATCATTCACCAGGCATCATCAAACAAAGGTCATTTAGTCAGGCCCCAAAACTATGACTCCTGGCTAAATTTACTAGAAGTTGCACAAGTGAGGAATCATGCCCCAATAGCCAAACACCTTCGAGAGAAGGAAATCCCTGAAATAGTCTATCACAGAAAATGCAGGAGCCTCTTCACCATGAAAAGGGAATTGGAGACTCTAAAGCAGAAGGCAGATGAGAGCTTGAATGATATGGTTCTTCCAGGCAACGTTCAGCCTAATGTGGTCACAAACTGGGACAACATAGACAGACTTGAAGAGACTCTCGCTGGCACAGGTACATCTCATCAGGTGAATGGAATTGCGGTACAGGGAAAAGTCTATGGAACATTTCTCCCCAAAGGTACTCTCCCTAGCATTAAAAACCATAATACTTATAATATTGGGACCCTTTACCCAATTTTTTTTATTATTATTATTTTTAATTTGGCAGAGATGATCCTCCAGGGTACATTCCCTCCAGGTTTTACACAAATTGGACAGAAAACAAAGAAGATACAGCATGATATTTATGTCCCAAAATTTTAATTTTTTTAATACCAAAATTTATGTTTTTATTCTGACATTTTATTATTTTTTTCATTTTCATTTTTCTGGTATTAACAAAATACAAAATTGTGTTGTTAATAGCAGAAAAACAAAATGCACACCCCTAGAATCAGCCCCCACACAGTCTAAACTTCATTATCCTAATGTCAACAATAAGTATCCTATCCCAATATAAAGTAATTGTATTTCAGTAAAGCTGAGCATTACTTACAGCTTTGGTAGCAAACATGTCAACATAGAAACTCAGCAAAACAGCAAAATGCGCCACTACATAGATACGGAGAGAGGCTGGCATTATGGGGTCAAATGAAGTCTCTTTTCCAGTGATCTAGATGCAATAAAGGAAATAATAGTAATTAGTTACTTCCTCCATAATGTTATTTTGTAGCAGGAGTGGGACACTGGGGCAAATTATGGTTTAACACCCCCCACCCCACCCCAGTTTCAGCTCCTTGTTGTTCCAGCTGGGCTGAGGCTGTTTAGGGCTTTATAGGCAAGCACCAACACCTTGAATCGGGCCCGGAAGACTACAGCCAGCCAGTGCAGAGACCGAAGAACTGGTGTAATATGTTCCCAGCGGCCTAATCCCACCAGGAGATGGGCCACCGCATTCTGCACCAGCTGCAGTCTCCGTACCATCACCAAAGGTAGCCCCACATAGAGCGCGTTACAGTAGTCAAGCCTGGAGGTGATGAAGGCGTGGATGACAGTGGCCAGGTCAGAGTCCGAAACAGGCAGTAAGTAATGCTGTTTACAAGGGTATGACAGAGTGACAGCTGGGGAACAAATCTGGGGCAGAGTCTGACTGCACGGGCACTCAGGCAAGACAAGACACAGCCACAAAAAGGTATTTTGGCTTATGCTGACAAGAACATTGAGACTGTGGCTGCAATCCCAAGCAGGATCCGCGCGGTACAATGCAATCCTTATGGAGATGTGTGTGATTCGTATTCATATGCATGCGTACAGGATGCACTTGGCGCATGCGGGGCATGGGATCGGCCCCACTGACTGAAGTGGCTATGGCTCAGGTAAAACGTATGATGATCCATCAACGTTACTGAGATATATGTATGTATCAGAGTGATCTCTGGGTGATCTTTACTTCCCCCAATAATAATAATACACTTTATTGCTTGGCCACATTAGGCCATTGCAAACCAAACAAACATACACATTAGGGATGTGCGAACGCGGTTCGGAAGTTCGGAGTTCAGACCAGACTCAAATAGTTCGGTCGACCAAACCGAACTTTTGAACCGAACTCAAATTCGAGCAAACTGTTCATTCGAATCCGAACCAGTTTGGAAGGCCAAAAACCCGGTTTTGAATGTACGAACTCGGTTTGGAAGTTCAGAATTCGACCGAACTTGAATAGTTTGGTCAATCGAACCAAACTTTTGAACTGAACTTGATTTTCGAACTGAACCGAATTTCTGAACTCGGTTCTGTTTGCACATCCCTAATACACATGTCCTACCTGAGCCCAAACAAAAGAGGGTTAAACCAAGTAAATAAAATATAAGAATAGTAATGCAAGGTTAAAATAATAAATGTAGTACACAAGGGATTGAACCCCCATTACTTAGGTACAAACTTTAAATACAAACTTTAGACAATTAAAGCTCTTGAGATAATGCAATTGGTGGAGTCCTTATTTTCAGGCAGAGGTAGCTGCCTGAATACTTAAATGTACAGCCACTCTTCATTATAAACAGGCGACTGCGGAAACCCCAATTTTGCAAAAACTGCTTGACCTACATTTCTGAAAATTTAATCATGGCTGTAAATTGTGAGGACCATCATATCCACAAAATTTGAAAAATATCCATCAGGAAAATAAAACGTTATTGCTGCTTAAACGTTAATTGCTTGTGGTCAAAATTCATACTGGCCTCGTGTATTTGAATCATCAATATCTCCTCTCCCTGGAAGAGATGAGCTTCCAAAGTTCACAGGCTTCGAGAATGGGATCAATAACAAGTGCTTCTAAAATATTATACTGATTGATGCAGCCAAACCCGAATTATTATTGATAAAACCTGTTCTGCTGGTTCGCACATGCGCACTTGAGCCCTTCTCTCCTGTCGGCGAGTCTGTGCACTCTGAGGTCTGTGCGCTGCTGCCCGGCCCCTAGCTGTCAGTTTCATTTTTTTTAAAATCTGCCATCATGGCCGCTCTATCTGCAGCCCACCCCCCCAGCCCCTCCAGCTGACTATGGGCCCCCAGGCTCAGGCTCCGCACCCCCGCCCCTGCTCGGGCCGTCGGGCTCACACACACTAGCCCGGCCTCACCGCAGCGCTCTGCTGACAGGGAGGCGGGGCTGGAGTTCAGAGAGAATGAAACAAGGTTTTCCTAGCCCGGGGGGGGGGCACTCGGGGAAGTGAAGGACAGCAGGGGAGCACTGGCTAATGGGGGAACTAAGGGAGCACGGGGGGCACTGGCTAACGGGGGAACTAAGGGCGGTGGCTAACGGGGGAACTAAGGCAGCGG